>JANJGN010000019.1:107924029-107989029 GCA_026770705.1 Isurus oxyrinchus | reverse complement strand
CACCACCCCCTCCCAGAGGATCATCGTTCCCAACGTCCCGCCCTTTGTCCCCGGTCAGCTCCTCCTGCCCCACCTCCATCAACTGGGGGGGGGAGGCAGGTCAGGGGTGGCACCGATGCCCCTCGGTCTCCAGGATGTGGCCCTCCGACCCGTGTTCTCCTTCCGGCGCCAGGTTTTTGTCCGCTCCTCCTCCTGCCACTCCTTCATCTCCCTCCCCGCAGGGGGAGGTGCTGCCGGCAGCCACAGGCATCTCGGCTGCTGCTGGCGAGATGGGGGGGGGGTGGTGGTGGGGGAGAGAGTCCCCCGCAAGAAGGTGCGGAGGGTTAGGGTTAGGGTTAGGGTTAGGGTTAGGCCACCTGGGACAGCCCCCAGACCCCTCAGAACCTGCCCTGACCACCACCCCCCTCCCCACCAACCCCGGACCCCCAGAAAACACGGGCTCAGGGGTTAAGACATCATCGGGTCCCAGCGATGTGTCTGCGCGTGCTCCTGAGTCCACGTGTGTGCCTCAGCGCCTCCTCCTGGACCCCAGCATTGACCCCGCGCGGGTTCCCAGGTCCAGCGGCCATGGGGCGTGTAACTCCGAGCTGGTGGACCAGGCCAAACCCCAGAGGGCAGAGCGTCTGGAGGGGCTGGATGAGGGTGTCTCGCAGATGGAGGTCTCCCCAGCCCCCAACCTACCCAGGAAGAAATGACCCCCCCACCCCTCCTCGGAGGGGGAGGACCTCATGACTCATGAGGTCGGACGTGTCCCCTCCCCCAGTGAAGTGTTGGCGGTGATTATCCCCCATAAGTCCTCGCTCTGCCCTCTGGGAGGAACCCAAACCCCCAGTCCCCTCACTGCAGTCTCCTGAGCGGGGCCCCTCGGGGGGTCAGTGAGGGTATTGCCCTTGCATTGGTGCCCAACCCCGACCCACCTTGTACCCCCAAAGTGCCCACTGGCTCACCAGGGGACTGCAGCAGTCCCTTCTTGACCCTGACCAATGGGGTGGCGGTGGTGAGGAAGGCCTTCGGCTCCCTGCCCACCTTTATCACCGGGCACCTCTGTGCCAGGTCCAGAGCTATGCCCGGACTGGCCAGACGACCCGGTGCCCGGGGTCAGGGGGAGCAGGGGGGAGCGGGGCTCCGAGCTGCTGCTGCCCTTTGGCCCATATCCCCAAGAGGAGACCAGAGAGGAGCCCTCTGCCCTTGATCCTGGGGCTGGGATCGAGGTGGAGGTGGATCTGACTGGCAGCTCCGAACCAGCCCTCGCACTCAATGCGGGGGGAGGGGTTGGAAGCTGGAGGTGACGACCTGGAGGAGGATGGAGTTTTGGTGGTGACGACTGAGAGGCGTTGACAGGTGAGGTGGTGGATTCCCTGGTGCCCCCCCCCCCCACCAGCTGACTCTCCCCTCATCCCTGTGCAGGCCCTGGAGCGGTGGAATTCTTTTACTCTTGGGTTCTGATCTGCCCAAAGGCCATAAAAGTCGCCGGGCTGGATCGGAAAGTTAAGAGGAGACTTCCCATGTTTCTCACTGGGCTCCTGGAGGACAGGAAGGATTAAGATAGACCTCTCCTTCTTACACTTTGCATTAGGTGATGGTAGCGCATGCTCCTGACATTGAAGACCACCGTAGCCAGCGTCAACACCCACGGCAGCAGCAGGGACGCACAGCGCAGGTTCCAGACCCTCTCGGCCCTCGGGACAGGGAGTATGTGTTGTGCTTGCTTCCTGCAGGAAACCCAGACCCTTCCGGGAGACGAAGCTACGTGTCTCCTGGCGAGGTGGGGGGAGGTGGTGGGAGGTTTGGAGGGGGTGGTCTTCATGAGACCCCCGGCCTCCAATTCGGGCGGGGTGGCTGTCTCGTTGGCCCCACGTTTTCAGCCGGAGATTTTTGTGGTCAAGCAGCCGGTGCCGGGCCGGTTGCTGCACCTGACTGTGCGCCCGGGGGGTGCGGCGCTTCACTTTGGGAATGAGCCCCTCCCCTGGGCGCACAGCAGCAAGCCAGACGCTTTGAGGGAGTCTCCACTCATCTCAGCTCCATCGACGAGGGCGAGTACATCGTCCTCGGGGGGGGTGTGGGGGGGTGCGATTTCAATTCCACCCTCGGGGTCCGGGACCATCGTGATGCCCAGCACAGCACGCTCGGTGTGAGTAAGTTACAGGGACCTGGTCAGGTCCTTCGACTTGGTGAACGTCTGACTCCAGTGTTCTCACTTTCATCTCACCCGGAATCGGAGCATCCAGACTCGAGAACCTTTACAATTCGAGGGCGGACATGTCCTGCGTTCCGGCTGCTTCTGTGCGGTGGGTTCCGTGCACGGACCACCGTCTGGTGTGGGCGGAGCTCGCTCTGTTCTGCGCTCGGACGGGGTCCGCGTACTGGCATTTTAACAACCTGTTGTTGGAGGACCAGCGGTTCCTGGACTCGTTCCGTCGCTTCTGGGCCGGCTGGAGAAGGAAGCGGGGAGGCTTCCCCTCCTTGAGGCTATGGTGGGATGTGGGCAAGACTCACGTCCGAGTTTTCTGTCAAGAGTACGCGAGGGGGTCGACAAAGAGACGCAAATCCAGGGTCGAGGAGTTGGAGAAGGAGGTGCTCGACCTGGAGACACGTCTCCTTCTGCCTGATGCGGACCCAGTGTACGATGAGAAGAAGGGCGCGCTGTGGGACCTACAACCCGTTGGGTCCTGGGGTCCATGCATAAGATCGCGGATCTGTTTCCTCAAGAAGATGGACCACGGCTCCCCCTTCTACTCGCTGGAAAAAAGGCACGGGGTCCGTCAGCAGCTCTTTACGCTGCTGGCCGACGACGGATCCCTTGTCTCGGACCCGGAGGGCATCAGGGCCATCGCCGAAGATTACTACACTGCCCTGTTCTCTCCGGATCCGTCCAGCGAGGACGCTTGCAGAGTTTTGTGGGAGGACCTGCCGCAGGTCGGCCCGGAGTGCGCCGGAAAGCTTGACTCCCCTATAGCCCCCTCAATGGTCTCTCTAGGGGCAAATCCCCGGTACTGGACGGGCTGACCGTGGAGTTCTTCAGGGTGTTCTGGGATGTGCTGAGGAGCAGCTACGCTGTCTCTCGACCAGGAGAAGGCATTCGACAGGGTGGATCACGAATACTTAGTTGGAACTTTGCGAGCGTTCGGGTTCGGGACGCATTTTGTCGCCCGGATCCGACTTCTGTACACCGCCGCGAGGTGTCTAGTGAAGGTTAATGGGTCCCTGACGGCGCCCCCTCGCTTTGGGAGAGGGATACATCAGGGCTGCCCCCTGTCTGGCCAGTTGTATTCTATTTGCGTGGAGCCTTTCCTGCGCCTCTTGCGGAGGATGTTGTCGGGATTGGTCCTGCGCGGGCCGGGCATCGGGGTGGTCCTTTCGGCTTACGCCGATGACGTGCTCCTTATGTTTAGTGACCCGGCTGACCTGCGGAGGATGCGCGAGTGCCAGGAGGTCTACTCTGCCGCTTCTTCTGCCAGGATCAACTGGGATAAATGTTCTGGACTCCTGGTCGGTCAGTGGCAGATGGATCCCCTACCCGAGGAGCTCAGGCCTTTCACCTGGAGCAGGACCAGCCTCCTCTACCTGGGGGTCCATCTCTGCCCCGCTGAGGAACCCTGGCCGGCAAACTGGCAGGAACTGGAGACGAAAGTCACCGCTCGCCTGCGGCGCTGGACAGGACTGCTCCGAGTGCTATCTTACCGAGTTCTGGTCATAAACCAGCTGATCGCCGCCATGTTGTGGTATCGGCTGGTCACTTTGACCCCTCCCCCGGACTTTGTCACAAAAATCCAGAGATTGTTAGTCAACTTCTTCTGGGATAAAAGATTGCACTGGGTCGCTGCCGAGGTTCTGAGTCTCCTGCTTAGGGAGGGCGGTCAGGCGCTAGTGTGCCTACGAACACAGGTGGCGACTTTCCGCCTTCGGACCCTGCAGCGATACCTCTACGTCGAGCCTCCTCCTAGATGGTGTGCCCTGACGACGTATTTCTTCCGTCAGGTGCACGGCCTGAATTATAATACGCAGCTCCTGTTTATAGCCCATCTTTTACCAGGACCTGATCAAAGTCTGGAAAGTGGTCGCCTCGCGATGCAGCTCTCCCCCGTCAGGAGTAGCGGCTATCGTCAGAGAGCCGCTGCTCAGGAATCCGCCCCTCCGTCCCTCTGAGTGGTTGGCGGAGAGGAGGGCTGTGGCCGCAGGGGTGACCAGGATCGGGGAGGTGCTGGGTGGTGGAGGACTGGGCCGGATGCTCCCGCAGGAGTTGGCGCGTCCGTGGACGTCCGGCTCGCGGCCGATGACATTCAAGTCCTCAGGGCAGGCGTGCTCGGCCCCGCTGTTATACTGGGTCTCGAGGTGGCCCAGGTGCGCGGTGGTCTTCCCTCTGAGCGTGCCCCTGTTCGGACAGAATTCCACATGGGCTCCAAGCCCCAAACCCTCCCTCGGGTGCCGGTGCCCCGCAGTATGAGCCGCCTCGGGGAAATGTCCTCCGTGTCCTTTAGCAGGGCGCGGAGGGGTTTCCTGTACGGGCTGCTGCTGCACACCTTTCACTTCCTTGCCCTCGCCCGCCCCCCCCCACCGGACACGCCCTGGCGGGCCTTGTTGCTGTCCGGCGGCAGAGCTCCCACTGGGGGCCCTGTATGGAAGTGTCCTCCCACCTTCCATCAGGGACCTAGGGTGGAGGGTGTTGCATGAAGCAGCCCCATACAACCATAGGTTGTGTCAGTTCATGGACTCCCAAAATACCTGCACCTTTTGCGGTCATGTGGTCTGTGCATGTATGTGTGTGTGTGTTTGTGCGTGTGTGTGTGTTTGTGCGTGTGTGTGTGTTTGTGCGTGTGTGTGTGGGGGTGATTGGGTGTGTGTGTATCTGCGTGGTGTGAGTGTGTGTGCACGTGTGTGTGTGTGTGTGTGTGTGTGAGTGGGTGCATCTGTGTGCTTATGTGTTTGTGTGTGGGTAGGTGTGCGTCTGTGTGGTGTGTGTGTGTGTGTGTCTATGTCTGTGTGTGTGAGTGTGTGTGTCTGTGTGCACTGTGTGTGCCTGTGTGTGTCTGTGTGTGTGGGTGGATGTGTGTGAGTGTGTGTGTGTGTGTGTGCGTGTGAGTGTGTGTGTGCATGCGCACGTGTGAATGTATGCGTGTGTGCATTTGTGAATGTGTGTGTTTGTGTGTGTATGTGCATGTGTGTGTGTGTGTGTGTGTGTGTGTGTCTGAGTCTGTGTGTGTGCATGTGCATGTGTGTGTGTGTGCATGCGTGCATTTGCATGTGTGCGGTTGTGTATGTGTTTATATGTGCGTGCGTGTGCATGTATGTGTATGCATGTGCATGCATGCGTGTGCGTGTGTGAGTGCATGCATGTTTGTGTGCGTGTGTGTCTGCATGGGTGCATGTGTGCGTTTGTGTGCGTGCATGTATGTGCATGTGCATCTGTGCTTTTGTGCGCGTGTGTGTGTGCGCGTGCATGTAAGTGAGTGTGAGTGCATGTGTGTGCTTTTGTGTGCATTTGTGTGGCCTGTGTGCTTGTGTACGTGTGTGTAAGCGAGTGTGTGTGTGTTTATGTGCGTGTGTGCGTGTGCATGCGTATGCATGCGTATGTGCGTGCATGTGTGTGCATGTGTGTGTGTGTGCGTGTGTCTGACCTGAATGATGTATGAGGGCTGAATGCTTGCCATCACATTTTTATTATTTTTCTCAGATTTGGTGGTTAATAAATTCTCTTTTCCTTTGACTCAAGAAAACTTTGTTTGATTGGCTGTTTATTGCTCACAGCTTTAATAGTTAAATATATCCTGATTCGGCAAAGGCATATCCTCGTGAAAAAGAAACTTAAACCTTTGTTGTGACCAACTGAGGAGGTTGAATGGAGGGGAACCAGTTCACTCCTCCTCACCTGCTCATAACAAAATTTAACCATCTTGATGTGCATGATTATCAGCATTATCCTGCGGGCCACCCATCTGTGTCCCTGGAGAACTCTGCTCCGACATCACCCGACAGAGAGTTGTGTAATGAACTGTCCATTTCCCCTGCTCTTGCTCCAGCGCATTCATTCACAGTGAGTCACTGCCTGATGCTCCGACCTCTATCCTACCCTTTCAGTTATGCTCAGTGCCAGTGTTTGAGTTGGTGGCTGCAAGTGTCAGATCAAGTGAGGGGGCTTGTCCAGCATGAGTATAGTGGATCTCTAGTCTCCTTCATGAGGCACACATCACTGAAATGAAACAGATGAACGTTTTTGAGTACCAAATGTCTTTGAAACTTGCATGTTTGTTAACTGCTAAAAAAAAAATTTGCAATGATTGGTCAGGTGTCAGTTCTTGGGTATCTGGAAGCAGAAAATCAGAAATGGAGGGTTAGGATGAGGGAAGGTGTTTGGATGGAAAGCAAGAGGGTACATGATCTGTAGCTTGCACTTCATGTTAGATAACAGGCTGAGGGTGAGGTGGAATTTGATAAGCAGCATAAGGAAGTAACATCCCATCAGCCTGAATGTCCTCAGTGATACCAGATGCAATGGCTCCTGTACCGATGGCCCCTCTATCTCTTGCAGCGGGCTTCGGAGATGCGGGGGTGCCTGTTTCCTCTAGTTCTTCTCTCTTCCCTCCTGTTATGTGCAACCTTGTTTTGCAAAAAAGAAAGGGAAGAGTATCAATGAATATGTTGCAATGTGTTCAGGTCTTGTGCCAGATGAATAGCTGGAGGTATGTGGAGGTTGGAAACGTGGCTGTGAGGCTGGCATCATTCGTGGGTGTGTGAGGGTGAAGCGGAGCACCCAGATATTAGACATGGGTCCTCGTTGCTAGAGATCGCTGATGGGTGAACAATGGGAATAGGATGCATTGACCAGCTGAAGAGGTTGGTGGAATGGTGGGTAGGAGATGTCATTTGATGATGCATTCACTGACCTTGATCATTGATGTGAGTTCATTGAACGTCTTGTGGCACTGCTGCCAGGTTCTTGGGAGCAGACTCCCGGAATTGACCTCCCTGTCCACCTGCTTCCATTCCTTTCTCAGGGTGACTCTTGGGGACTCCCAGGACCCCCATGGAAAAATGGTCTCCCTCCTGATAGTAACTTGGCCAAGGTCTCCAGTACTGCATCCGAGGACCTGGAAACCCTTTCTCTATCCTGTTGCTCCATTTGGTATTCTCTTTACAGCCCCTTGTTCTAAAGGCAATCAACAACAGCTTTCTCCTCATTCGTGCAGCTTCCCTTTCAGAGGGTCAGGTCACCTTTAATATGTGCCGGTCAGCTGGAACTCCTGCTAGTCACGTACAATGTTGGACTCCCTGTTGAGAGTTCAGCCAGTCACAGCATGGATCGTACTCAGCTGAATGTTTTAATCATTCGAATGAAGAGACAGCACGAAGTTTGCATGTTGTCTAACTTAAGACCGGCCACTGGCTAATCTTGAACCATGCTACTCTCAACCGAGAAAGGGAGCATTCCAACATTTAGCCCCAGAAGTGTGAGTTCGGAGCCTGCAGCTAAAATTTACATTCCAATTCAGTTGACAGTCTGGTTCTTTGCATGGAGTGGAGCTATGTTAATGAGTACCAGCGGGTGGAGAGTTCACTGATTCAGTGCATACAATTGAGGAAACCAGGGCATAGGATAAAGCCCAACATAAGTCACTTACGTGTGACTTTGCTTCATCTATATTGGTGAAAACTGACATTAAACCAAAATTACACTGTTTTGGTGTAGGTTTCAAGGAAATTTCAGACCTTAATTTTGCAACATGCAATCAAGTGTTTGGTCTCACTACTGGAACAATCTTTGTTATTGTTTCCCTTTTACATCAAGGCTAATAGAATTTAACTTTCACTCTTTTGCAAATGAGAATACCAGGTGGGAATTAATCCCTTTTTTTTGGCATTGTGGTACTTTGTTTCAAACGTTTCCAGGCAGTGGCTTGGTCCATTCTTGCACAACGCCTGTGCAAGTCATGAATGTTCAGCCTAGAGGTTTCTCCTTGAAGATGTCCTCAGTCGTCGTTCATTGTTCGCAGTGACATTTCCAATTCTGTCGCTTGCAGCCATCCCTCAACCACAGAGGTAGTTCAGTCAGCTTCCAAAAATACCAGCTTTTCGGAGCAACCCTCCTGTGCTAAGAGTGTAAAATGGGTCTCTCGTCTGTATAATAAATGAATTCATGAATACCTATTCCCAGATGACATTAATAGCAGTGAGGAACAGTTAATGTTAATTTCTGTAGGTAATGCATGATGGCTCAAAAAAACGTTGGAAAGGTCAGCATCTGTTGTCATGCAGGAAGATGATGAAATTTGATTGGTTGCTAAATGTCATCAATGTATCCTAAATTTCTACATGTCATACTTTTAACTGATTATGATTGCAGTTATTCACATTATTTTTATATAGCTGTTAAATTTTACATGAAAAATGATTAAGCTAACAAAATTTTATGGGGTTAAATTGGATAGCCCTGAAAAAGGACACAGGGGCCGTGATGTGTGATTAATCCACTGATTGCAATACAGCCAGCAAACCAGGTTTGCGCATTGGCATCATTGCCAAGTACGGCCAGAACTAACCGCACTGCTGAGCGGCTGCAGACACCAGCAGGAGACCCGGAACTGTGTCTTACTAGCGCCAGGTAAAGCTTGCCTGCAGATTAAAGGGGAGGTGCATGGAGCCAAGCAGGAAATGACTCTGATCTGGAAATGGCACAACATAGGAGGGAGTAGTCTCCATGGTTTATGAAATACACTCTAGAGGCCTCAGTGGAGGAGTGGAAAGGAGGAGAGATGCCCTGTATCCATACAGGGCCGGGAGGTCCTCCAGACATATGGTGAAGAGGCATTGTGAACAGATAACCTTGGAGGTCAATCCCCGAGGATCTGGATGCTGTCCCATAAGAAGTTCATAGAATGATAGAATCAGAAAACGATCCAATACAGAAGGAGGCCATTAGGCCCTCTAGCCTTTACTGGCTCTTTGGTAGAGTTTTCTAATTTATCCAACTCTCCTGCTCTTTTTCTAAAGTCCTGTATATGTTTTCCCTTCAAGTTAATTTTGTTCTTAAACTTGCTCTTAAAATCTAACCCAGTTTGTAATTAGCAGTAACTGGAAAGTATTGTGTAAGTAGGATACATTATTTTTACATTGCAGTTTAGAAAGGGTAAACTCACTCTCTGCTGTGAGAGCTGTGTAGTTAATGAGCTAACTGGTTGACTCTGGTTACTTTAGCCCCAGTTCAGTTTGGCTGTAAATACAAACGGAGCAGAGCTGAGGAAACTGAGTGCAGACTTGGAGTTTGGTGAGGGGGGAGTTTGAAGAAGGGGGGGTGGGTGGGGAAGGAGGTGCTCATTTCCTTTTTCTATCTTTCTCACCCTATAGGAATTGGTTCTTGCCCTACTATAGGGAAAGGAGCTAGACATTTGGTTAGTTTCTGGTGAGTGGCTAAGGTCTATTTTAATGCCTTAAGTTAAAAATTTAACACAACTAGGCAGTAAAGTTAATAACATCTATAAAAAAGCAACATTAGGAAGTGAATAATATAATTAAGTAATTATTTAAAACACATTAAGGTTGGAAGGACAGGTGATGTGTCGAGGCTGCAGCACGTGGGCGCTCCTAGATAACATTGTGATCCAGAACAAACAACGTCTGCAGTAAGTGTTTGCGGCTCGAGGAGATTCAGCTCAGACTCATTGAGCTGGAGGCTGAGCTGCAGACACTGTGACACATCAGGGAGGGGGGGGGAAGTTACCTGGATGCTTTGTACCAGGAGGCAGTCACACCACTTCTGATTTGGTCAGGGACAGGAGAGTGTAACTGCGAGTGAGGCAGGTAAGGGGACCCAAGGGCAGGAGTGCAGGAGCTTGAGTCTCTGCAATTGTCCAATAGGCTTGAGGCATTCCCAGCTTGTTTGGATGAGAGTGGGGGCTACAGAGTGGATAAGCAAACTGACCATGGCACCTTGGTACAGGAAGCCGTTCAAGTGGGGGGAGCAAAAAGGAACATAGTGGTGGTAGGGGACAGTATAGTGAGGGGGAATTGACACTGTTCTCTGTAGTTAAGAGTGAGAGTCCAGATGGCTATGTCGCCTGCCCAGTGCCAGGGTTCAGGAAATATGCTCAGGGCTGGAGAGGAACTTGCAGTGGGAGGGGCTGCATCCAGTTGTTGTGGTCCATGTAGATACCAACTGCATCGGTAGAACTAGGAAAAAGGAGTTAGGTACCAAATTGAAAAGCAGGACCTCAAAAGTTATAATCTCTGGATTATTACCTGTGCCATGTGCAAATTAGCATAGGGTAAATAAAATTAGAGAGGTGAACAGGTAGCTCAAAGACTATTGTGGGAGAAGTGGGTTCTGATTTATGGAGGGAAAAGTGGGGGCTGTACCGTTAGGACAGTCTACACTGAACTCTGCTGGGACCAGTGTTCTCGTGAACCACATAACTAGGGAAGTAGAGAGGGTTTTAAACAAATTAGTGGGGGCAAGGGCTTAAATGTGGAAAGATGTGGTAAATCAAAGAGTAGAGACAAGGTAAGAGAGGAAAATGGTAACATGGGAAATGAGGGTCAGTGAATGGCAGCAAGGGACAGAGATAAAAAAAAACTAAGAATGCACCAAGAATCAAGACCATCTGTCACAAAGGTGACAAAACTAAAGGGTTTATATCTAAATGTGCATAACGTTCATTACAAAGCAAACAAATTGATAGTGCACATTGAATATGGAGATAGTTGCAGGATGACCAGGATTGGGTCCTGAACATTGAGGGGTACATGACCTTCAAGGAGAATAGGAAGCTAGGTAAAAGGTGGAGGGGTAGCACTGTTAATCAAGGATGACATTGGTGCAATAGTTGGAGATGACCTTGGTTCAGGAGACCAGGAAGTAGAATTGGCTTGGGTGGAGATGAGGAGTATTAAGAGAAAGCAATAACTCGTGGGGGTGGTCTCCAGACCCCCTAACAGTATCCACAATGTAGCATAAAGTGTCCAAGAAGAAATATTGGGTGATAAAGGGACAGCAAAATTATAGGTGACTTTAATCTACATCTAAACTGGAAAAATCAGATTGGTGGTAGTAGCCTAGATGAGGAATTCAAAGAATGCTTGGAGAGAATTTCTTAGATCAGCACATTCTGGAACCAACCAGAAAGCAGGTGATATCAGACTTGGTGTTGTGTAATGAGACACGATTAATTAACAACCTGAGAGTAAAGGCACCCTAGATAGCAGTGACCACAATATGATTAAATTTTACATCCAGTTTGAAGGGGAGAAGAGTGGGCCTAAGGCTAGTATTTTAAACTTAAATAAGGGCAACTATGTGGGCGAGAGAGCTGGGCTAGCTGAAGTGAACTGGGATACTAAGCTAGGGGATAGAACAATAGAGAAGCAATGGCAGACATTTAAGAGGATATTTCAGAATACTAAGAATAAGTATGTTCCTACTACAAAGAAAAATTCTAAGGGGAGGACCCACCATCCACGGTTGACTAAGGAAGTTAAGGAAGGCTCAAACTTAAAGAAAAAGGATATAACTGCGAAGAGATAAGTGGCAGGTCAGATGATTGGTCAGAATATAAAGAATGGCAGAGAATGACTAAAAGGTTAATCAGGAGAAAGAAATTAGAGTATGAGAGGAAGCTAGCTAGAAATGTAAAAATGGATAGCAAGAGTTTCTTCAGGTACTTAAAAAGGAAAAGAGTAAGTAAAGTGAGTGTTGGTCCTCTAGAGACTGACAGTGGGGAATTAATAGTAGATAATAAGGAAATGGTGGATGAAATTAACAAATATTTTACTTCTGTCTTCACTATAGAGGATACATAAACCATTCCAGTAATTGCTGTGAATAGGAGGTGGAAGGGAGAGGGGAACTTGGTGAAATTACAATCACTAGGGAAATGGTTCTGAGCAAACTGATGGAGCTGGGAGCTGACAAGTCTCCGGGTCCTGATGGACTACATCCTAGGATCTTAAAAGAGGTGGCTAATGAGGTAGTTGATGTGTTGATGTTAATTTTCCAAAATTCCCTAGATTCTGGAAAGGTTCCATCTGACTGGAAAGTAGCAAATATAACACCTTTATTCAAAAAAGGGAGGGAGGCAGAAAACAGGAAACTCTAGGCCAATTAGCCTGACATCTGTCGTGAGGAAGTTGTTAGTCGATCATTAAAGAGGTTATAGCTGGGCAGTTAGAGAAACTCAAGGTAATCGGGAAGAGTCAGCATGATTTTTGAAAGGGAAATCATGTTTAACCAATTTAGTAGAGTTCTTTGAGGAAGTAATATGTGCTGTGGATAAAGGGAGCCTGTAGATGCACTGTACTTGGCTTTCCAGAGGACAATTAATAAGAATACGTCAAAGTTATTGAGGAAAATAAAGGCTCATGGTGTAACGAGTAACATATTAGCCTGGATAGAGGATTAGCTGGCTGACAGAAAACAGAGAGTATGCATTCATGGGTCTTTGTCTGATTGGCAGGATATGAGTGGTGGAGACACTCAGGGGTCTGTTTTGGGGCCTCAACTTTTTATAATTTATATCAATGGCTTAGATGAGGAGACCGAAGGCATGGTAGCTAAATTTGCAAATGACACAAAGATAGATAGGAAAGTACACTGTGATGAAGACATATGGAGTTTGCAGATGGATATAGATAAGTTGAGTGCGCAAAAATCTGGTAGATGGAGTATAAAGCAGGAAAGTGTGAAGTTGTTCACTTTGACAGGATGAATAGAAAAATAGAATATTACTTGAACAGAAACTCACTGCAGAATTCTGAGGTGCAGAGGGATCTAGGTGTTCTTGTGCATGAGTCTCAAAAAGTTAGTATGCGGGTATAGCAAGTAATTGAGAAGGCTAATGGAATGCTATCCTTTATTATGAGGAATTTAACATAAAGTAATGACTTTATGCTTCAGTTATACAGGGCATTGGTGAGACCGCTCTCGAATACTATGTGCAGTTTTGGTCTCCTTATTTAAGAAAGGATGTAAATGCATTGGAGGCGGTTCAGGGGAGGTTTACTAGACTGATACCGGAAAGGAGCAAGTTATTTTATGAGGAAAGGGTGGACAGACTGGGCCTTGTTCCACTGGAGTTTAGAAGAGTGAGGGGTGATTTGATTGAAGTATACAAGATCCTGAACGGCCTTGACAAGGTGGATGGGGAAAGATGTTTCCTCTTGTGGGTGAGCCCAGAACTAGGGGGCACTGTTTTAAATATAGGGGTCAGCCTTATAGGGCAGAGATGAGGGGAATTTTTTTCTCTTGGAGGGCTGTGTGACTTTGGAACTCTTTGCCTCAGAAGGCGGTGGAGAAGGTGTCACTGAATATTTTTAAGGCAGATGTAGATAGAATCTTGTTAGGCAAGGGAATCAAAGGTTATTGAGGGTAGATAGGAATGTAGTACTCAAAACACATACAGATCAGCCATGATCTTATTGAATGGTAGAGTGGCTCGAGGGCCAAATGGCCTCCTTCTGCTCTTATTTCATATGTTCGTAAGTATTTATCCAATTCACTTCTGAAAGTTGCTTCCTAGTTTGCTGCCTATGAAAATACTTCAATGTGATTGGCTGCTCACCCTGTTCAATCTCATCACTGTTACTCAGTGCCTGGAGATCCCTGGACTTGGTGCCAGATTGAAAGTAACATTAGGAAAGGGGAAATTCACACCTCGGAGTTTATTAAAACCTCGTGGCAGCTTTCTTTGAGGTCAGTGGCGAGGACAATCTTTTCACCTATCACTGCAAAATCTGGGCCACTTTCTCCTCCCATTCACATTAGACTAGAGACTCCTCTGAATTCTCCAGTAAAGTGTTTGACCAATGACGGCAGCTCCTTTTCCCACTCACTCACTGTTGCTGGAAGTTGCATCAGCCTCAGTATAGCAAATTCTTGGTTCCTGCTTGACACGGACAGCAAGACGCATTGAGAAGCTGGGTCAGTAGTGCCTGGGCTTTAGGGAGATTGTCATCTTCATTGACTTGCAGTTTGTTTTTTTTCATCAACATTGGGAAGTTTTAGAAAGACATTATTGAGCTATTTGGGAAATGTGGAGAAAGCCTTAGACCCTATAGTGGCGAAAGAGTCTTTTTCCACTGATATCAACACACTATATAGTCTGCTGTTTAAAATGTAACTCCAGGGGAAGTCCTCTGAATGAAAGATCCCAATAGAGACATCATCTTCCTGGTGCCCAAGGATACACTGGAGGAAGAGCTGCCCAGGTAATTCCCAAGTATCTTGTATTTCTAGAGGAAATAACCAGAGAATTTTTTCATCACAGAGTGTCTGTGCAGGCTACTGGATGTTGCCAAAGAGAGTTCAGTGACTTGACCTGAGTGGTCAAGGTCAGTCACTGCAACTTCAAATGCCATATCGAGCCAAATACGTCAGTAGCTTCAGCCACTGCTGAATGTACCACACCCCCATCACACACTTTGCAACAATTTCAACCAATCAGGCTTCATATCTAACATTCATAGCTTCACTTCACCCTCACACACTTAGCACTGCAGTGATTCACAACAGGTATATCACAGCAGGGATATTACAGCAGGTATATCACAGCTTGCACCCACTGCCAGTTATTCAACTAGATTGCACATCACTCACTGACACATTTCTTTCTGTTTTGCAGGACAACATGACATACAACTGAAAGCAGCACGAGCTAACCAGAGGGGGACACTGGCACGTCTGAATCTCCATGGTGGAGAGGTACTGACTATTACTGGGGGCCTCATTCCTGAAGCTGTAGCAAGCAGTTGGGCTGAAACCATCGAAGATCATGGTATCCTCATACCTAATCCTCCTTCTCACATCCCACCTCCCCCTTATCCCTCCTTCTGATTTTCAGGCTACGAGTGATGTAAGCATGCATTTCTTACTTTCCCTCACTTCTTTTACCACAAGCCTTTCTCCTTTCAGGTAGCCAAGAAGTGGAACCTGACCAGCCAGTGGAGAAACAGCAAGAAGCTTGTGATGAAGTCACATGGTCACTGGATTTCAAACTCGCCGTCCCCAGCTCAGATGCTGCCACTACCACATCACTCAAAGCACAACATAAAGGTGGGACCTGCACATGCAGCTGAACAGGTGGCAGGAAACAAGGATGAAGTGGATACCAGCTCACCGGGCAGGCAAGGCCACACGCAAGTTTTGCTACTGAGAACTCAGGTGAGAAGTTTGTTGGGGCAGTGTACTGATGAGTGCTGATGGGCATGCATGATAAAATGTTTGGTGCATTGGGAAGCCTGAGATCAATGTCAAGAGGCATGAAGGAGTCCAGCATTAATTTGACAGAGGGCTTTGCATAGAGCTTGGAGCTCATCCTTTCCAGAATGGAATTGGCGGCCAACTCCATGAGCACGGTTATTGATGCAACCATGATACAGGGGTCTGATAGCCGATGTGACAGTTTGCCTGGTAGTCCATGTGCCCAATGCCTGAATGCGCTGTAGGGGAAGCTCAGACAGAAGACATGCAAGTTAAACTTGCTGCCCTCATGGCCACGGACTACGATGAGTAAAGGGCTTTGCACATTATTCTCTTAATACATTACAGGATTGTTGAAGCACCTGCTCCAGGGAAGTGCCAGTATCTCCATGGAACTCAAGCCACCTGTCCTTTCTCAGGAAAGTAGCATTGCCCTTCCACCCCTCTCACCCTACCAGTGCCTTTACTGCTGCCTGTTGGCCATGCAACTCAGGCTGCCGCTACCCCTCCCGAGGTGGCACAGTCCAGAGCCGGGCCTTCTAGGCCCAGAGCTGCTCGAGGTCCTCCAAGGCCACCTGGAGTCTTCTCCACTGAAGGTCACCAGCTTTTCACCAGCAGCTGGGGTAGCAATGCCTAGGAGCACGAACACAGGCAAAGGCAAATGGACGACAAGTTCTAAGGGAATGCACATGGGTGATTAGTTGACTTTTATATGGAATATAACATGGCTTCATTTAGAAATTTGGTTCCGAATGTTTATTTTGTGGTGGATTTTTTTAAAGGTTTGAACTGTGGCCAAGTAAGCATTGTGATGGTTAGTGACAGGGAAGGTAAGGGATGGGGCTATAGGTGAGTGGGGATTTGGGATTGTGGTTTCTAATGTAAACCTCAGGTGAGTTCTTCATAGACAGCCTAGGCCGAAGGGGGCTGCTTAGGTTTCCATCTTCTCTCCGCGCATCTCCTGTACCTCCTCCTAAGCTGTTCATCATGTCGCTGATTGATGTCATGATCTGCTAGCTCAGCATATCTCCTGTGGATGTTTACTGCCCTAACACATGCCCGGTATGATGTCTGGTGAAATTCACCCAACAATTGTGCACCCGTGCCATGGATGCTATGCTGGAGTTCTAAGGGGGCACTCACGGTGCCCACAAAATGGACACTAATGAGCCCAATTTCTCACCCAGCATCTCTCTCCACTTCCGTACACTTCATGGCAATATTTTTACAGACTGTATAAATCTCATGGTTTGCTGAATTCAAAAGCTGCTCGAGCATTCTCCCTGCAGTTACATGCAGAGTGATCTGTGAAGAACTAACTTCAACAGTTGCCATGGCATCATTTACCTCGTTCTGTGATGCTGGCTGGAAATGGATTAAGGGGCAGGCAGGTTATTTCAATTTCTACTTGCCCACAGAAGTGCTCCATCTATTGCACTATCAGAAAATTCTCAAAACGGTCTGCAATCTATTCCACAATATCGATATTTTAACATTCATTCAATTAGACCTAGTTAAATGAACATGGCACTTGAATAATTTATGCCTGTTTTATTTTTGGTTACAATGGCGCATGTAGTGGTTAATCTCCAAGGTACTCATGTACTTCAGTCACTCTGAAGCATTCTGTTTTTCCTTCTGCAGCCAAGGTTCGATCTTTATTCAGCCCCAATTATTAAAGATTTTCAGTGAACGTTTCCACTTTGTCACCTTGGTTTTTCTCTGCATAATTCGGCCAAAATTGGAACAACTGGTGGAAAAATTTGTGAAGTTTTAAGCTCAAATTACATTCGGCACGACTCGCGTTTTGATAACCCCTGTGTTCTCATTTTTAAAACACTGAGCTAAAAGCAGATCTCACCCACAAGACCTCTCCCCGCTCAGGCTGAATCAGTTACCATTGTGAGGTTCCACTAACTGCGTGTGTTTGCTGGCCTTCACAAAGGCTTTATAAATTAAACTGGATCTTTTGGGTACTAGGACATTAATAAGCACATTTGCAAGCTTCTGTATATATGTTTTAATTTATTAAGAACTGACTACTGTACCCCAGCATCACTTGTAAATTGTTCTACATATTTTTTTAAAAGTCATTTAAAGCAATTTAACATCAGAATACCCTCTGGAGATGGATTGACACTGATTAAAAATGTTTCTCTTTTGTGATAAACCAATTTTCAGCCATATTATTCAAACAGCACAAGTTACACGCCAAAGTATATCAAGGAAAACATTTTAAAGCAATTTGTTTTAAAAAGTCACAATTTAAATTGCTGCACAATTCATCATCTTGCTGACAGATTTTATATTTGGGGATATGCAAATGAATTTCAGCAGAAATTCGAGAAGAAAATACACTTTTCAAAATGGTTGCAGTTTTGAGTGTGATTTTGCCCAAAATGGGAATTGTACCCACTTTGTACCCAGTGCATCATGATGATACAACGGGTTCAATTTTACCTGAACACATGAATTTTGTGTGGGGTCGGGGCGGACATAGGGTTGGGGGGGGGGGGGTGGGAAGCACATCTGGAGGTCATCATCGACACAGAGCCCTCATGGGACCCTGCACATGTGTGACTCAATTGGTGAAGCAGATTACTTAATTTTTAATATTCATTCTCAGAACGTGCGTCATTGAGAAGGCCAGCGTTCGCTAGCCCTATCCCTTGCTGTCCTGAGCAGATGGTGGTGATGGTGATGAGTGCCTTCCTGAACTGCCATGTAGATTGATACAATTGAGTGACTTGCTGGACCACTTCAGGAAACAATTGGCCAACAATGCTGTTGTCGAATGGAGAGCCATACAGGCCAGGAGGATGGGTAAGGACAGCAGGCAGGAGGTTCCAAGTGGGTTGATCCCAGCGTTTATGTGGATTTTGGAACGTGGATGATACCTTTAATGATAGTGCTGTGTTATGATAATGCATTTGTCTACGTCTCTAACCAAGCTTTTGATCGCCTATCCTAACATCTCCCTGTAGTTTGGTGTCAAATTTTGTTTCATAATACTCCCATGTAAGAATCTATGATGTTTTAGATGGTGTTAAAGGCACTATATCAATACAACCTATTTTCTGGATGTTACAACATCCAACGTTTATGAGTTTAGCAGGCTTTCCTTTTTCAAATTTATTTTTTCATGGGATGTGGGTGTCACTGGCAAGGCCAGCATTTGCTGCCCATCCCTAATTGTCCTTTGAACTGAGTGGCTTGCTCAGCCAGTTCAGAGGGCAACTTAAGAGTCACCACGTTGCTGTGGGTCTGGAATCCCATGTAGACCGGATCAAGCGACGACAGCAGATTTCCTTCTCTGAGGGACATTGGTGAACCAGACCGGTTTTTACGAGTTTCATTGCCACCATTAGTGAGACTGGCTTTCAATTCCAGGTTTATTAATTGAATTCAAACTCTACCAGCTGCTGTGGTTGGATTTGAACCCAGTGTCTCCAGAGCATTAGCCTGGGCCTCTGGATTACTAGTCCAGTGACATTTTATTCCCTATCAGAATTAATTTCATCCAGTTTGCAAGTGAAGATTACCAGATGGTATTATTAGTTTTGTATCTGCACCCTCAAGAGTAAAGCTACAGGCATCAAAGACTGCATTAGTTCAGATACTCTGAAATATCTGTCCTAATTATGCTGTGTTAATGATGCAGAAACAGGAGAAATTCTAAGCGGTATAACTCCTTAAAAACTTAGCCTGCTCCCAAATCATGGAATGCAGAACTCCACACATGTACTCCAGGACAAATATACATTATAAATCTAAAACCATACATACATGAAGTTGCATGAAGACTTTTTCAACATAATGTTCTGAGTTCTATAGTTAATTACATTGATATCCCTGTGCAACACTAATTGTCCATCATGAGATCTTCCAGGACTGGCCATTTTCCACAGATATAAAGGTCAGGAGAAAGGGTGAGGATCAGTCCACTGGACTGCACCACTTCTATGTTGCCTGAGTGATAGGGAGGGTTCATAGTCCATTGAACTGATGTGGACCAGGCAGGAGGATCCATTCGTGTCCTTCTGCGATACCATCAGGTGCCCAATTGGAGGAGATGGGCAGGGGTAGGGTGGCGCGGATGGGCGCTGTTATACAGTGTTACTGCCTGTCTCCAGGACTTCACCGTCCATCGGGACAGTGTTAACCTGGAGGTCTTATGCTCCTCTTTTAATTCAGCCTGAATGTACCAAGCACACAGAAGGATTGGTGAAACAATAATGTGGGCTCTTTATTTGAAGATAAGACTATTGACCGCTAATGTTCACTGGGAGGCTGTGAGGTACACTGACTTGGATCACTGCTGCTTGCAGACTGACTACGTGATGGGACTAATACATTATGATCAGGATTTCCTCTTTATGGGGTGGGTGAGGTGGGTGAGGTGGGTGGGTGAGGTGGGCGGGTGAGGTGGGCGGGTGAGGTGGGTGGATGAGGTGGGTGAGATGGGTGGGTGGGTGAGGTGGGTGAGGTGGGTGGGTGAGGTGGGCAGGTGAGGTGGGTGGTTGAGGTGGATGGGTGAGGTGGGTGGGTGAGGTGGATGGGTGAGGTGGGTGAGGTGGGTGGGTGAGGTGGGTGGGTGAGGTGGGTGAGGTGGGTGGGTGAGGTGAGTGAGGTGGGTGAGGTCGGTGGGTGACGTGAGTGAGGTGGACGGGTGAGGTGGGTGGGTGGGTGGGTGGGTGAGGTGAGTGAGGTGGGTGGGTGGGTGAGGTGAGTGAGGCAGGTGGGTGGGTGAGGTGGGTGGGTGAGGTGGGTGAGGTGAGTGAGGTGGGTTGGTGAGGTGGTGAGGTGAATGAGGTGGGTGAGGTGGGCGGGTGAGGTGGGCGGGTGAGGTGGGTGGGTGAGGTGGCTGGGTGAGGTGGGCGGGTGAGGTGGGTGGGTGAGGTGGACGGGTGAGGTGGGTGAGGTGGGTGAGGTGGGTGGGTGGGTGAGGTGGGTGAGGTGGGCGGGTGAGGTGGGCGGGTGAGGTGGGTGGGTGAGGTGGGTGGTTGAGGTGGGCGGGTGAGGTGGGTGAGGTGGGTGGGTGAGGTGGGTGAGGTGGGCGGGTGAGGTGGGCGGGTGAGGTGGGTGAGGTGGGCGGGTGAGGTGGGTGAGGTGGGTGAGGTGAGGTGGGTGAGGTGGGTGAGGTGGGTGAGGTGTGGTGGGTGAGGTGGGTGAGGTGGGCGGGTGAGGTGGGTGAGGTGGGTGAGGTGGGTGAGGTGAGGTGGGTGAGGTGGGTGGGTGAGGTGGGCGGGTGAGGTGGGCGGGTGAGGTGGGTGAGGTGGGCAGGTGAGGTGGGTGAGGTGGGTGGGTGAGGTGGGCGGGTGAGGTGGGCGGGTGAGTTGGGTGAGGTGGGCGGGTGAGGTGGGTGAGGTGGGTGGGTGAGGTGGGTGGGTGAGGTGGGCGGGAGAGGTGGCTGGGTGAGGTGGGTGGGTGAGGTGGGTGAGGTGGCTGGGTGAGGTGGGCGGGTGGGTGAGGTGGGTCGGTGAGGTGGGCGGGTGAGTTGGGCGGGTGGGTGAGGTGGGTGGGTGAGGTGGGTGGGTGAGGTGGGTGAGGTGGGCGGGTGAGGTGGGTGGGTGAGGTGGCTGGGTGAGGTGGGCGGGTGGGTGAGGTGGGTGGGTGAGGTGGGTGGGTGAGGTGGGCGGGTGAGGTGGGCGGGTGGGTGAGGTGGGTGGGTGAGGTGGGTGGGTGAGGTGGGTGAGGTGGGTGAGGTGGGCGGGTGAGGTGAGCGGGTGGGTGAGGTGGGTGGGTGAGGTGGGTGGGTGAGGTGGGCGGGTGAGGTGGGCGGGTGGGTGAGGTGGGTGGGTGAGGTGGGTGGGTGAGGTGGGTGAGGTGGGTGAGGTGGGCGGGTGAGGTGGGTGAGGTGGGTGAGGTGGGTGAGGTGAGGTGGGTGAGGTGGGTGGGTGAGGTGGGTGGGTGAGGTGGGTGGGTGAGGTGGGTGAGGTGGGTGAGGTGAGTGAGGTGGGTGAGGTGGGTGAGGTGAGTGAGGTGGGCGGATGAGGTGGGTGAGGTGAGTGAGGTGGGCGGATGAGGTGGGTGAGGTGGGTGAGGTGAGGTGGGTGAGGTGGGTGAGGTGGGTGGGTGAGGTGGGCGGGTGAGGTGGGTGAGGTGGGTGGGTGAGGTGGACGGGTGAGGTGGGCGGGTGAGGTGGGTGAGGTGGGCGGGTGAGGTGGGTGAGGTGGGTGAGGTGAGGTGGGTGAGGTGGGTGGGTGAGGTGGGTGAGGTGGGTGAGGTGGGCGGGTGAGGTGGGTGAGGTGGGTGAGGTGGGTGAGGTGAGGTGGGTGAGGTGGGTGAGGTGGGTGAGGTGGGCGGGTGAGGTGGGTGAGGTGGGTGAGGTGGGTGAGGTGAGGTGGGTGAGGTGGGTGGGTGAGGTGGGTGAGGTGGGTGAGGTGGGCGGGTGAGGTGGGTGAGGTGGGTGAGGTGAGGTGGGTGAGGTGGGTGGGTGAGGTGGGTGAGGTGGGTGAGGTGGGCGGGTGAGGTGGGTGAGGTGGGTGAGGTGAGGTGGGTGAGGTGGGTGAGGTGGGTGAGGTGGGTGAGGTGGGTGAGGTGGGCGGGTGAGGTGGGTGAGGTGGGTGGGTGAGGTGGGTGGGTGAGGTGGGTGAGGTGGGTGAGGTGGGCGGGTGAGGTGGGTGAGGTGGGTGAGGTGAGGTGGGTGAGGTGGGTGAGGTGGGCGGGTGAGGTGGGTGAGGTGGGTGAGGTGAGGTGGGTGAGGTGGGTGAGGTGGGTGAGGTGGGTGGGTGAGGTGGGTGAGGTGGGTGAGGTGAGGTGGGTGAGGTGGGTGGGTGAGGTGGGCGGGTGAGGTGGGCGGGTGAGGTGGGTGAGGTGGGCGGGTGAGGTGGGTGAGGTGGGTGAGGTGGGTGAGGTGAGGTGGGTGAGGTGGGTGGGTGAGGTGGGTGAGGTGGGTGAGGTGAGGTGGGTGAGGTGGGTGAGGTGGGTGAGGTGAGGTGGGTGAGGTGGGTGGGTGAGGTGGGTGAGGTGGGTGGGTGAGGTGGGTGAGGTGGGTGAGGTGGGTGGGTGAGGTGGGTGAGGTGGGTGAGGTGGGTGAGGTGAGGTGGGTGAGGTGGGTGGGTGAGGTGGGCGGGTGAGGTGGGTGAGGTGGGTGAGGTGGGTGAGGTGAGGTGGGTGAGGTGGGTGGGTGAGGTGGGTGAGGTGGGTGAGGTGGGTGGGTGAGGTGGGCGGGTGAGGTGGGCGGGTGAGGTGGGTGAGGTGGGTGAGGTGGGTGAGGTGGGTGGGTCCGGGAATGGCCGCGGAACGGACCACTGCCTGCAATCGGGCTTCAGCCGCAATTTCTCGCTGGCTGGCAAGGTAATGGGCAGCGTGAAACACACAGTGAGGAGCTCAGCGCTGGCGGGCCGGGGGGTCGGGGGGGAGGAGGGCTAGTGCCGAAGTCTTAAAATGAAAAATCAAGATTTTACAAACTATAGAAACATGTTCCCACATGCGACTCAGTCAAATGAAGAGGCACATGTTAAAAATTATGTTAATTCTTTTTAAAATTACATTTGGAAACCTGATCCCGCCTTTGGATGAGCTTTCCTCAAAAATGCAAAGGCCTCCTGGCCGATTCACCCACCCGCCAAAAATAGGATGAAATTAATTGACTAATGA
This sequence comes from Isurus oxyrinchus, assembly GCA_026770705.1. Lineage (NCBI taxonomy): Eukaryota > Metazoa > Chordata > Chondrichthyes > Lamniformes > Lamnidae > Isurus > Isurus oxyrinchus. The sequence continues at coordinate 107,966,246 of JANJGN010000019.1, read as the reverse complement.
CCTTAATCGGCCTCTTAATTGTCAGCGGGTGCGCTGCCAACTCTCACGCCCGCCCGTGGGACGTAAAGCTTTGCCCCATATCCTGTCTGGGTGGTAATGATTGACCGTAGTTTAAGATACTCCCTTAAAGGTTTAAGCGCATCACAACCGGAAGTAAATAGCGAACTTTATTTTTTTCACACATTTTCCATATCACTGCCCCCCCCTCCCCCAACCCCCCCCGCACGCCCACTGCTCTCCCCTCCAACCTCCCCACTATCCCAGGATAACTCTGGGTGGTTGGAACTTTCTTACTGATCGATTTGGTTGAGAGGCCAAGTGCTTTGTCTGAACTCTCTGCTGTTCCTGTCAATGTTAGAAGCTCCTTGGACACGGGCTGGACCTGGCGTTGCCCCTGGTGAAGGTCGTGGTTTTGGACAGGAGAGGTCACAATTCCTTGGACAGGAACAGCCCACTTTGGAGATGGTCAGCAGAGAAACGGAACTCTTCCATCGTTGAATTCAAATACCATTTAGGCCTTTCTGTTTTACGGAGATGTAGCGTAAAGCTCCCCGTGCCTTAGCAGAAGTGTATGGCCCAGACTTTCATGGAGTCAGGACGACTCTGAAGCCATTTTTAAATAGCGGGCAGGGCCTGCTACTTTCGCCATACACAATAAGGGTGCAGGTCGCAATCCCGCAACCTGCACTCCTGTCCTGGTCGTCTCCATTGACGGGGGGGTGAAGTATCTCATAACCCCTTGCAATTTTTGCGAAGTCAAGCCAGCATCTCCATGAGGTGCGGGGAGGAGCTGGGGCGACTGTCGCAGGGGCAGAGACCAGGAATCTCAGTCACCATTGGTGGAACGAGCAGTGAGGGAAGAAGGGCGGCAAGTATTGGGGGTTGGGGCTGAGAATATCACAAGGTTGGGGGGGGGGGAGGGGGTGCCCCTGGGGAAATCTGGCTGGCATCATTAAATCAGAATCAGGCTCCCAACTGCACTGCGGGGGAGAATTACATTTTATAATGAAGTTTGAAGGTGGGATAGGTGACCCCACGTAACCAGCCACTGTTAAAATGGCGACATGCATGCACGCGATGGGTCACATTTCATTTTTGAACCGTTCCAACCCATTCCCACTTGTCATGGGGGGGATTGAAATTGACTCTATGGGCAGAATGTTCCGTCTGGCGGGGGGGGATAGAATGGGAGCGGGCATGGGTGGGCGCGGGTGGCCATTTTACGCAGCCGGGCCGATTAAGGCCTGCTCAGCGTGTTACGCTGCTCCCGGGGATGGTGGGAGTGGGCAGGCGGCCTGTTTAAAGGCCAAGCTGCAGCCGCTCCAAGGCTGCTGTACACGGCCAGAGGTCGGGGGCCAAGGTGCACCCAGGCTGGCCATGCTGGAGGGTAGGGCGGGTGGTCAACGGGCGCCCAGGTTTCCAGACGAGTGCCTTGCTGCCCTCCTCGAGGAGGTGGCAGCATGGTGGGAGGTGCTCGCCCTCCCCACCCGAGGAAGGGAGGAGGAGGCCCCCCCCCACTTGACCAAGCGTGTGTGGGAGGAGGTAGCGGAGTTCGTGAGCTCCCACGACCTGGTGCAGCGCTCATGGACTCAGTGCCACAAGCGCTTCAACCACCTGTGTGCATGGGAAGGGTGAGTAGCATGTTGACATCGTTCACTTCACCCATCCTGTAAGCTTCTCCCCCTCTGGCGCCCCACCCATATCTGACTGGCCTGAGTGTAATGAGTCATTGAGGGCATGCGTCCTTAGCTGGGCAGCCCAGCGGAGATTCCCTATGCGCTGGTCAGCCGGAGAGGGCGGTGATGAGATGGGTTCTGCACCCGCAGCCTGTGGTGGACCGACATCCACATGACTGCGGTGGGGGAAACCTGGGGGAGCTGCCCCCAGGCACAGTGCTCGAACTCCAGGACATGGCGAAGTCAGGGTGACGACATGGTGGGAGGGGGTCTTCAAGGTGGCATGGCACAGATCAATCTGCTGCCCTATGTGCTCCACATCACTGTGCCTCCTCGCTATGGCAGGTTCAACTGTGTGCTCCCAACTGTGGTGAAGGCAGCATGTGGCCAAGGGGAGGGGGTGGGGGTAGGGGTGGGAAGGACACACATGGCATATTCGTGAGAGTGTTCGACAGCAGCAGGGTAAGGATGCATTGGATCCCTGCAATGACCAACTGGGCTTGGGGTAGGTCAACCATGAGGAGATTCACGGTACAAGTGTCACTTATCAATGCTCTTCTCTCATTTCCAGGAGAAGAATTCTCACAACACCGCCGAGTGGGTGAGGACTGGTGGTGGGCCAGCCCAGGCAGTGCTGCTTAGCCGCTTCGAGCAGGAGGCGCCACGTGCCCAGCTCCACCGGAGCCAGAGAGGTTGGGGTTCCATGGGCAGGTATGTGCGGCCAGCACTTACATCACCAGTAGTCTCCCAACAGCCATGGCAGTGCTGATTGTTGAGCGAGTGATGTAGCCAACATGGCTTGCCCATTGTGTGTGGACTGATGAACGCATAACGATCCAGACAGGGATGTACACTAACATTTCCGTCACACTAACTGATCGAATTTCCTTACTCTTCCTTTCAACATCAGTGGCGCAGGGCTGGTACCGGGAGTAGCAGGGTCCCCCCTCCAACACCTGAGGGGCATAAAGTTCCAACATCACCAGCGTCACACCATCTCTGCCAGGCAGGCACCAGCACAGATACTGGCACTTTGGTGGGCATCATATCTTCGGCTAGTGTCCCGGGTCACAGCGGTGAGGGCACTTCACAGTCGCTGGAGGAGCTGGCAGAGACAGAGAGTGCCCATGGCGCCAGCAGTCAGAGGACTGCAGGGGACCAGGCACATGCTCAGTTGGTGACTGATGATGTGCCTCTGGAGTCGTCAGTAATGCAGCTAACTCATGAGATGCGGACGGGTTTGCGGGACCATTTGGTGGAGATACATGAGGCTGTGCTTGGCCTGGTGTGAGTGGTGGAGGAGTCTACATAAACCATAGCCAATGCATGAGCGCCAAGCATCCTCCATGGAGAGATTGGCAACTCTCAAGGAGAGGCAGCTCCAGGGACAGGATAAAGGGTTCCTGGGGTTGCGCTTGGACCTGCAAACCCTCACATAGGCAATGACCTCAGGTGGTCAGTGCCCCTGTAGGCGGTGGTTTGGGCACCAGGTATCTCACCTCGGTGCCCATCCATCTACGGTGAGCAGGGAGGGCCAAACGTACCTCACGTCGGCGGAGCAGCTCCCTGTCATCTCTGCTGGCACCTCTCAGGGTGCTGCAGGTCAGGGCGGCAGCTCCTCTGCCCCTCTGTCAGTGACCGCAGCACCCAATGAGGCAGCAACGATAGGGGAGATGCCAGCTGTGTAGCTGGCCGCTCCCTCCCAGGCAGGGCCAGCACAGGCTCCACGGGCCAGAGGACGACTGCCAAGGTCATTGAGGCCAACAGGACAGCAGAGTCAGCCGGCTGGCTCCAATGCCAGTGCCAGCAAGGGGGGCATCACAAAGACATAGCACCCACAAAAGTAAAATTAAGACACCTTAGGCACACCCCGGGTTTAATCACTGGTGGTTTTTTGTTGGCCCCCCTATGAGTTCCTTCTGATTGTGTTTGCAGTGCGACACCATTTTATTTGTGTTATGTTAAGAGACTTTTGTGAAAGTGTTAAATTAAGATTGTCTAACATGGCTGGGGGTGCCTCTTTTGTCGGGCAGGTGGATGGACTCCTGAGATGTTATGAGTGATTTGTGTGTCATCGACATTTATTGACTGGGCCAATTGTCAATGCTCCTATCCTGACAGATTTGGCACTGCTATCTCCAATATAGAGGCTACAGGCCAGGTTTGTGTTGGAGATCCCATATGTGCTGTGTGAGCTGAAGGGTCCTTGGATTAGAGCATCTCAGGTGTCCCTGCCTCCCTGGAGTATGCCCGGGTCAGTGTCTACCCCCTCAGCATTTCCCTGTGCGTCCTCATCCTCGGACTCACTGCTGGACTCATCGTGTGCAGCCACAGCTACTCCCTCTACATCTTCTTCATCCACTGTGTCCCCTCTTTCCAGCACCAGATTGTGGAGGGCGCAGCACTCAACCACTATCAGTGACACACGATCTGGGGGGTACTGGAGTGCAGCCTCTGGCATTGGAAGCACATCTTGAAAAGACCGATGGTTCTCTCCACCACAGCCCTTGTGGAGCCCTGGCTCCTATTGTACCGCTGCTCAGCTTCTGTTCTTGGATGGCGGAGAGGTGTCATGAGCCACCTTCTGAGGGGATAGCCCTTGTCACCCAGCAGCCATCCATCCAGCCGGGCTGGAGCACTGAAGAGCCCCAGCACCTGGGAGTGTCTGAGGATGTAGGCGTCGTGGGAGCTGCCTGGGTACCTTGCACAGACCTGTAGAATCTGCATCCTGTGGTCACACACTATCTGCACGTTCATGGAGTGGAAGCCCTTCCTGTTGGTGAAGGCACCGGGCTCACCTGCTGGTGCCTTGATGGCCACATGTGTACAGTCTATAGCACCCTCGACATGGGGGAAGCCAGCAATGGCCATGAAGCCTCTGGCTCTCTGTGTCTGGCTGGCCTGGTCCCAGTGGAAGTGGATGAAAGTCAATGCCTGTCTGAACAGAGCGTCTGGAACCTGCCTGACACAAGTGTGGACAGCTGATTGGGAGACACCACAAAGATCACCCACCGAGCCCTGGAAAGAGCCAGAGGCATAGACATTGAGGGCAGCTGTGACCTTCAGAGCCACTGGCATGGGGTGTCCACCCACACAGTTAGCTGAGATCTCAGGGCCAATTATCTGGCAGATATAATTGACTGTCCTCCTTGAGAGTCGGAGCCTCCTTCAGCACTGCACCTCAGTCATATTGAGGTAGCTGCTTCGCTGCCTGTAAACCCTGGCAGCAGGATAGTGGCGTCTTCTGCAGCCCCTTCTACCTTGGACTACCTCTTGGCCCTGCGCCCCTTGTGCCTGCACTTGTCCTCCAAAAGGTGTCTCCCCTGGAGGCTGAGTGTGAACACCTGGCCTCCTCCCCCTTCTGGCCCTCCCTTCCTCCTCAGAGGAGGTGCCTCCAGTGGAGAGTTCACCTCCCATTCCCAGGCTCAGGGAGGCTTCTTGAAACCTACAGGCCCCAAAAATAAATCCTCACTGCAAAGTGCTGACCTGAAGGCTGAGTCCATTCCAAGCAGCTGCTAGTGTTTGCAACTTTCCCAGCTCACACAGGCAAGTTTCAGTAACTTTTGCACAATAAGTTTTAAATCTGTAGAATCTCGACCCCACTGAGCCCCCTTCTCCTGCTCGTGGATGAGGTTCGTACAAATTTCTGCTATCCGCCTGCCCTTCGTGCCCATGTGACAAGCCAAAGGTCACACGGGCGCCGAAAAGTCCCCACCAATTGGGGCCTCAAGGGCCTTAAGTGGCCCGTTATTTAATGGCGGGCGCGCAACAGAGATCATCGTGCGCCCGCCCACCGAAATGTCATTTTAAGCGTCGGTGTGCGGGTTCAAACAGAATATTCTGCCCCCTAACAATGAAATGGAAGGATTTTATGGTAGATCGTAATAAATCCAATTCTGGGCACCACACTTTTCAACAATTTGCTAGAATGGTACTGGGGGTGAGGGAATTCAGTCAATGCGGAGGGATAGATGAAGCTGGGATTGTTCTCCTTTGAGTGGAGCAGGTTAGGGGAGATTGAATAGAGACGTTTCCAGAGATTTAATAGATATTCTCAAATTCTGAGAGTGTTTTAATAGAGTAGATCAGGAGAAGCTGTTGTTACAGGTGGAGTGTCAGCAAGCAGGTGACATAGATTTAATATAATCGGCAAAAATAACCCAAAGAGGAGATGTGCAGTTTATTTACTCAATGAGTTGATATAATTTCGGATGCATTGCCTGAAAACATGGTGAAAGCGGATTCATATTACTTTCCGAAGGGATTTGGATATAAACTTAAAAAGGAAAAATTTGGAGATCTAAATGAAAAGAGCAGAAGACTGGGACTAATGAGATAACTCTTTTAAAGAGCTGGCAGGGTCACATTGGGCTGAATGACCTCCTTCTGTGCTCACTGAGTCGATATCTTTATTTTTTTTGGATTATATAGGTTATAAATACCTCAAAGACAAAACATTCATGTTCATGAAAGCCTGTCAGGTGATCCCAACCTAACCTGATAGAAATTGCACACTCGCTCCTATCAGTCAACATAAAACAACACAGTAAATCTCAGCCTTCACAACAACAGCAGCAAGAGAACAGTCAACATAAAAGATACAGGAACAGTCAAATCCTAAGTGTGTACATCACTGATCAGAAAAACAGTTTGATAATTTGTTGATCAACCTGATTATGTGTCTTGTGGGACCTTGAAGCCTCTCTCCCCTCTGGCGCTCAATTTGCCTCTCAGAGGGTTAGAAGCTGACTGCACCGCACCATTCCTGCACAAGGCTCATCAGAGACAGCACGAGGACAGACAGAGTTCAGTGCCAGCTCGGCCACACGCCACAATCATGTAGATAAGAGATTTACCTCAACTTTACACGCTACCCATTCGATCAGAACTGGAGCAGGCAGGTCGTGAACCATGACCCCTGAAAATACCTGGACCATTGTGTTAGTTTCCGATCTCCTCAGAGTCTTTTTACCTTATTCCCTGTCATCACTCAGTTTGTTGATAGTTTTAATGAACCAGGTCTTGTACCTTCAAATCTCAAACATTTTTATCTTCAAAATATTCTCAACCACCCTGGTCTAATCACCTTGCATTTCTCCCACGTTAAACAAGGTCTGCCACTTCATTTAACAGTCCAATTCCCAATCTTTCCAAATCTGTTCATATTTTATTCATTTATTTCCTGTTATTGGCAGTTCCCTCTTTATTTTGTGTTGTCAGCAGAACCCACACAGTTTTGTTTCTGAGCCTGCTTCCAAATTATTTCTGTTTTACGTTAACAAAATGGGCTCAGCACTGACCCTGAGGCACATTCTTCTATCCTGAGGCAGTTCTATCTACAACTACAATGTGCTTCCTCAAGTTGAGATCATTCCTGATCCACTCCAGAAGTTTCCACTTGATCCCATGCTTCCTATTCATTGTTCTATACACATTAGTCTCTGTACGCATGATTAAACTTAGGGTTACTGAAACCCTCAGTCATGAAACAGCTTTCTATTTGACCTGATAACATGTGTTCAATACAGTTCCATGGTGCCAGGTCTCCTGACTTCTGAATGGCCTCAACTATTAATTTCCTTTGCCCCCTTTGTACTTCTTACTCAGCTCTGTCAAAAAGTAAACATAGTTGAATAAAAAAAGTAAAAGGCATTTCAACTGAGCTGCTCTATTTGCTCCAAATTGAATACATGATGGCGTCTTTGTGATCATTCGATTAATTTATACTACAGTTACAGCTAATTTGTACTGAACAAACCCTTTGTGGCTGAGTTGGAATGTTGTGTGAGGACTCTCTAAACATTTAAGTTCTGCAGAAACTTTAAACAGCCTTTTCCTGTGGAAACAAGAATTCCAGTCATGTTTGGAAGTCCTGTAATCCATTTATCACCTTCATATTCTAGCAACTGCAAACAAAGCCTAACGGAATGAAAATTGGAAAACCTCTTCCCTTATCTTAATATAACTAAGATGGCCATAATAAGATGTACGATTGTTGACATATCAACCTGAGCTCTGGCCCTAGACAAGGGTCCTTTCATCCACCATTATTTTCTCTCCATTTGAAACTCCCTTGTACCACCTATGATAAAGAGTTGTAGGTATGTTCCAGACCACCAGCGTCCCTGTTCACACACTGGCTGTGAGGACATGCACACAGGTAACTTACCAACATTCTCTCCTTTGGCTTTCCTTTATGTTCTTCCACATAGAAGGTGGTACCTAGAGGGCAGGATTGAAAAGGCATTAGGGGTAAATTGTAATTTTAGCACAAGAGGATCGGAAACTGCAGGGAGGGCTATTGATGCCATATATCCAGGAATTACACCATTTTCCTGTGAAGTCACGAAAGCAGAATGGGAGAATCCCACAGGAATGTTGCTTGCAACTTTTGGGGCTGCATGTTTTGTCCCGCGGGCGGGCATGTGCCCAACCTGAATGGGAGTGAAATAGTTGGCGATGATGTTGGCCAAGTGTCCCGATGTCAACGCGCACTCTCGCGATATTTTGCTTGGCGGGCATGTGTGGGTGTCAGAGTGCTGCCTGCCTTGAACTAACAGGCTACTTAAGGCCCTTAACAATGCAAATGTCTGAGGTGGTTTGTTGCCCGTGCAGTTTTCTGCTCGTCACACGGGCCAAATGGGCAGGCGGCCAGCCGACATTTCCTCAAACCTCATCCAAGGGCGGGATAAAGAAGGGTCAGCAGCATTGCCAGTGTGTGTAGTGAGGAGTTTTGAAGATAGTTTCCTGCTGGTTGCTTATTGGTACTTGACAGCTGCATCTCTCTTCGGGACTTCATTCTTAGCATTTCCAGGCCTCATTTCAGGGCTTATTTCACTCTGCCAGGCCCCTGGAGGTATCAGACAGCCTCCTTTTACCCTGGTAATGGGCATTATGGTCTCCACTGGAGGCCCCTCCTCTGAGGAAGAGAGGGGCAAAAGGTACAGGAGGCCACATGTCCCTTTGTAGTTTCCAGAGGAGGGACCTGTGGGAAGAGAGGCGCAGGCACAAGGGACGCAGGGCCAGCAGGTAGTCCAAGGTGAAAATACTGCAGAAGATGCCACTCTCCTGCTGCCAGGGTTTACAGGTGGTGATGCAGCCACCTCAATATGTCTGAGGTGCAGTGCCAAAGGAGGTTCCACCTCTCAAGGGAGACTGTGACCTCCATTCGCGAGATGAATGGGCCTGAGATCAGCACCGACTGTGTGGGTTGAGTGAACCAGAGGCTTTGCAGTGATTGCTGGGTTCCCCTACATCCAGGGTGCCATCAACTGCACACATGTGGCCATCAAGGCACCAGCGGGTCAGCCGGGTACCTTCACCAACAGGAAGGGCTTCCACTCCATGAACTAGGTAGTGTGTGACCACAGGATGCACATTCTACAAGTCTGTGCAAGGTACCCAGGCAGCTCCCACGACACCTACGTCCTCAGACACTCCCAGGTGCCGGGGCTCTTCAGTGCTCCAGCCCGGCTGGATGGACGGCTGCTGGGTGACAAGGGCTATCCCCTCAGAAGGTGGCTCATGGCGCCTCACCGCTGTCCAAGAACAGAAGCTGGGAAGTGTGACAATGCAAGTGATGGCACCACAAGGGCGGTGGTGGAGAGAACCATCGGTCTTCGCAAGATACCCTTCCGATGCCTAGACTGTTCCGGGGACACACTGCAATACCCCCCAGAGCAGGTGTCACTGATAGTGGTCACATGCTGCGCTCTCCACAATCTGGCACTGGCAAGAGGGGAGCCACTGGAGGAAGAGGATCTTGATGCAGATGCATAGGCCACACTGGATGAATGCAGTAGTGATTCAGAAGAGGATCATGGTAAGGAGAATGCTGAGGGCGTGGAGCCAGACCTCAGTAACCTCCAGGGAGGCAGGGACACCAGGAACGCCTTGATCTAACGTTCCTTCAGCTAGGCTGCCAAAGATCAGCTTCAAACGTATGCCAGGGCTGCCGCCTTCATCCCAGATGTCTGAAAGGATCCTTTCATTCGCACTCAAAGAACACACAGTACCTGTCCAATAAGGTTCAGAACCACGTACGTCTATCATTACATAATGGCGCTCCCCGCACCAATAAAAGGGTGAAGCATACACAGGCCATGATGACAAGTGGGTGAAGTGGGTAGGAGGAAAGTGTGTAGGGGGTAAGTGGGTAAGGGTAGGTGGGTGAGATGAGCAGATGGTTAAGCGTGTAGGGGTTAAGTGAGTGAGTGGGTAGTCAGGTAAGGATAGTTGGGTCAGATCGGGAGGGGTAGTTGGTAGATAAGGGTGCATAGCTGGGCGGTCAGTGTGAGTGATTGAGGAGTCAGTCATGTAATTACCCAGGAGTTTTAATCTGTCTAACATTCCTGGGAAACAATCCAGGTAAGTCTCACAGAATTACCTGAAGTCTCCAACTCTAATCCAGAGCTGGAGATATTCACGGAGGTCCCTGGGGAGCAGGGGAATTGCCCACTAGAAGTTCAAACTTACTGGGTAATTCCCATGGAGTTATTGCTTTGGGACTTCCACAGGGTCTCAGTCATGTTGCTGTGCTGATATAAAGGCACCAATCACTCATAAGGGTTTGGGTAAACACGTTGTGGTTTCATTTATTTAGACTAGGCGCATGAGAATGCATACACCTGGACAGAAAGCTTGAAGACATCAGTGGCAGAGCAGTATGTTGGTGTGTGCGTCGATCTGTTCTCCGATGATCTGGAGACCAGATTTGGCCCAGAATCTGGTGTGATATTGTTCAAATTTTGCAACCAGTCAAGTGGACAATCATTACTTTTTAGAGTTCCTATATTTCTATATGGTATGTAAATGTTTATTATTATTCAACATTTGCATATTTATAGTTGAAGCTGAAAGGTCTTCTTCATGAGGAAATATATAAGAAAGTGATCTTAATGCATCTTTGGCTGCAATCACATACTGGCATCACAACAAGGGACTACGTTGATTACTGGAACCATGGGTTTGAATTTGAAAGGTAATTGGTTAAATCATTACCAGCTACTATCACACAGTTTTCAATGAAAGCCAAATTCTTTAAGAAATATCTTCAGGCAGCTCTACAATCTTAGCGTAATATAGTTAGAGTAAACTGTAACCTCAGATGTCCCAGTGCCAGAGTAATGATTTCTGAGATACTCAATGTACAGAAAGCACTGTTTGCCTGTCACCAATGAATAGAATGAAATAAGTGCTGCCTCCAGTTTTCTAGATATGACTGTTAAATGGTGACTCCTGTGATTACTAAAGTGCCCAGTGACAGTTGCAATATAATCTTATCACCTGGACATGCCAGCTAAAAGTTTTTCATCATTGCATTCAAGATTTGTTCAATATATTTCTGTAGATTAAGATTATTGCAAGGAAAATTCATTTCACAAAAAAAAACATTTAATGAACACAATGTCTCCTGGTTAAATGTAAGACAACTTCCAAAAAATATATAATTTGTATTGGTGTGGTCATTTTCTCTGTAATTCTCCTTGTGTATCCACTACAAAAAATAAAACTGTAAGATACTGTAACTGATGTGTATACAATGTGCATGTGCATTGGAAGAGCATGTTGTACACAACATGCTTCAGCCAGTAAGGACATTTTTCCAGAGATAGTGGTTTAAAGAGTGGGGCATGGAGTCTGATCCCAAAGGAAATGACATCACTAACTAAAAGACAATGGACACAAAAAAATGGGCTGATAGTGCCTGATGTTTAGATCTTTTGGGAGCCAGTCAAGGACCAAAATGGCATCAGCTGTGTGCACACGCACTTCTGCTCTGAGTAGTGCCGGACACCATCTTAGTGAAAGTGTTAGTACGCACTCAGCTAACACCCACCATGAATAGAGCAAACAGACCACAACTTCAATCAGTGTGCAACACTTATTTGACACCAGTCCTGAAATTTTGGAGCTCATTTCTCTGGTTGACATCCCCCCATTAGCTTGCACAGTTGAACGTGTGTTCAGTAGAATAAAGGAACTGCTGACCAGTTACTATTTAAAAGGATGATCCACCACTTTCAAGTTTGTTGCCGATTGATTTCTTCTGGTTGTTGCTACTGCGCTACCAGTTGCAAAAATCGACAGTGTGAGAGGTGATGAAGGGCTTTTTGATAATTGCAAGGCTTTTGTATAAATCAGTTGCTCACAGCCATAGTGTAGTAGGGGGTATTTCCCTGAGAGTGCAGCATGACTGTGAGAATGAGCAGAGGCCATGCAGAGCAGGACAAGCTGCTAGGTGTGAGAGGACAAGGAGAAGGAGAATGGCTCTCAGCAGGAGGCCATACCTGTCCAAGTGTTCAGGAAGCAATTCTCCTACCTGAACATGAGAGAGGGATAGTGTGGGTCAACTTCGAAGAGTACAGAAATGAAGGGGATTTCACTCCCTCAATGTTGAATTAGTGTGGGACCATCAGCAGTGAATCATACAGATGAATACCCAAACTCCTGGCAGTCATTCTGCAGCAGTATGCTTTGTCGGCTGCTGTTCAGCCATTGTGCCAAATCATAGAATGGCAGTTGGGTGACAAGGGCTACCTGCTGGCAGTGTGATTCCCATCTCTGGTTTGTACCCCAAACAGGTGCGTCCAGTCTGCAAACCGTGAAAGCCATGTTGCCCCATGAAACGTGATAGAGCAGGACTACTGGCTGATTGAAACAATGGCTGGAATTTTCCAGCCCCCTGCGGTGGGTTCCCCTTGTGGTGGGGCCCGTGAACCATTGACATCTCCGTTCACATCGGTGGGGCCGGAAGATCCCACCAGTGTGAGGGGCTGGAAAATTCTGGCCAATGATTCCATTGCCAAGCCCTCTCTGGACGAGCCCAGTGTGTGTGACAGAATAGGTCTTAAGGTTTGTGGTGGTCTGCTGTGTGATTCACAACATTGTTATCTTGATGGGAGAGCCCTTGACACCAGCTATTGGGCAAGAAGCAGGAGGAAGAGTTACAGAAGGGTTTGGCAACACACGCAGCTCCTCTCTACCCTGGCTGTCCATGAAGTAAATGCTCGAGTGCAATCCAAGTAACCTCAATTCCTAATTCACCAACAGTCCTGCCTTCCATACCTTCCCTCTCTCATTGGCCAATACGTCATCTTGGTCACAATGCAAAATTAAAATCCACCACAATATACACATTACAAACAAAATAAATCATGCTATATGTTGTACATAAGTAAATTAATCACCCTTTTGCATGACTGGAGCTTATCTTCTGTGTGTCTTCCATGCTCCCACACAGTGTTACCCCAGTGGCTGCAACATGGTTAGTGGAAGGCTGCTGATTAAAGTCGGAGAGTTCTGTCCAGTCTACAATGCATTTGTGTCCAGTATCTCACCATGTGCATGTGTCTCATCCATGCTGTCCTGTCAATTATGTGCAATGTCAGTTTCTAGCTCAGTAGCTAAGAGTGTCTTCATCATCACTCCTGTCCTGGTGTCCTTCCACTGCCAGCCGGTTCTTGAGTATTTGAAAGGAAGAAAAGTACAAGGGTAAGGTTACAGTGAGGGGAAAGCACGGAAGTAAAAAGTGCATGCTTACACCATCTGTAACTTGTAAATCAGAAGAGAGTGTGGGATAGAGGGGAAATGGGATGTGAGAAGGAGGGTTAGATATAGGATTACCACATCCCTCGCCATGACCTCAGCAATTGCTGGTCCAATAATGACCAGAACCATTTCCTCCATGGAGGGTTAAGATAAGCAGGTGCACCTATCCCCCTCCAGTTAGCTCCTGCTGTCTCCAGTTATGTGCCACCTTGTTCTGCAAGAGAAAGGGAACTATGTTAGTGAGTGTGGTGAAATCTGCTCGAGTGATAAGGCTGTCATGGTTGAATGGCTGACAAAGTGTGCAAGCTGGGAGATGTGGATGTGAGGCTTAAGTGCTAAGTGTGTCAGGGTGAGGAGAAGCATATGAGTTTTAGGAATGCGCCCTGGTTGATAGAAATTGTTGATAGGTGAGTGAAAGAGGTTTAGTGAATTACAGAGAGTGTGACGTTCATGGTGCAATTGATAAGATATGTATTTGAAGATACATTCACAGACCTTGGCCAGTCATATGAGGTCTTTGCAGGACTACACCCAGGTCCTCTGGACTTGTCTCCTGCAATTGACCCCCACCGCTATCTGCTCCCACTGCTTTCTTACTGTGTGATTGAAGGGCTTTCTGGCCCCCTAGAGAAACAGAACATCTCATCTCCTCCACTAAGAGCGCCAGTGCAGAATTGGAAAATCTTAGAGCCTTTTCTCTCTCATTTTGTTATGATTTTGGAGCCCAGTTGAATTGTGCAGCTGAATGAACAGCGTGGTTAGTACTGGCCACAAACAGCAATCAGGCTAATTAGCAGGCAGCAGGAGTATGGCAGGCTGCCTGCATTTCAATCAATGGGAACGGATTCATCGCATATCATGACCCCCACATCTATTTTCAGGAGCTGTCCAGATGAACACTCATAGTCTGTCACATATATTTTGACTGTATAGGAAAAGCAGATGTTTTTTAGGAATACTAAAGATTCTTGTGAGGAAAAACAGCACAGAATTCCAAAAGAATGTTGCATTTAATCTAGTATGAAAACTTTTTCAGCTGAGTTCTTAAAAGTTCAACCATGTTACACTGAATGGCAAAGATGGTTGGGGGGGATCACACTACTCCTGCCCATATTTGTGCTCTTAGCTCTTTCCTCCTCTTCACTGCCTCTATACTTGCTTAAACCTGTTACGTCTTTAACTTGTTCTGGTTCTGCTGAAAGAACTCAAGTATTGGACAAGATATTAACCCACTCAAGACCCATTCAATTACATCGAGTTAAAATTGGGCCCACTCTCTTTCTCCCTCCACAGATGCTGCCTGACCTGCAGAATATTTCCAGCATTTTCTGTTTTTATCTCAGATTTCCAGCATCTGCAGTATTTTATTTTTATATACATTGAAGTCTGACAAGAGTATAATTAGATGGAAAGTAAAGGCCGTCAACTCTTTCCCAATATATAGCCTAACCCCAGAAGAGCACCGAAAATCAGTGCAAGATTTTTCCCTTTCTACCCCAGCCGTCGACTCTGAAAGCATTTTGTGTTGCAAAAGTTTGGTAGAAACTTCCCCATAACCCACTTGATGTAGAGGCCAGGTCAACTTTCACTCTTTCAGACTGGGCTAGATTCTTACTCAGTTTTAGGAGATTAAAGCCAGTGATTCATGTTTATTTTATTTAACAGATCTGCTTGCGTTATTTCTTACAATAGTATCTTCTATAAAACATTTGATTAGCAGTCTTTCATCAAATGTATTGCATATCTGAAGCAACACAAATCTAAATTTTCTAGTTTCTTTCACTATTGCATTTAGCCCAAGCACTTGTTGCTTCAACTGTTTTTAGTTTTACAGTTTAATTTTTATTTCAATTCTTCAATCTTCAATCCATCTATTATGCCTCATACATAACTTATTTGAACTTCCACATTTGCCTTACCTGTTATCATCCCCATGAAATATGAAGGCACCTGGAGCACTGAATCAGAAAATCATATTTGTAAGGTCCTTTCAAATTCAACTGAAAAGTAAATTGTCGCTACTGAGCTATATACTGAGCGCAGTGGTTGAAGAATTAATTTTAGTTACCTAGAAATTTCAAAATACTTAAAATTTGAGGGAAAAAGAGCATTAAGATTCTATTTGTATTATATTATTATCCATTACCTTAACTAGAAACCCTTCTGAGGAGAATATTCTAATAATCTCTAGAGACCCAGAAATTGCACAAAAGTTTCTAATTAAGTAATTAAATCTAACCCCAGTAATTAGACCCACATGGTGAAAATACCAGTGGAACGTGAAATACTTGCAATTTCCACTATGGCATGTAGCCAAGTCATAATTGAAATGTTTAAAGAGCCAACAGTAATTTCAGAGCCCCTTAAATCATTTTTACACCCCAACCCCAAAAAATATTCAGGCTGAATAAAATAATTTGCTCTGCAATCAAGCCCTAACTTCTAGTGAACCTGGCACAATCAACATGAGCACAAAACTGTAACTATGCTTGTATGGTTTGGATGTCAAACATCAGCAAGGGTTTAGGGCAATGCCGAGAATCCTGAGGAGAAGTCGTGTTCAAAAAGCTTCCCCTTTTTCCACGTGTCTCCTAAATCTACAACCAGAATTCAACCTCTCTCGGTGAGTTTCAAAATGTGCTGAAACAGTTCAACAAAGCAGCTTGAACTGTGATGGAAAATTTCACAATGACGACACACATGACATATGGGGCCAGTTAAGCAACTGTTATCAGACTCATGACTTTGACTCTTTAAAAACAGCAGATTTTAATTCAAGAATCATCGGGTTAGGGTTGATTTTCTTGCCCTTTCCTCTTCCCCACACAACTATTGTACACAAACAGGTGCACCCAAGATGCATGGCATCTGCCTGGCCTTGGAGTGCTTACACTTCCTGTCCAGCCTTTTGCATTGCATTGGGCCACAGATGTTTACAGCTCTGTGCCTGGTCTCAGGGCTTGGGACCTTCTCAGTATGATGGAAATCAGCAGCTCCTGATTCCACCTGGACACCCTGGGGAAGGGGTTAAAACTCCAAAATTGGCCTGTACATTTTGTCTGGTTTCTTGACTCCCCCTGCACTGCCTGGATGCAGTTGGGGTGTTTGAATGTATATATTGTGATACAAAAGGCATCACAAGTTGTGTGAGACATGCTGGGTGGACAAAAGGGTCTTTCCCCCGCCCATCGTTGTTTGTATAAACCTGTGTGGCTATTTGGATGAGACTTGAAGCCAATACACCAGCTGAGCTCCTGATGATTCTTCACTTAACGTGGGCAGATACTTTCAACCACAATTCCAAGCTGTAAGAAACCATAACCAGTCCGCTGTGAACCGTTGCGTGAATTTGCCCTGTGGAACAGTAATTCTGAGAGGCATCCAGCAGTATGTAAAAATGGTCAGTTATGTGCTGCACTGTGATAAAAATCTGGTCCTGTTGTTAGTACAAATAGAGGGTCCGCCCCAGCTGCTGCTGAAGTTGTGTTTACCTGGCAGCCCTGATGCTGTGGAGCTGTGCCAAAGTTGCACGTCTGATGTGCGATAGCTGTGAGACGGGTGGATTGATTTCTATTCCATCCTCTCATTAACTTTCCCCTTTCCCAACTACAACAACAACTTGCACGTATTCAGCCCCTCTATTATAAACAAACACCTCAAAGGCATTAGAAGAAGTTAAATAGAAAGCAAGAGGGTGCCGTCAGTTGGGATGACCACAAGAAGCTGGATGTTCAGAAGGTTCTTAAAGGAGACGAGAGAGGTAGAAAGACAGGGGGATATGAAGGTAATTCCCATCCGTGGGGCCAAAGTCGGGGGGAATGGGGGAGTGCCAGATCAGAGACCAAAGCCAGACAAAGGAGGAAGGTTACAAAGAGCGAGTGGTGAAGCCAAGAAGGTATTTAAAGATAAGGGTGAGAATTTGAAACTGGAGGCATGGGGTTCTGGTTGGTAATGCGATCATTGAGGAGAGGGATAATAGGTGGGCTGGAAATATTGTGAGAATAGGTAAGGATTTTGAATGAACTGGAGTTTATGGAAGGTAATGAATGGGAGGCCAGCGTGGACTTAGTGAAACAAACAAAACTGGTGGTGAAAAAAAGTGTGGAAAAGGATTTAAATGTGCTGAGGCAGTAATAGAGGGCAGCAATAACCTATAAAAGCAGAAACCTATAAAATTCTAACAGGACTAGACAGGGTAGATGCAGGAAGGATGTTCCCGATGGTGGGGGAGTCCAGAACCAGGGGTCACAGTCTGAGGATATGGGGTAGACCATTTAGGACTGAGATCAGGAGAAATTTCTTCACTCAGAGAGTGGCGAGCCTGTGGAATTCGTTACAACAGAAAATAGTTGAGACCAAAACATTGTACGTTTTCGAGAAGGAGTTAGATATAGCTTTTGGGATGAAAGGGGTCAAAGGATATGGGGAGAAAGCGGGAGCAGGCTATTGAGTTGGATGATCAGCCATGATCATAATGAATGGTGGAGCAGGCTTGAAGGGCCCAATGGCCTCCTCCTGCTCCTAGTTTCTATGTTTCTATATTTCTATGTTCCAGGGGAGGTCTTTGTGGTGGACAGGATGACAGTTCAGAAACTCAGTTTCTGGTTACATAAGACCCTGAGGTTATGAACAGTCTAATATAGCCTGAACTAATGGCCAGGAATGTGAAGGTGTCAGTGACCAAGGGAACAGGGATTTTGATGGGGCTGAAGATGGTGGCTTTGATCCCCCTCACCCTCAGCTGGGAAAAAATGCAGTTCATCCAAAAAAACAAGTTAAACTACAAAAGCAAAATACTGTTGATGCTGGGAAAAATAAATTAAAAAACAGGAAATGCAGGAATTGCTCATCAGGTCTGACAGCATCTGTAGCAAGAGAGTCAACATTTCAGGTAGGTGACCTTTCATCAGAACTGATGAAAGGAAATGATGAAAGATCACCAACCTGAAACATTAACTCTGTTTCTCTCTGTGGATGCTGCCAGTCCTGTTGACAACATTTTCTGTTTTTATTAAACAAGTAAAACTAAGGACGGAATTTTGACCCCTCCCACCGGCATTCTACCGCCCCACCCCCACCCTCGCTCCCACTGTGAAGGGGCCGTAAAATTCCACCCTCATTGTTTATTCTATAGAGTCCACAGTTGATTTTATATAGAATGCACACATATTTTAGCCTGCAAAAAAATCATATTTGGAAGTATAAAGATTTTAGGCCAATAAATTTGAAGAGAAATTAATGCTATTGCTGAGGGAAGGGTTACATTCATCTATAAACTTCAACATATTTGCAGTGAAAAAAAAGTAAAATGAAGTAAGATCCCATTTCCAATTCAAGTTACATACAGCATTGTTGTATGTATCATGTACATTAAATCAGAGCATGGTCCACATAAATCTTATATATAAAGATATTGTTCAAATGTGATCAAGAAATTTTTTCCTTAATCAGCTATTGTTGTATATGTGAATGTCAATTATAATAATAAAGAAAATTCAAATTTCTTTGACAAATCAGGTTTCATTGATTGCCTGAAAAGCTTATTGTTTGGTATTTCAGGTTTTATCAGGTGTCCTAAGTGAGTCTCATGATAGTAATGCTCTCTCGCACCATCACCACCCAAAGAGAAAACCGCACAGCCCATAAAGCTGGCCCATTAGACCACTCGAAATCAGTTAGCTAGACACATACCTTGGACGGAATCGTCCCAGAAATCGGCAAAGTCTGATATCGGGTGTGTAAGAAGCTGACAGCAATGGCGGCTTTTTCCACCATACTGTGCGCCGCTTTGTTTAAAAAATGGAGGGACATGGGTTTTACGTTGGATCACTGATGGGGTTGCCTCTGATTCGCTGGCTTTGCCGTGACCTCAGGCCTTCAGTAAACCGGGCGCCATATTTAAAGGACACCCCTGCACAGAGCTGCTGGGAACTGATGGCTGCCAAAGGGAGGAAACATGCTGCCCCCGAATTTAGCGATATCTCCCTCGATTGCCTACTTGATGCAATGGAGGCCCACCACAAAGTCGTCTGCCCCCACTATGGGTGGAGAACCTCATCCAAGGTAATAAATCCAGCATGGGAGGCAGTGGTCAGCACCAACGCCCTGCAAAAGCACATAGTGCCAAAAGAAGATGAATGATCTCCTCTATTCTGCCAGGGTAAATCACTCTTCTCATCACTCTCAACTCACACACTCACAAACCCATCACACATCCACAGGGGTCTCGCTCACTGCCAGCTCAAGGTCCATCGCCATTCATTCTCTCACACACACCTTCATCTGCCCTGCAGATTGTGCCCTCATCCCATTTACGGAACCACTCACCACCCACACATGCCAGACATCCCTCTCATCTGGCCTAGCAGGCATCCTGCTTACACTCTCTCCATCTGTATTCATGCAGGATAAGTTGGCACATAACAAAAGGGAGAGGTCTCAGACCGATGGAGGAATGTCCAACATCAAGGGCCTCACCGGCTTTGAAAATAGAGCCATCCAGCCAGCCAACCACAATCTGGACCGTTCCTGCACTGACGGTGAGGTCGGCGGTGATCAACCAAGTGAGGATCCAGCAGTGCAACATCCATCAGACAACCATGCTGTGAGTGAGTTCCCCTGTTCCTCAGTCCCCTGCCATGCACTGATTATCTCCCCTTGCTCATCTGGGAAGCAGCCGAGGCGTCCACCAGCCAAGTCCTCAACTCAAGCCCCGAAGGCGCCTCAGAAGGAGAATCAGATATCGCCCTAATTAAAGACTTATCACAGCGCTCACCCACACCCTCCACCAGCACAGAGACGCATATCTCGGTGGGACCTAGTTCTGGTGAGCACATCACACTGTCTGATCCACAGCAGGCAGAGGCAGGGACTTCCCAGGTTGCTGGTACTCGGAGGACCGCTGGAGGCCAGAAATCTGCTGAGTCTGAGTCAGAAGACGAGACTCTGGGCTCAATCGTACCTCAGGTGCTGCAGCTGCAAAGGCAAGTTCAGGAACATTGGAAAGGGATGTCCGCTGCACTCCTCAGATTGCAAGGCACGATGGAGGAGACTGTCCAACTTCAGTCTGAGGTGTTAGCGCCGGCGTGCCAACTCGCTGAGGTCAACACTGATAGACCTTGGTCCAGGTTGGTCCCGCGTTGCTGCAGGAGCAGCAATCCATCACTAAGGCATTCATCCGTGTTAATGCAAGAAGGGGTGGGGCATCTCAAGCTCACACCAGCTGCCACTTCTTCCCAAAGAGTCAGCCAGGGGGCCTCGGGGACCCATAGGGAGGAGGATCAGCAGGTGTACACCCTGGAGCCATCCGAGACCAGCCCACCCGAATCACCTCTTCCTGGAACCCCAGCAGCTCCAGCTCCACAGGCCGAGGAGGGTACCACTGCCACACAGCAGGACCCTGAAAGCAGATCGGGGCCCTCCAAGTCTCTGCCCTCCGGAGGGCACCAGCCAAAGTCATCACAGACAACAAGGCATGGCACTCAGCAGGCTGCCTCCACCTCAGGTGTGGATGTTGGGGGAGCACCAAGACATAATGACAGGGTTAGAAAGGTCAAGAGGATTTATTGGATAACTTGGGCCTGGGTATAAATCACTTCTACTTAATGTTGACCACTCCCAAGAATGTCTCCTTGTTTATGTCTCCTTGTTATGTTGAATATTTGTGTCAATCAGATGTGAAACCTTGCTTCCTGCATAATATGACAGGGCGTCTCCTGTTTGCAGTGTGTAACTTTTTGAGCACAGTGATTGTCCGGCTTCAAAGTTACTGTCCGGATTTGAGATACATGCACCTCCATTTTGCTGCAAGAACCTCATGCTCAAGCGTCACTGGGTTCCGTGATGTTCCCTGTGTGATCTCAGCACCTCAGAGTTGGGCTGCCCCCCCATCTCGACACCATTCCTGACAGGTGAAGGTGTGGTGCTGAAGGGAACAGGTGATGAAGCCTGCCAAAGGACTAAGTTGTCCCAAAGTCTATGTGGCCACTGTTTCTCAGCAGCGCCTCCATGATACGAGCTTCTTCACAGAGCGTCTGTGCCCTGCCTTCAGCCAGACTGGTGTCAGGCAAGATCTCAGGATTGTCCTCAGTGCATCTCGTCATCATCCTCCTGGCATCTTGTGGCAATGAGGGCTTCATGAGCATGCCTGCCTCGCCTGGCCAGTGTGGGGTCTCATCCCCTGCACCCCCACCTTCCAGGACCACATCACCCTCATCCCCTTCGACTTTCTCCTCAGAGGAGGAGATATGCAGCTCTTGCGTCTCCTCACCATCCAGATCCCCCCCCCACTTTGCATCACCAGGTTGTGTAGCGCGGCACACTCTGGGGAGTGTCCAGGCATCGGAACGTCATTTTCAGGATGCCAGTGGTGTGCTCAGCCAAACTCTGGGTTGCGCCATGAGCCTGGTTGTACCTTCTCTCACCAGGAGTCCGAGGCTGCTGCACGGGTGGCATCAGCCACATCCTTGTCAGGTAGCCCTTGTCCCTGAGAAGCCACGCCGGCATCCTGTGAGCTCCCTGGAAGAAGTCAGGGAGCTGAGGCCTGCTGAAGATGTATGAGTCACCGATGCTTCTGGGTATCTTGCACACACCTGCATGATCCATTTGTTATGGTTGCAGACCAGCTGAACATTGAGAGAGTTATGGTTCACGTACCGGACTGTTTGTTGCCAGGGAGGTTTAAGATCCACATGAGTGCAGTCAGTGGCCCCCCTTCACCTGTGAGCATCCGGAAATCCCAGCGCTCTTGCTTCCTGGCCTGCCTGATCCCTGTCGAAGTTGACAAAGGTGTGTGCCTTGGCAAAATGGGTGACCATGACCTCCTGGATACATTTGTGGGTAGCGGCTAGTGAGGTCCTGCAAAAGTCCCCTGTGGAGCCCTGGAAAGGGCCACTGCCATAGAAATTGAGCACAGCGGTAGCTATAACTGCCACTAGCAGTGGATGCCCTCCAAGTCCCCATGGTGCCAAATCCTGCAGAAGGTGGCATATGTGCATGACCCATGCCCTTGACATGCGCAGGTGTCGATAACACTGGGGTTCTCGCTTATCTGCAGGTGGTACATGCCCCATCTGTAGACCCTGTGTCTGGCCATGTGCCTATGAACCACAGCCCTGTGGGGTTCATCCTCTGTGTGCAGAGGAGGCCCTGCTGCCCGTTGGTCTTGAGGGTTCTGCACATCCCTTTGGCGAGCCAGGCACCTCTGTCGTTCTCCTCCTACTCTCTGGCCTATAAGCAATCAGGCAGACAGTGAGATCGCCAGACTCCATGTGCCTGGTGACCTCCTCTCCGCAGTATCAAAGAGAGAGATGCAAGGGTCAACAATTGTCTCCTGAGGATCGCTCTTGGTCAAGTCATCGCCCGCAGCTGTTTGAAAATAGATACAAAGGGCAGAATTTTATTCTCCCGCCAGAGGCAAGCTGGGAGGTCAGGGGGTGGGGGGGGCGGTATTTAATCATGAGGGAAGGTGTGGGGTGCAGACTCCGTTGGTTTCCTGATTCCCCCTGATTAAGTCTGGGGTGGGAAGGTTCAAGGATGGCCTTTCTTCACAGAAGCCATTTGAGGCCCCTAAGTGGCCACTTAAAGGCCTCATCCTGCCACCCCGGTACTTAACCATCCCCGGGTGGGGCACACATCATGTGGGCAAATGCGCCTGCGGCCTGGTGGGAGCTTACCTTCTGCTTGGGCAGCCAATGGAGATACTTACTGGAGAAATGTGCTGCCCATGGGTGAAGTCACCCTCCCGCCATCTTCCTTAAATATGAACCACTCCCCCTCCCCACCTCATACCAGGGCCTCCCCCGACAGCGCCCGGTGAGCCCGCCTCGCTCCAGCTCGAGCCTACAGCCTGGGTCCCTGTAGTAGTGTCGGTGACTCCTGCTCCTGGTGGTGCCTCTTGGAGGTGGGGACTTCCCCTTGAAGATGGTGAGGGCCCTGGCAATCCAACACCCGTTCCAGAATCCATTGTATATTGTTCAAAAACTTTTGAGAAAGCAGACAGAAGATAATCAAATCTCTCCAATTATACGGAAGCAGTGAAATATCTGACAATAAAAAGTTTTTCAACCTAATGCCTAGAAGGGCTTTGAATGCCTTGTTGATGAGCCTTTCTTTGTATGCAACGTTTTTAATTGGATAGTTTATCCACTGATAATAGCAAAATACTCTGGATATATATTGTTTTTCAAGTCAATTAAGGAATAATCACAATTCTTTGTGTCACAATAACACTACTTTGTTTCTAGCAGAGTTAATTTTCTTCTAAATTTGCTTCAAAAATTCAATATGTAGACATTCACTTTTGCTAAATCTAAAGTTGATATGAAAATGATAAACCCCCAAACAAAATTTAAAACAACACCAGTTCTTAACCAATCTTCTAAGCCTTAAGGGATTCCATTAAACTGCAGAGAGCTACCACCTACGCTAATTAACATAGCTGTAGATTAACACCGTTATTAGTATGTGCTGAGTTTAGACAATTAATATAAGGGGCACCTAAGTGAGGATATACGCAAGGCACTTCTTTTGGGATTAGAATTTTTTTCAAAGGGCATATGTGACATAAAAACAGGCAGGATTACACAAAAATTAGGGTAACTCACTATGCTGGCTGTGCTGCTTTTCCATTTTGTTTAGTTTACTTTTTAACTGGTAAGTGTCAACATTTCTCCACCTTTCATTATTTCTCTCTCAAACTTCTTGTTACTGAGCAATCACTACAATCTTTGCCAACCCATTTGTTAAAGTTTAAGTCACTGTTTCGGATTTCCCCTGCAGCTTTCTGAACCCTGTTGTCAGGTTCACATGGGGGTCCGAAGCCCCCACTGTGCGTGGGAAACAGTCAGTCACCTGCGATTTTCCCCAAATTGGCCAATTAATTGTGGTAGGGCCAGCTTGCCATCCACATAAGGACGGTGGGTGGCCTTTTGGCTGGAGGGACAATAGAAGGCCCTCCAAGCCTGCCTGGAATGGTGCCCCCAACTACCCAACACCGCACCCCACCCAACCCCACCATCACTTCACAAACCCTCACCCTTGGACCGGTCTCTCACCATGAGGCTGACTCCAGGCAGCTGCATTGTATTCCCTTAGCTCCAGTCTCTCCCACAAGGGGAAACATCCTGTCAGCATCTACCCTGTCAAGTCCCCTCAGGATCTTATACAGTTCAATAAGATCATCTCTCAATCTTCTAAACTCCAATGGATACAGACCCAGCCTGTCCAACCTTTCCTCATAAGATAACCCGGCCCCCGCCCCCCCCCCACCCCCCCCTCCAAGCCAGGTATCAGTCAGGTGAATCTTCCCTGTACCGCTTCTAACGCATTTATGTCCAAACTTAAATAAGGAGACCAAAACTGCAGTACTAGAGATGTGGTCTCACCAAGGCCCTGTACAACTGTGGCAAAACATCCCTACTTTTTTATTTCATTCCCGTTGCAATAAACAACAACATTCCATTTGCCTTCCTAATCACTTGCTGTACCTGCACACTAACTTTTCCTGATTCATGTACCAGGACACCCAGATCCCTCTGTACCTCAGAGTTCTGCATTCTCTTCCCATTTAAATAATGTGCTGCTTTTCTAGTCTTCCTGTCAAGGTGGACAGTCAACATTTTCCCGCATTATGCTCCATAAGGGAGGTGCAGCCATCTGAAAATCCATGCAGGAAATTGAGCTGGAGGGATTCTCAGGTACAGATCGGGGGCCATGAATTAACATCCATTTTTCTTGTGCACAGTTCCCATTTTCTAGGCACTGTCTGCGAGCTGTACTCAGGGAAATCCCCCTCATTATTCATGGGTAATTAGCATGGATTCACTCGTGGAATGAAACTTACATTCGGAACTTTACAATACAGTATCCTCAGCATCTTGCCAATGTTGAATTAGAAACATCCTTTCAACGGTATAAAAACTGAGGGGCTGTTGTGGAAAAACCAGCCAGATTCTATCAGCAGTTCATTTTATAATCAACTCCAATAACATTCCAGCTTGTGAGTTCTGGGCATTTTACACTCATGATTGGATGCAGATGAGGTAACTATCACCAATGGGACATCTCTCAATGTTCAATCATGTTTTGTAACTAGTTGCACAGTATTGATTGTGCACTGTTATCCGATCTATGTTTAAAACCATGAAATGTATTTAGGTTGCCAAACAAATATCAGCTGAGATGAGAGGGTGGGAAAGGAAGGAGTTAATTTGCTATTTTGGGTTAATAGTGTTTTAACATTTTTGTTAGAGTTTTAAAATTAGTCTATAAACACAGCCAAGAGGCCACAAAGTAATCCAATCTGAACAACTCCAAACAGTCATAAAAACAAAAAACTGCGGATGCTGGAAATCCAAAACAAAAACAGAATTACCTGGAAAAACTCAGCAGCATCAGCGGAGAAGAAAAGAGTTGATGTTTCAAGTCCTCATGACCCTTCCACAGAACTGATCTGTGGAAGGGTCATGAGGACTCGAAATGTCAACTCCAAACAGTCAACTGGTCTCTGAGTGTAAAATTAATTTTTAAAAAATTGTCATATCTTCCATTTGGTCATTTTCATCAGGTGAAATACACTTGTTTATGAAAAGAAACGTTAAAGAGTAATGTGATAAAAGAATCCTTCATCATAGATGTGCAGCACTTACAATTGATGTGTGCCTTACACAGTTGTGATACTGACTGCATCTGTTCATAATCATCATTTTAAGTAAAAATCTAACTCTAATTACAATCAACGCCTCTCTGGCTTGGATAGAAGGCTAAGTTTAGATCAATCCTTCTATAGCAACTGCCAATGAGAGGCATGTCCAATGTATTTCTCAGATACTTTGGCCTGAATAGTTTCTCCTGGGTCAGGAGCACAAGGACTGGACATTTCCGGCTTTGCAAACACAACCCTGGAGAAAGTGCTTCAGAAGTTGGGAATTTCATTCCAAGGTGGCAGGATACTCTGGGAATTGGGCTGGGTGACCCCAGAATGAGTGCAGAGGCTGCTGGGTGAAGAGACAGGCTGGGCAGAAGACCTGCCTTGGTGCACAGACACTTTGATAAAGATTTTTATAAAAAATGCATTAAAACAAAAAACAGCCCTCAAGCCTGAACCCCTCACACTGCATCGTCCCCCCACACATTCCCTATGCTCCATCCATCTCAGCCCATTCCAAATCATGCCCCCTACCCACCCTGTGGACCCTTACACTCTCCATGCCAACCTATGCACCTCCACCCACCCATGACCTTTACAGCCCCAAGTAAACTTAGTGCCAACTTATGCCAACCCATGCCCTGCACCCATCACCCTTTGCCCTTACACCTTCCATGCCAACTCTTCCAATATGCACCATGAGCAGATCTCAGGATGCATATAGAGAGGAAATAAAATAAACTTCTAAGCATCTATTGATGACTTTGATGTTTCAAAAACACTCTCATTAATAAAAACCCATTCAATACATTTAAGTTCCTTCAACTACTTAATCCTTGATAAAAACAAGAATTTGTATTCATAGCCCCATATCAAAGGCTTTATAACATTTGGACCTGTTGATCAAACTGCGAATTGACAGGCACCCTTGTGCAATAATGATAGGTTATGGAATGAGTTATGCAGCACAAATCTAATAATGATAGCTCTCAGGCTTATGCTAACAAACAGAGTGAAACATCAAGCAGTGATTTTTTAGAAAATGTAAAGACCAAGAGATTTAAATCCCTTGACAGCTTGACAGTTCCATTGAGTTTATCCACTTTTTATTGTTACGATTCAAGCTGATGTTACTACTGGGCAGGACAGATCCCAGAATGAAACCTGACTTAATAGACCCTAACTTATATTTTTTTTTAGAAAATGTGGAGGACAGTTACTGAACAAATTCACAGGAGTCTGCTGATGAACTTTTAATACAAATAATAACACATATATTAAACAAGAGAAATGAACTTTATTACATCAGACAAAAACTTTGGAAATGCCTCAATACATTCACAAGAAAATGATACAAATATTCATTATTCCTTCACCCCAGCTATATCTTTACAGGTACACAAACCCGGGAAGAAAGCTATCTTAGAGTCATAAGGTCATAGAGGTCTACAGCACAGAAAAAGGCCCTTTGGCCCATCGAGTCTGCGCCAGTCAATCAAATACCTAACTATTCTAATCCCATTTTCCAGCACTAGGCCCATAGCCTTGTATGCCATGGCATCACAAGTGCACATCCAAATACTTCTTATATGTTATGAGAGTTTCTGCCTCTACCACCCTTTCAGGCAGTGAGTTCCAGATTCCCACCACCCTACGGGTGAAAAAAATTCTTCCTCACAACCTCTCTAAACCTCCTGCCTCTTACCTTAAATCTATGCCCCCTGGGTATTCATCCCTCCACCAAGGGGAGAAGTTCCTTCCTGTCTACCCTATCTATGCCCCTCATAATTTTATACACCTCAATCATGTCCCCCCTCAATCTCCTCTGCTCTAGGGAAAATATACCCAGTCTATCCAATCTCGCCTCATAACTAAAACCCTCCAGCCCAGGCAACATCCTGGTAAATCTGCTCTGCTCTCTCTCTAGTGCAATCACATCCTTCCTATAATGCGGATTCCAGAACTACACGCAATACTCTAGCTGTGGCCTAACCAGTGTTTTATAGAATTCCAGCATAACCTCCTTGCTCTTATATTCTATGCCTTGGCTAATAAAGGCAAGTTCCCATATGTCTTCTTAACCACCTTATCTACCTGTCCCGCTACCTTAAGGGACCGGTGGACATGCACACCAAGGTCCCTCTGATCCTTAGTACTTCCCAGGGTCCTACAATTCATCGTGTATTCCCATGCCTTGTTTGTCCTGCATCACCTCACACTTATCTGGATTAAATTCCATTTGCCACTGATCAGCCCATCTGACCAGCCCGTCTATATCCTCCTGTAATCTAAGACTATCCTCCTCAATATTTACCACCCCACCAATTTTCGTGTCATGCGTGGACTTACTGATCAACCCTCCTACATCCAAATCTAAATCGTTTATATATACCACAAACAGCAAGGGACCCAACACCAATCCCTGTGGAACCCCACTGAACACAGGCATCCAGTCACAAAAGCACCCCTTGACCATCACCCTCTGCTTCCTGCCACTCAGCCAATTCTAGATCCAATTTGCCAAATTGCCTTGAATCCCATGAGCTCTTACCTTCGTTATTAGTCACCCATGTGGGACCTTATCAAAAGCCTTGCTGAAGTCCAAGTAGACTATGTCAAATGCACTGCCCATATCTACATACCTGGTCACCTTGAAAAAACCCGATCAAATTGGTCAGACATGACCTCCCCTTAACAAAACCATGCTGACTGTCCTTGATTAATCTCTGCCTCTCCAAGTGTAGATTAATTCTGTTCCTCAGAATTGCTTCCAATAGTTTCCTGCCTCTGAGGTTAGACTGACAGGCCTGTAGTTCCCTGGTTTATCCCTTCTGCCCTTCTTGAATAATGGTACCACACTGGCTGTCCTCCATTGCTCTGGCACCTTTTCTGTGGCCAGAGAGGTATTAAACATTATTTCCAGCGCCCCTGCTATCTCCTCCCTTGTCTCACTCAACAGCCTGGGATACATTTCATCCGGGCCTGGAGAGTTACCTACTTTTAAGCCTGCCAGACCACTTAGAACCTCCTCCTTTACTATGCTAATTTCTTTAATCATATCACTGTCCTTCTGCCTGATTTTCATATCCAAGTCGTCCCTCTCACTTGTGAACACTGATACAAAGTATTCATTTAGAACCCTACCTACAACTTCCAGCTCCACACACAAATTACTACTATGGTCCTAAATGGGCCCTACTCTTTCCCTATTTATCCTCTTACTCTTAATGTACTATATTATACTGTAATATTCAGAGTAAGAATGGGGTACATGTGAATTCACAGGTGAACTGTGGCCAGGCATATCACACTCCACAAGCAACCAAAGCAGATTCTATACATTTCTCAACAACCCACCCAGATGCTTGTCATGCCGAGAGCCAACTGGCTTCACTGAAACCCTGTCTTTCTCATGAGGGTTTCCAATCCCCACATTTGAAGAACTTGCCTTGGATTTCTCTCCCAAAGCCGTCCCCACTTGGATGGC
The DNA here is from genome assembly GCA_026770705.1 of Isurus oxyrinchus. Lineage (NCBI taxonomy): Eukaryota > Metazoa > Chordata > Chondrichthyes > Lamniformes > Lamnidae > Isurus > Isurus oxyrinchus. Next base: position 107,936,887 of record JANJGN010000019.1, on the reverse strand, counting down.
TTCAACAAGGATCCATCTCCAGGGTTTCAATCTCACCTTCTGAGACTCCTTTCCTCTGGACCTCTGAGCACACTTACACTTCATCTTCCAAGCACCCTTCCAGGTCTTCAGCTGTGCCAAGCAGAACACCACTGCTCCAAAAGGGTACCTCTGCCCTTAGGGTCTGCAGCATGATGCCACCAAACTTTGGCTGCCTTCTTGGATCTTCATGGCTTCTTTCATGCCCACTTTGCTTCAAGTCTGCTCCTCATCACTCTTTCTTTAACTTTGAGGCTTTTTCTCTGCTCCTCTCATTTACTTGGCTCAATGGGATCTATCTCTGATCCCTGTCATTGCGCCTGCCTGGAATGTGACCTTCTCCTTGGGTTCGTGACCTTCTCCTTGACCCCCACATGCCCTGCTCCCTGGGACACCTACTTTTGAATGACACTCCTGTTCAAGTCACCTGACCTGCACTTTCGCACCATTTCACTTTTCTCTTTTTTCCTTCTACACACAGAATCGGTTCCCAGCCTAAAGATGGTGAAATCAATGAACTGCACGTGTGCCGCCATTCTCCGGTCAGCGCATGTTCACAAGTCCCGAGACCCACCGCGATCTGAAGTCCCTGAACTAGGTAAGTATCAGAGTTTGTTACTTTATGTACATACATGTCTACTTTTAGCAATCCTAAATGACTCCTCCCAAAAGTCGCTCAACTTGTCCCAAACAGTGTCCCTGGACCTGCCCAAAAGAGTAGCCGGTTTGTCCAAATGATTCCAGCAACTTTAGACCTTTTCTCAAATGTCTGAAGCCCACATGTCATGTTTTGGGCATCCCAAGGTCAAAAATTGGATCTGTATGAAGACTTTTACATGTGCAGCTGCCTTCGTGAATCACGGATGTGCAGTGAAAATTGTGGGTGCCGGGTTTGGGGACGGGACTTCCGGAATCAGGGCTCCAATGACATTTTGGCTAAGCTCCATCATTGTGAACATTCAGGCCACAAAGACTAAAATCTGGAAGTCACATAAAAGTGTGGTGGAATCAGATTCCACAGGAACTTTCAAGAAGAAATGGGGCATGCTCTTGACTCATAGAGGTATAGGGGAGAGTTTTCCAGTTCCCTAGCCAGCAGGTTTGAAGGCAGGGGAGCCTGTAAAATTCAGCATGTGGTCTGCCCAGCTCCCCGATCCATCTCCCACTTTACACTGTGTGGTGGAGGCACAACCTATCCTCCCAACCTTGGGCCTGTTGAGGCCCTTAGGGACCAACTAATGCCTCATCTCAGCCCCACTGCTGCTTTACCTGTGGCAGGGTGAGGCCCACACCAGGTGGGTAGCGCAGAAGCTTTTACTGGATGAGCTGGTGTTGGGTAAGGGGAAGGTCTTTGTTAGGAGTCCTCTGAGTCTATTGAAGGCAACCACTCTGCCGCCCCTAAAAGGTCACGCCCCTCCCCTTTAAACCTTCCTCTGGTGTCTCAAGCATGGCCCACACCTCTCTGGCTAGGGCCTGCCAGCCAGGCCCCATCCATACCTGACTCCTTCGCTCCTCTTCTCCGAGGGCTGTTTGTAGTACCAGCACTGGCCACAGGTTGAACCTGGCGCTACTGGGCTACAGAGTTGCCGGCCATCGGATTGGCCAGCGGCTCTCCAAGGTGGCCTTCCTCCCCAGATGGGGGGCAGAAGTCTTCCTTTTGGCCAACCAACACCCGCAACGGCGACATATTCTCCATCGACTCTTTGGGTGGCTGAGTGAGAAACCCCATCATCCGAAAAATCCTGCCAGAGAGGTAGTTTTGGAGTAATTAAGATTAAAACACTGTTACAAGCACATGGTGCAGCCAACTAGATCTTCTTAAAGGCAGGCTATTCTTCTTAAAGGGAAACTGAACTGAATAATATTACTGGGATTTAAATGATTGAAAATTGAACCGCAGGGCACGGAGAGAGTTCCAGGGTAATGGATGTAGCAGTGCAAGCCTCAGGAGCGGAGCTGGGCAGGGGGAGTAATGCCACTGTGTCATGAGGGACCAAAACTCCTTCAAGGTCCACCCTCAGAAGGGATTGGGAGCAGCTGGCCAGAGAGATTAATTCCCAGCACCTGTACCTGAGGACTTAGCAGCAGTGCCACAGCAATCTAATGACCTTATGTGGGAGTTTGCATCTTCATGAGACATCTCCTGCCCAAGCCAATACCAACTTCACAAAATGGTCAATACACTGCACCCCCAACGTTCACCATCGGCCCTGGCACCCAGGGCTGGCATCTAACAACCTGCTATCCTACCCAACCCTCACACACCTTCCAATGATGCCAGCATCACACCCAACTCTAAATGTCTCCACATACCTCCAGCTATTTAGCACATCATCCATACACGACGCTACACAATCACTCACATTTTGTCGTCTCTCATTAGGGCAGGGTGGTATAGAATGGAATGGAGCAGAGCAGAGCCAGTGGGGAAAAGGAAACCTGCGCCTTCTCAGCCCTACATGGGAGATGGTTCTTAAAATTGTGGAGCCCATTGCGACAGAGCCCGTGGCGTGCAGCATCACTGAGAACGTTGAGGATAACGGTACGTTGCTGCTTTATGTCTCTTCTCAACTCCCACCTCACACTCATCCTGCTGTAATCTGCTGTAATGAACAAGCTGCCGACGGTGAGACTCTGGACTTCTTGCTTCCCACCCCAACCCCCCTTCCCTCACACCAACCTTCCCCTTCCGAGTTCCTCTTTTCACACACCGGAGAACTACTGCCTGGGCCAACCACAGCAACTCCAGGAGGGACAGAGAGAGGAACAGCACAACATGATTGCTGAGGCTCCGACACTTGATCTGATACTCACTGCCACCATCTCTGATAGCAACACAGCTCATACCTTGAAGTATAGAGTTAGGGTCAGCATGTAGTGAGTCAGCGGGTATGAGTGGGCAGCAGCCAGGCTGGGAAAAGGATGATTCATTCGCCAGAACATGGGAGCCTGAGGCTGCATTCTACTAAGGAGGACTCACACGCGGACAATGGTGGGCTGGCCGGCAGGGGAGAGCTGAGGGACATGAAGACTGAGATGCTGGATACATTCGCCTGTCGGACAGTCACCTGCCTATGTCAAGGAGCATGGGGAAGCCCAGCTCCAAGTTGACAGTGGGCATTGCTTAGAGCTTGCCATCTTCGCAGCCTCTGTTCCATCTCTCTGTCGTTCTACAGGCCCAGAGCGGCACTGTCACTGCTGCTCCCATACCTGCTGCAGTCTTTCTGCAGACAGCTCACCTACCCCTCTACCCTCCGTGTGAGGGTGCAGCAACACTCCCTGCCAAATTCAGAAATTCATTAGAGTACCTTGAAAAACGCACCAGTGTACCTTCACAGACAGTTTGCACTACCAAACGTTCTTCAAAATGACTTCACCTGCAATTGGGGTGCCTGGCTCTTTAAGTGAAATGCCCAGCTTCTAGCTTGACGCCCGCTGTTTGTTGAGTGATTGATGAGTTTACTGCCAGGACCTGCGTGGTAACGTGACATCACATCAGTCAGCTGGACTATGTGACGTCTGTATTACACAGATTCACAGCCTTGCAGCGTACACCGAAGGGGCCCCCTGTGGAGCATTTTCCTGATCGAATGTTCCACAAACCATACAGGAAGCGGTCCGCAGCAGACTGCGCCCCAGTAAAGCAGCCCTGGACCTCGAATGCTGCTGGCAATTATTTTGCACCCACAGTCGGCTGAATAAATGGAGAACATGTACTATATGTCTCTCTGCAGGGTGTGAAATGTTTAATTTATATGGCTCAGGTTCAGAATACAAGCTTTCAATTAATTTTAGGCATCATATGTGCGGCAACATGAAAAATATCTGCACTCCTCATACTCTTGTTGCTCATCTTGCCATGCTAATTAGTAAACCTTAATGAAATGAATTCTCTTACATGACAGCTTCCCAGTCAATTGGACGTATTTGTGCAGACATATGAAAGTGTGTGCGCAGAGGACATAAAACCAACGCCAAAAACAAAAGTGAGATGACTGACAAGCAGGAGACCGTGATAGCAGGAGGATAGCACGGTGCAAATATTTGTCTGCTCGTGCATTCTAATAACACAAATCCCAGCAGGCCAGGTGTTTGTGGTCAGCTTGCAAAGACAATTGGAAACCCTGAATCGTAAAAAATACAATAAACAGAGAAAGAGCAAGCCGTAGGGGTGGGCACAGAGAGAGACAAAATAATCAGCAGACAGCGAGAGTGAAAAACATAAAAAGAACTCAAGCGTACAAATGAGTATTAAAATAACAAATGAGCTTTTGAAAGGAGGAATCCTCATTTTTTTTTTCCTTTGTTATGGTCAACAGTTCTGATGTGAGGCAGGAGGATGCCAGGTGTTTGGGAGATGGTTATTGAAAGCGTTTTCACGTCGCTCTTTTTTTCGCGAAATTTTCAGTTTGATTTTAATTCGCATTCTCTTTTTGCTTGTGCTTTAACACTGAGACAACCCTAATGTATTTCTGATTGGAAAAAGGAGCAGGAGAGCTGTGCAGAGAGCCGCCGCAGTGTCAGAATCAACCACACAAAGGAACCAAATGGCAGCCAGTTGCCACTGGAAACACTGTTATATTGTCTTGCAGTTTTCCATTTTTAATAGAACTTGTTGATGAAATAGGAAGTGTTTCTCCAGAAACTATTAGCTAAATGGAGGAAACAGTCTGTCCCATTACTGCAGCAGAATTGCAATAATATTAAGTTAAGAGCAACATTATGCAGTGGAAACTCATATAATGAGAGTGTCACATGTAGAATCATTCAAACTTTTATCCATGTTTCATATTACACTTTCTTAAATTCTTGCTGAACTCTGCACCCCATTCTAACTATTTCCAAGGGTCATCTGGGCAACCTTTTCCCAGTCGGCTTCAGAAGGTTGGGAGTTTAAGTTTCGTATCAACGTATGAACTCAACGGCCTGAGTTTTATGTTTCGAGGTCAGGCGCATGCCCAGTCCCAGCCCATGTAAAATTGTGCGAAATGATGTCAGGCTTGCACCCCAATGTCATCGGGCACGCGAGAAATACCGAGGTCGGCGGGTGCGCACCCGCCGACAATTAAAGGGCCGGCTGAAGCCATTAAAAAGCCTATTGTCTAAGGTTTTACGTTGCCCGCGTGATTTTGCGCTCATCGCGCAGGCAAAACGGGCAGGCAGCTTTTTATCGGATTGTCAGCAAAAAGCAGGATCAAAAGGACCCGGAACATTGGCATGGTGAGTAGTGAGGGGTTTAGGAAATAGTTTGACATTGGTTGCTTAGTGCAACTTGACAATTTATCTCTGTTTTGAGATTCAGTAATTACATTCCTAGCCTTCATTTCGGGGCTTATTGGTGTCTCCAAGGCCCCTGGAGGATTTAAACCTTTTGGACCCATCCAGTAACCAGACAGCCTCCTGTTCCTCTGTAATGGGGATTGTCTCCTCCACTGGTGGCAGCTCCTCCTCTGAGGACGAAGAGAGGGGCAGAAGGGAGAGGAGGCCAGGTGTCCTCAGGTAGTGTCCATGGGAGGGACCTGTGGGGGGAGAGGCACAGGCACAAGGGGCGCAGGGCCAGCAGGCGGTTCAAGGTGGAAGGGGCCGCAGAAGGCACCACTATCCTGCTGCCAGAGTACACAGGCAGTGATGGAGATACCTCAACATGTCAGAGGTGCGATGCCAAAGGAGGCTCCTCCTCTCCCGGGAGACTGTGACCTCCATATGAGAGATGATTGGGTGGGAGATCACCTCCAACTGTGTGGATGGACACCCCATGCCAGTGGCTCTGAAGGTCACAGTGGCCCGCAAGTTCTATGCCTCCGGCTCTTTCCAGAGGTCAGTGGGGGATCTGTGTGGAGTGCCTCAATCAGCTGTCCACACTTGTATCAAGCTGGTGACTGACGCTCTGTTCAGGTGGGTCATGACGTTTATTCATTACCGTACGGACGAGGCCAGCCAGGCTGAGTGAGCCAGAGGCTTTGCAGCGATTGCTGGGTTCCCCCGCTTCCAGCGTGTAATTGACTGCACACATACTCATGTGGCCATCATGGAGCCAGCGGGTCATCTGGGTCCCTTTGTCAACAGGAAAGGATTCTACTCCATCAACGCCCAGGTAGCTTGTGGCGACAAGATGCAGGTTCTGCAAGCGTGCGCAAGGTACACTGGCAGCTCCCATGATGCATACATTCTCCGACACTCACAGATGCCAAGGCTGTTGGTGGCCCCAGCTTGATTGGTTGGGTGGCTGCTGGGTGACAAGGGCCATCCATTGAAAAGGTGGCTTATGACACCTCTCTGGCACCCAAGAATAGAAGCAGAGCAGAGGTATCATAGAAGTCATGGCTCCACAAGGGCAGTGATTGAGAGGATCATTGGTCTGCTGAAGATGAAATTCAGGTGCCTGGGCCGTTCAGGGGGAGTACTACAATATCCTCCAGAATGTGTGTCTCTCCACATGCTGCACTCTCCACAATCTGGCCCTGGCAAGGGGGGACCCACTGGAGGAAGAGGATCTTGAGGCAGCTCCACAGGCCACAGATGGTGAGTCCAGTTTTGGATCAGAAGAGGAGCCCGGGAAAGAACACAGTGGGGATGTGGAGGCAGACCTTTGGAGCCTTCAGGGAGGCAGAGGCAACAGTGAGGCCTTAACTCAACGCACCTCCAGCAAGGCTGCCAAGGCACTGTTTCTACCTCATGCCAGGGGTGCCGCCTCCATCCTGGGTGTCTGAAATGAACCGTTCCATTGAACCGAAAGTCCACTCAGTGCCTGTGCAATAAAGCTTAGAGACACACACATTCAGCACGAGATACTGGCATGCCCTGCACCTACAGGCAAGTGAAATATATTCAGGCCATTAACACAAAAGAAATATTGAGATGCTCTTGCCACTTACTGACAATGAACATAACATTATCAGGTGTTAACAGTTACACCCATAAACAACTTAACAAATAATGGCAGAATGGAAGATCGCCCATGAAAAGTCCCTCTTGTGCTCACGGTGACTTAAACGAACATTTGCAAGTGCTACATCTTGGTGCCCCCACCCCCCCACCTTGCTGGCAGCGGCACTGGGGGCAGCATGCTGACTCAGGTCTCCTGTTGGTCCTGAGGACCTTGGCAGCCGTCCTCTGGCTGGCAGACACTACACGGCCACCACCAGTGAGGGTCCATCCAGCGCCATGGCTGGGCATTCCTCAATCGTTGCAGCCTCATCAGATGGCACAGTCACTGGCAGAGGGGCTGAGAAGCTGCTGCCACCATCCAGAGCTCCCTGAGAGCAGCTCACGGAGATGGCACGGAGCCTGTCCGCCAACCTGAGGTCAGTCTGACCTCCCTGCTTGCCATTGATGGATGGGCAACTAGCGGATATACTAGGTACCTCCTCCACCTCCCATACAGGCAGTGACTTCCTGAGGCCATTACCTGTGTGAGGACTTGCAAGTCCAAGCGCAAACCCAAGAACCCTTGATTCTGTCCCTGGAGCTGCTCCTCCATGAGAGCCACCACTCAGGGTCAATGCAGTACTCATGCTCCTCATGAACTCTTCCATTGCATGCAAACCCTCGGGAATCTCTGCCAGGTCCTCCCGCACATCCTGCTGGACATCCAGCATCTGCCGCCTAATAAGCGACACTAAGCATGAAATTCAGGCCATGATCTAGACTTCAAAATACTTCAGAGTTTATGAAGTCCCTCATTGGCATTCTGAAGTCATGAAAGGGATTATATATGAGCAAGTTATTTATTTATTTTTTCTTTCATCAGTGCAGATTTGAAAAGTACATTCTTTGTACCGCCCAAGAACATTGTGCAGGATAAATATCAAAGAAACAATTTAACTAGTCCTTCATCTTGTTTGTTTGTTTGTGGGACTGCTGACTTCTCTTTTCCTCCATAATCATTTGCTATGTTAAGCACTGAATAAATGGAAATATTATAGCATAATCGCAAATGTCTTGGGTTTCTCAATTTCCAATATTTAAATTAGGGCTTCTTCCATTAAGGGATTTTATTAAATATAACATTTCAGAAGTGATTCAAAACTGCACTGTGTATTTGTTTTTGTTGTATAATTCCCCTCTTACTTCTGAATTTTTAAGAGCACCTTAAGTATTTTGTGAAGATAAACAAAATAAATAGAACTTTCCAACATTGTATTTCGACAGCTGAGACATATTGGCTGTAACATCGCAAGGGCATTGCCAATAAACAGCTTTTCTCCACTTGGTAAAATCTGACAGATAATCCAATGCCAGCTGTAAGCCTGCAACTTTCCCTAAAGGCAATAAATGCTCAAAAATGAAATATTAAAATATTCAGAGGTCCACGGCTCACAGTTTATATATTGTAGCACTGGTGCCATGTGTTCAACAGACCTGCTATTTATGACAGGTCCATGAATTTCTCATTTTATTACATACTTTGAGAAGCATCCAGCATGTATAACATTTAAAAAATAAATACCTGGCATCCAAACGTGCTGGACAAGACCTCCATTGGCATGTTTGCTGCTGGAACTTTGTGCGTAGGACATTCCTGTTAAGCACCGAGATGTGACAAGATCGGCCTCTTCTGCTTTCAACTTGGCCGATAGCTTGTCTAACTTGTGTGGTTAAGCCAAGTATTTGGATTGAATTATCCTCTTAAGAGTTGGTGTATTGCTATGCCCGAGTCACATAGCATTGTTTTACTAAGTAAAAGGTCAAATTTGAACAATTGCCGTTAGCAAGTTTTTACAACGATCATCATTTGTGAAATTAGTTTATCACCAGCTGAGAATAAAATCGCACCCATTCTAAAGCAATCTTTAAAAATATATTCACAAGATTGCTTCTCAACTTGCAGGCATTTCTTGCTTAAGTAACATCCTTCAATTGTTTTTCCTGACTAAACTTGCCTGGTCTTCCGCTGAAGGGATTGCCTTTTTGCGGAATATTTCATATAACTGTATAGAGGATATATATGTGTGTGTATGTATAGAGGATATGTATGTATGCATATGTATAGAGGATATGTATATGTGTATATGTGTAGAGGATATGTATGTGTGTATATGTATAGAGGATATGTATGTATGCATATGTATAGAGGATATGTATATGTGTATATGTGTAGAGGATATGTATGTGTGCATATGTATAGAGGATATGTATATGTGTATATGTATAGAGGATATGTATATGTGTATATGTATAGAGGATATGTATATGTGCATATGTATAGAGGATATGTATGTGTGTATATATATAGAGGATATGTATGTGTGTATATGTATAGAGGATATGTATGTATGCATATGTATAGAGGATATGTATATGTGTAAATGTGTAGAGGATATGTATCTGTGTATATGTATAGAGGATATGTGTAGAGGATATGTATGTATGCATAATTATAGAGGATATGTATGTGTATAAATGTGTAGAGTGTTTGTTGACTTTGGAAGATCTGCAGTGTAGTTTCATATAATAATAATGGGGCTAAAAGGGTCAAATCATGAGTATGGGTTACATAGACAAGACTTACATTTCCTTGAATATTAAAGGTCTAGTTGAGGAGTTTAAAAAATGATTTAAGGAACATACATATGAACATATGTATCAGGAGCAAGGGTAGGCCATTCAGCCCATCAAGATTGTTCCACCATTTGATCTGATCATGGCCTCAAATTTCCTTTCCTGTCTACCCCCTGCAACCTTTGACTCCCTTGTCAATCAAGAATCTATCTAACTCAGTGTTAAAAATATTCAATGACCCAGCCTCCACTGGTCTCTGGGGAAGAGTATTCCACAGATTAACGACTCTGAGAGAAAAAAAAATCCTCATCTCAGTCATAAATGCGAGGCCCCTTATTTTTAAATTGTGTCCCCTCATTCCAGTCTCTCCCACAGGGGAAACATCCTCAGCATCTACCCTGTCAAGTCCCCTCAGGATCTTATATACTTCAATTAGAGCACCTCTCATTCTTTAAACTCCATTGGGTACAGGTCTGACCTGCCCGACCTTTCCTCATAAGCTTACACCTTCATCTCAGGAATCAGCTGAGTGAACCTTCTATGAACTGCTTCTAATGCATTTATATCCTTTCTTAAGCAGACAGACCAAAACCGTACACAGATGTGGCCTCACCAGAGCCCTGTACAACTGGAACAAAATGTTCCTACTTTTATATTCCATTCCCTTTGCAATAAATAACAACATTCCATTTGCCTTCCTTGCTGTACCTGCACATTAACTTTTTCTGATTCATGTACTAGGACAGCCAGACCCCTCTGCACTGCAGAGTTCAGCAATCTCTCTCCATTGTTTTTGATTCTTCCTGCCAAAGTGGACAGGTTCACATTTTTCCCATAGTATTGTCTACCTGCTAAACTTAGGCCCACTCACTTAACCTATCTAAATCCCTTTGTAGACTCCTTATGTCCTCTTCATAACTTACTTTCCTACCTATCTTTGTGTCATCAGCAAATTTAGCAACCATATATTCGGTCCTTTCATCTAAGTCATGGATGTAGATTGTAAATAGTTGAGACCCCAACATTGATACCCGTAGCACTCTACTAGCTACATCTTACCAATCTGAAAATTACCCATTTACCCCTAATCTCTGCATCCTCTTAGCTAATCAATTCTTTATCCATGTTAATATGTTATCCCCTACCCCATGAGCTCTTATTTTGCATAGTAACCTTTGATGTGGCACATTATCAAATGTTTTTTTGGAAACCCAAGCACACCACATCTACAGGTTCCCCTTTATCCATGTGGCTTGTTATTTCCTCAAAGAACTCGAGTAAATCAGTCAAGCATGATTTCCCTTTCACAAAACCATGCTAACTCTGCCTGGTTGCATTAAAAGTTTTTAAAATGCCCTCCTATAACCTCCTTAAAATAGGTTCTACCATTTTCCCTGTGACAGATGTTAGACTAACTGGCCTGCAGTTTCCTGCTTTCTGTCTCCCTACTTTTTGAATAGAGGAGTTACATTCACTATTTTCTAATCTGGTGGAACGTTTCCAGAATCTAATAAATTTTGGAAAATGACAACCAATGCATCTATTACCTCAGCAACCACTTTTTTTTAAGACCATAGGATGCAGGCCATCAGGTCCTGGGGAGTTGTCAGCCTTTAGTCCTAATATTTTTCTCAGTAACCTTTCCATGCAATTGTAATTGATTAAATTTCTTGCCTCCCCTTCGCCTCTTAATTTAAATGTATTTTGAGATGTCTTCTACAGTGAAGACAAACACAAAATACCTGTTCAACCCTTCTGCCATTTCCTTTATTCCCATTATTAATTCCCCAGACTCACTCTTGAGAGGACCCATGCACACTTTAGGTCTTCTTTACTTTTTAAATACATATAGAAGCTCTTGTTACCTGTTAATATTTCCAGCCAGCTTTCTCTCATACTCTAGTTTCTCCCTCATTTTTAGTCATCCTTTGCTTGTTTTTAAATTCTGTCCAATCTTCTGACCTACCACTGATCTTCTCAGGATTGCATGCATTCTTTCAATTTGATACCATCCTTAACTCCCTTAATTAGCCACAGATCATGCATCCTTCACCTATGATCTTTCTTCCTCACTGTAACGTGCCTTTGCTGAGTGTTGTAAAAAATCTCCTTAAATGTCTGCCATTGCATCACTACTGTCCTACCATTTAATCTATTTTCCCAGTTCACTTTAGCCAGCTTTGTCTCCATACCCTTGTAATTAGCTTTATTTAAGTTTAAAACATTAGCCTTAGACCCATTCTTCTCACCCTCAAGCTAAATGTGAAATTCAATCACATTATGATCACTGCTATCTAGAACATCCTCTACAATGAGGAGTAGATAGAGAGAAACTATTTACTCATCTGGATAGTCTAGAACAAGGGGGTCTAACCTTAAAATTAGAGAAGGGCATTCAGAAAGGATGTCAACAAGCATTACATGACAAAAAGGATTATAAAAGTCTGGATCTCTCTCCCTCAAAATGTCATTGAGGCTAAGTCAGTTAAAGATTTCAAAACAGAGAGTTTAAGTTAGGAAAGGAATGTGGTGCCATGGTGGCAAATGGAGTTAGATACAATCAGCTATGATCTAATTGCCTGGCAGAAGGCTTGAGGGATTGAATAGCCTTTTCCTGCTCCTATGTCCCTATCTGTTCATCCCACAGATACCTATCAATAAGTGGCTATTATTTCGGTATAAGCCTTGACTGTTAGTGTTAGCAAGCTGCATGACCACTAATGGGGGCACTATGATCTCAGCCACTACTGTCAGCAGCTGCACAATTGCCAGTGGCAACACTATGGCCCCGACAACTCGTGTGAGCAGGATACATGAACACTTCTGGCAGGGATTTCTTCAAATTAACAGGAAAGGGATCTTGCCTGATTTTCTTCTTGGAACTGAGGCCAATTTTAATGGCATTAATAGTGTCCCAGCTGAGGGTTATCCAATGTAACAAATGTGGTGGAAAGTAACCTGTGAGCTACTGACTGGATGAACTCTCTGACCATCAGGGAACTAAAAGTTGCGCATGTAGCTATCCAAGAGTAGGTTTCTCTATCAGTCATTACACTAAAAGTTAACTGGTTATCTATTGGACTGTTCAGGCAGCAACCTTTGCAGCACCAGAGGGATTTACTCCTCTGTGTACTTGCTTTTTGTGCAGAACTCCCATAGCTTAGGGAGAGTGTTTATGTCGGAAGCAGAGTGACAGCAGTTATTTATCATCCACTTTAGGATAAGGGTTACACTTCTTTCAAAGATCCCACATGCTACAGAAGATTGTAAATAAGCAAAGCCTTCAAGCTTAGAAGATAGAATGCTATTTCCTAAATCCACATATTGCAACTTTCGACT
>JANJGN010000019.1:107526529-107919029 GCA_026770705.1 Isurus oxyrinchus | reverse complement strand
TCAGGTGAACTTTAGAAACAGTGTGTTTATTTTTCCCAAAGATTACTGTGAAACTTAGTGCTATGAGAGGTTTTTATTATCAGAAAATTAAAGTCCAAAGACAGAGTGAAACAATGGATATTTGTATTCAAAGGGGGAAATATATATAAAGGAGCGAAGGTTGTGTGTAAGGGTAGGCATTTTTAAGATCTAACAAGTGTGAAAAGCCAACAGCATCTCGCCCTCAAGCTGCTGTCTACACAGAACTGAAGTTAAGAAAACTCTCTTTGAATACGACTGGTTTGGGGTATTGTGTGTCACCTTGCCTGGGTGTTTTAAAATCTGTGTATCTTACTGTTGCTTTAACGAAAGTGTAACGAGGAGTTAAATAGATTGGCCTGAATTTTCCCGTCGGCGATTTGGGGGCGGGGCCACTCACCGAGGGGAAAATGGTGTGGGATGATGTCGGGAGGAACCCCCGATGTCATCCCGGTCCCTTTAAATTTTTAGGAAGGCGGGCGGACAGTGAAATCAGCTGTCCACCCACCAACCTGTCAATGGCCAATTGAGGCCAATGACAGGCTAATTAAGATCATTAAAGACCTGTCCGTCCAAGCTTAAGGCTGGTGGACAGGCCAGGAGCCCCAGGGGGCTGCAGATTATTCATGAAACTTCATCCACTGGCGAGATGAGGATTCATGTCCGTTTTTAAAACATTTAATAAAGTTTATGTCATTTTTATTAACATGTCCCATCTCGTGTGACATTGTCACATGAGGGGGACATGTTAATAATATTTTTATTTTTCTATTTTTTAACTTTTATACACTGTCACTAATCTCTCTGAGACAGCGCTCTGTCGTGCGCATGTGTGAAAGAGCTCACTCTGACAGATGGGGATTCCCTCTCCCCCGGAACAGGAAGTGTATATCACAGAGCACTTCCTGTTGGGCAGGCCGCTGGGAGGGCCTTAATTGGCCTGTCCACTCAAAATGGCGGCGGGCCCCATTTCAGTGGCAGAGTTCGACTGCCCACCTGCCCACCAAGGGCAAAATTCTGCCCGTTAGGGGATTTAGAAGTTATCATGGTATTAATTTGTAGATTTATGTATGTGTTTAAACATTTATTAATAAGAGAAATGATTTTAATCTAGTTTTGTAAGGACCTATAAGATTTGGTGGTCTTATTACAACCAAATTCAAGGCCTGCGTCTCGAAATTTATACAAATTGCAAAACAAGTTGTGACAGTTGTTTCAAGTTTCCCGTTGGGATTTTAGCAACTCAGCATTTACCATCAGCTGTGTCACAACAAAATAGAAGTTCAGGTGCCTCCCCAGGCATGAGGCTCGCTTTAGTGTGTCTGCCACCCAATATCTCCCATATAATAGGGATGTGTTGCAGCCGCACATCCTAGACATATAGAGGGGCCTTCATTGAAGGAGGCCTAGCTGCAGTATAATCCTTATCAGGTGAGAAAAATCGAGAGGAGGGAGAGAATGCAGCAGAGGAGACCCACCTCAACACGTTACAGTAAAACAAATGTGAGGAATGATTCAGCAATAATTACTCAGCAATTCTGGGGGTGCAATCAGTCCTCCTTCACTGAAAATATACACAGGAGCCCTGTGCATGAACAACCCTTGTCCCTTGTCCACCATCTACAAGTCACAAGTTAGGAGTGTGATGGAATACTCCCCTCTTGCCTGGATGAGTCCGGCTCCCACAACACTGAAGAAGTTTGACACCATCCAGGACAAAACAGCTCGCTTGATTGGCACCCCTTCCACAAACAATCACTCCCTCCACCACCGATGCACAGTAGCAGCATTATGTACCATCTACAAAATGTAATGTAAAGCTCCTTTGACAGCACCTTCCTAACCCACAACCACTACTATCTAGAAAAACAAGGACAGCAGATAGATAGGAACACCACCCCCTGGAAGTTCCCCTCCAAGCCACTCACCATCCTGACTTGGAAATATATCTCCGTTCCTTCACTGTCGCTGGGTCAAAATCCTGGAACTCCCTAACAGCACTGTGGGTGTACCTACACCACATGGACTGCAGCAGTTCAAGAAGGCAGCTCACCACCACCTTCTCAAGGGCAACGAGGGCTGAGCAACAAATACTGTCCCAGCCAGTGACGCCCACATCCCATGAATGAATAATAAAAAAAGATAACTCCCTTAATCCTGCATTAAAGAATATTGAAACCATTCAGCCTACATCTGTATTAAGGACCTACTGATAATCCAGCTTCAGAGACCATTATGAAAGCACATTGCATACAAAATGTGATAAAGGTGATAAATTTAATTCTCAACACAATAATTGCCTGCCATTCCTTTCTCATCCAATTGTCAAACCAGGGACTGATTTTATAAGAAGGTTTCCTAGTTTTACTATTTCCTGTCTTTCCAAGTACACTTCAATTCAAGAATTTGAAGTTGCAAACCCAGTATTTCTTTTTGTCATTCATTCTGGCAGACTGCACATCACATTGAAAAAGATCTATAGAAATTATATTATTAACTTTTCGGATATGGTAAAGAAGCTACATAGTACAGATAGTCACTGACAATTCACAAACCAATGAAACAGTAAAATTTTCCACTTCAGTTATAGATGTAAGATATTTAACTTATCTTTTATTTTAGAGTCAGAAAGATTAATTATGAAGCTATCACTCTCCCAATTTGTAGTTATGATCCTGCTTTCAAATCCAGGCTGTCAGGCCAACGAGATAATCCAACAAGTTGTGATGCGTTCATCAATTTAAAGTTATATTTAGACAAAGAAAAACAGATGCATTACATTTTCAGCAACAAAAATATGTTGGGGCAAAAGGAAATGGAATCAAAAATGTTTTCAGGGTATCTCACAAGAGATAGTTTTTTGTTTTCAAATGACTATCCGTGGCTTTTAACGGGATTATTCACTTGATTTGAACAGAATAATGTAACAATTGATGAGTTTGAAAGCTGATCAAAGCATGTTGGTTTATTGGGAAATAATCTACACTTTCCTCCTGGTTGCTTCAAACTGGCTGATACTTTGATGCATTGTGCACTGATACCAGATATGACAGTGAATGTAAGAGCCATGTAAACAGCCTCAGCAACATACGGCAAGTTTTTGTTGGATCTAATGCGTTACTATCACTATTAAAAAAAATGAAATTCTTGATCCAGTTCTGCTTGCTAAGAAAACGCTTTCTTAACATGAAGTCAGGAAACAGAAGTATTTCTGCTATATGCCTGGTCAGTTCTTTAAGCGTATGAATATGTTTAGCGAATACAAAACTGTTCTGTTTTTTTTCAATTTCACCTTTCGGTCATAAATATTAATTTATTAAGCTAATGTTAGATGAAGAATTTATCTCTTCTTTGCAGAAATACAGCAGTCTTCCTATCAGTGGATTCCACAGAGATATTAAGCCACATAAAGGCCATTTCTACCAGCTCCATATCCAGTTTGACACTGCCCACGGCTGGGGTAAACTTTCAAATTAGCTAAAAAATACATGCCTGTCATTATTTGTTGTCAGGTAGAAGTAGATTTTTTACCTTCATTTGCCGTCTTGAAAAAAAATGAAGCCTTTACCAAATTGGAATCTTCTAGAAAGCATAATCTTGTAGAGAGAAAAGACCAGACAATATATCATCCTCCACGACAAGGGGATTAAACAGCATCCGTTTGGTTCGGCATTCCCACCTACAAGTTAAAATTTGTGGATCCAAACCCCAGTCCAGGAGTTGAGTTTATTATCCAGGGCTGAAATTCTATTTCACCAATGAGCGAGGGAGTATTGTATTCCCAATGCTGGTTTTCAATTTGGCTGCACGCCCGGTGGGCAGTACTCTGCCTGCCCAACACAGTTGGCCGGAGGCTCATCATTTTTCGGATGTAATCGATAAGCGGTCAGCTCTGATCGTGCTCCTTATAGGCCGCTTGTAATTGGGAAGATGGGCAATCTAGTAGAGTGGCTCTAATAAAGAAAACCTCAGCCCCTTAAAGAGGAGGCACATATTTCAGTGAAGGTTGCTGGAAAATAATGTTCTGAGTAGCAAGTAGCAGGACTTTGTCCGGGCCCCCAAGTTCTCTGATACAACCAGTGAAGAGACTCAGAGCACAAGTGTAAAGCAGGAAAGTGGTCTTCTTTCACTCTAATAAGCAACAGGACAAATGAGTGTGGAACAACAATGAGAGGTGACAAAACATGTCAAAGCCAGGATTCTCAGGACCTGGCTGCAGTGCAGGAAGACATTTAACAGCCTCACCAGGACTGTCAAGATAAGAATC
This sequence comes from Isurus oxyrinchus, assembly GCA_026770705.1. Lineage (NCBI taxonomy): Eukaryota > Metazoa > Chordata > Chondrichthyes > Lamniformes > Lamnidae > Isurus > Isurus oxyrinchus. The sequence continues at coordinate 107,914,744 of JANJGN010000019.1, read as the reverse complement.
CTTCTTACTCTCTGAACAACCTTGCATTCCTCTACTCTAGCCTCCGTATTACCAATTATTCACAACCCCATTTCCATGCCTCTCCTCCAATCACAGCAGAGCACTTCCCTTGCATCTTATTTTTGTTATGATGTGCTACTGCCCTCACAAATAGTCCCCACCCATGCCCACAGACCAAGAAGCCAGCCTCTTACTTGTTTATAAAAATATAAAAACAAAAAACTGCGGATGCTGGAAATCCAAAACAAAAACAGAATTACCTGGAAAAACTGAGCAGATCTGGCAGCATCGGCGGAGAAGAAAAGAGTTGACGTTTCGAGTCCTCATGACCCTTCGACAGAACTAGGGTCATGAGGACTCGAAACGTCAACTCTTTTCTTCTCCACCGATGCTGCCAGACCTGCTGAGTTTTTCCAGGTAATTCTGTTTTTGTTCTTACTTGTTTATGCAGTGCCAAAGAATTGGGAAATAGAGAATTGCTGCAATATAAACGCACCATGGCCATTGCAGCAAATCTGGCACAGGCCTGCATGATGTGATGCTGGCTATCACCCACCAGTTGTACATTCACAGAGCAGAGGTCACTGCCATTCATGAAGACGATGTGGTTAATGAGGAGGAGCCAGACATGAGCACAGTCGAAGATGCTCTGGGCTTGGGGGAAACTGTGTAAATCACAGAGTCCTATCCTCCTGCTTCAAGATGCTCATGTGGAAAGTAAAGAAAGTGCTTACACCAGCAAATATGGCATTTATTTGTTTAATGCAGTTAAGAACTGCAGACTGACTGAAGTTACTGATACTCCCTCAGGCAGCCTGGAAAGAACTGGAGTCAAAGAGGTTGAGGACAACAGTGACTTTAGTGAACTAACTGTGGCAATTGGTTATGTGTAGTTGCAGGAGGTGACACAACTCTAAGAGACTCCCTAAAGAACCACAGCTCATTTATACACCGCTCCTCAGAGACTTGCAGGTATGTTATCCCAGGCCTATAAATTTGTTGGGATGGTATGTATGGTTCCTGTAAACAAGCTCCTTCTATTTGCTCCCGCTGAATCTATAGTTCTCCACACTTCTTTGTAGCTGCTATTCCTCATCCAGAAAAGAATTACTGGGACACCCATTAAGACACCAGTTCGGGGGAGGTGCTGGTGCAGTGGCAACATCACTGGACATAGTAACCTGGAGGCCTAACCTAATGCTCTGGGGCAAGGGGTTTGAATCCCACCATAGCAGCTGCTGAAATTTAAATTCAATGAATAAAAATATAATGTCTGGAACGTAAATCTAGTTTCGATAATGGTGTCCATGAAACTATCATTGACTGTCATAATGACCTCATCTGGTTCACTAATATCCTTAACTTATATTCCCTCTGCAATGTTGTTCAAGAGCAAATAGGGATGAGTAGCAAATGCTGGCCTTGCCAACAATGTCCACATCCCATAAAAGAATGATAAAACAAATGCATTGCCTGAAGCCATGAGTTCAAAACACTTTAAAATAAGCAGTTAAACAGAGCCAAATGTTTCCCAAAACTTTCCAGCATTTCAACCAAGAGCAGGTAAGGATACCTTTAAATTCCTCTGGGAAATGTTGTTTCCCAACATGGTTCAGCCATGATTTATGGATGGGTTTAGGAACTGGAAGAATAAAAGTAGGAGTGAAAATGACATTGAGGTTTTGCAAATGGTTGTTTGGTAGCACAGAACTTGAGTATTGTTGAAAAAAGAGACATGTCGAAAATTTTCATCTTGCACTCACCGGGACACTTTGCAGGAATATCAATATAAGGGGCAAACAAGTGACAGTTATTCACTGACTCATTCCTCAAGGCAATGCCTTGACCAGTCCAGGGTCAAGCTGTCTGGTTTAAATTTCAAACAATGTTTGGCAGTTAACCATCATTTGTGCATGCTCCATGGCAATGCCTCTCCCAATCAGAGTCCACTTGCCATCCAATCAGCACAACCTGTTCACATACAGTGTAAATTGCTGTTTTTCCCTTATATTGGTGTTCTTGCAGTGTCCTGATGAGTGCAAGAGAAAAAACTTTGACATGTCTCTTTTTTCAGCAATATTGAGGTTTTCATTGTGATATTTGACCATCAATGGCTTACATTAACAAGAACCTGTTTTAATTAGAACAAGTGAATCAATCCACCACTGAGCTGTGTCCCACGTTTGCCCCATTGATTGGCCAGTGATCAGATCACCACCCAAGGCTAAAGGAAGTGTGTGCTCAGATGAACAGAAAGATCCCACGACACAATTTAAAGAAGAGCAGGGAGGCCGCTGGTGCCTGAGCCAACATTCATCCCTCAAACAACATTGTTACAACCAACTTTTCTCATTACTCTTCATTGACTGCCATAAGAGCGTAAGAAATATGAGCAGGAGTAAACCATTCAGCCCATCAAGCCTGCTCCACCATTCAATATGGTCATGTCCGATCTTCAGCTTGAACTCTTTTTTTCCACCGGTTCCCAATATCCCTTGATTCCCTGAGAGACCAAAGGTCTGTCTATCCCACCCTTAAATATATTCAATGATGGAGCATCCACAAACCTCTTGGGTCGACAATTACAAAGCCTCATGCAAGTTTACTTTTATTCTTTCTTTGGATATGGGTGTCACTGACAAGGTCAGCATTTGTTTCCCATCCCTAATTGCCCCTGAACTGAGTGGCTCACTGGGTTATTTCAGCACAGCAGTTAAAAGTCAAACTCATTCCTGTTGATCTGGAGTCAGACTGAGTAAGGACAGCAGACTTCCTTCCCCAAAGGGTAGAACGAACAAGATGGGTTTGTACAACAATTGTTGTCTTGGTCCCCAGTAGATTAGCTTTATCTGCCAGATTTATTAATTAATTGAATTTAAATTCCACCAGCTGCCATGGTGGGATTTGAACCTGTTTTCCTGGATTACCAGCCCAGTGATTGTACCATGATACCACCAAGCACCATGAAACAGTAACGGCACTAATTGGCTTTGCTTGGGGGCATTCTGAGGATGTGAGAAAGGTGTTCTAGGAATGCACGTGCCCCCTTCTATCTAAGGGCACCTGAGTATACAACAGTGCTAACATGATCAAGTGACATCTTAAATTCTTGAATGGGGACAAAACACAGCAACATGACAAAAAATGTGTAAAGAATTAATACATTTTCTCTCAGAATTAAGTATATTTCTCTGGACCACAATGTGCAGATTTTCCCATTGCAAATGGTTTAGTCACAAGCCAGAGTACACGACACACTATTCAAATAAATCACCGGTAATGTTGTTTGGTTGTCTTTTTGGTAGCTTCAACATTGTTTTAGCACAAATGATGCCATCTAGTGACTTGACTGAGAACTACTGAAGCAAGATGAGGAATTGATCAGATCTGAATCAGAGGGGAGATCATTGTCCAAATTGGTCACAGATTGGCAAGCCATTAGGCTTCAGGTTTCTGCTCTGTGCGTGAGAATCAGAGGAGCAGAATTGGCCATTCAGCAACTCTAGCCTGTTCCACGATTCAATACATTTTTGGCTGGCCAGTATTTTAACTCTATCCTCCCACCTTTGCTCCATATCCTCTTATACCCTTGTCTGACAAAAATCTATCAATCTCAGATTTAACATGACTTATTGAGCTAGAATCTATTGGTTTCTGTGGGAACCAGTTCCACACTTTATAAAATCCTTTGCATGAAGGCGAGTTTCAGAACTTCTCTGCTGATTAGCTTGGCTCTCATTTTAAGGTGCTTCCTGCTTGTCCTCTTCTTCCCCCACCCACAGAAAATGGTTCTTTTATCAACTCAACTAATTCCTTCCTAAATTTTATTAACCTCAATCAAATCATCCCTTCACCTTTTATATTTTAAATTTTAACCACATTCCTTCCAAAACATGTAAATCCACTTTCCTCATTTATATAGCTGATTAAAAAAAAAATGAATGGGTGATTGATATGACAGTATTGTGGATGAACATAGAAATTAGGATCGGGGAACTGGGCTGAATTTTCACCTTAGGGGTAGGGAGAAGGTGCCTGGACTGACTTCAGGCTGTTTCTGACATCGGCGGGACTGAGGAGCTGGGGGTGGGGGGTTGAGGCGGAGAGTGGGGAGGATTTTGGGGGACAGGGGAGAGGGAGGAGGCCTGGCATGAACCCAGGAGGTGGGGAAAGAAAAGCTGGGGGGAGCCGTGAGCTTAGCATGGGTTGAACGGAAGTCGGGGCTGGAGAGGGGTGGGGGTGAAGAAGAGCTGGGAGCTGAGGTGAGGGTGTGAAGGGGATTCGGGAGGTTGCAGTACAGAGGTGGAGGGTGAGTTGAATGGTGCTGATACCCAAGGCCATGGCTGACAGGGGGTTTAGGTAAAGCCAGGGGCCAAAGAGGATTGTCAACACTGAACTTTCCCATGCCTCTTAAAAGGTTTATAAACTTTTAAAAACTTTTATAGAAGTGTTAAAAGCATTTAAAAGTTATAACAGTTCTAAAAAGTGTCTTAACCATTTTAAAAATATTTAAAATCATAGGGTTTGGATTCCTAAGTAATGGCGTTCTTTAGAAATAAAGGGAAAATCATACATTGTTCAGTTGAGTACTGATGGGCATCGAATATTGTTGATTTGCATGATGTTGCATTTCTGTATGTTGAACTTCATTCCCCATATATTGACCCGTTTGAAGAGATTATTTACATCTTCTTGAAGGCTAACCTTATCTGCTGCTTCAGTAATGGTTCTATAGACCATGCAGTCATTTACAAAGAGTCTGACCTGGTTTGATATTCCATCCTGGGTGTCATTTATAAAGACAAAAAACAAAAACCCAGGACGTACCTCGGGCACACGGCTTTAAGGCTGGTTTCCAGTTTGAAGCTTCCCCATTCACTGTGACTCTTTGTTGCTGTTTGGAAAAAAATGTTCTTATCCATTGCTTGGTTTTTCCTGAGACTCCATAATGACCTAGTTTGTCCAGTAGCCTCTCATGTGGTACATGGCCAAGGTCCCTAGAAAAATCTAAAATTGCTAGATCTGTGGTGATGCGATAGTCAAGTTGTGGGTGGTAAGGATCAGTTGTGATTCCTGAAGTTGCCCGAGAAGTTTGAACTGCAATTGGCAATTCCCCTACTCCCCGGACCCTCTGATGAGGAGAGATTCTGTTGATCGAGCCTTACAGAAGGCATGCTGTGTGTCAGTAAGGAAATTCTGTCCTTCAAAATTTCTCATTAACTGACTATCAGTGTTGTGTTCTAACAACTTGCAGCAACCACTAGTAAGTGGAATAGGCTGGAAGTTTGCTGGGTTGATAGGGGGTCCTTTCTTGTTTATTGGAGAGAAATTAGCTCATAGCCACATGATGGGTATTTCTCCTGTGTTTATGGGCTGTTGAAAGGTATATCTGTCCAGATCTTCCGATCTCCGGATGGTTGTAGCCCAGATGTACTCATTCCCAAGTGCTGTGGGATCCCTCAGAAGTCCCAACATACTGGCTCCATGGGAGTCTCCTGGGAAGTTTGAACTTTGATTGGCAACTCACCTCCTCCCTGGGTCCCTCCGAATAGGTCTCCAACTCTGGGTTAGAGTCAAGGGTTTTGGACAGTTCCAACTTACTGAATAATTACCCAGGAAATGTTGTAAAGAAAAATCCTAATCTAATTCCTTGGTAACTAAATAACTGACCACCCTCACACCCCAACTAACCCCCTGACCCTCAAACTCCCCACAGCAACTGACTCCCCCCTCACCCCCATCTCTCCTCTGACGCCCTTACTCCCTTAACCCGACCTAATCACCCTACCCAGCTGCTACCCTACCCCCCTTATCCACTCACCTCACCCACCCTACAACACAAATTCACTAATGCATTGAAAAGCTGTTAAGATGTCCCAAAACTTATCGGTGTGTTAGTGAACACTTATCAGAATACAGCAGTAAAAAAGGGCATGGTTTCTGCACAGATTCCCTTTGCTGATGTCCCCGAGAATTCCTACACTGATTGAGTTCTGCGGGATTCTCCACTGGAAGATTGGCCAGAAAAATCAGAGGAAGATAAGTGGGTACTTATTTGCCTCATCAGGGGTTCTGCCCCTGATTGGCAGGTTTGGGCCATTGTAGCATTGATGCAAACTCACTTGATGCAGTCTTGAGTGCTTGGTTCTGGATGTCATCAGAGCCACAAGCTTTAGATGGATCAATGTTATGGAGGAATTTCTCCACACCTTTTGTTGTAACTATAACATCAGGCGTGCTTTTGTAAGGCTGCCCTCAGACTCCAGATTCATATTCAGGTGTCAGATTCTTTCCTTGAAGAGGCTATGAAGCTGGGAGTTTAGAGTTTCAGCTTTTTCCTTGTGACATGAAGCTATGGATGTATATAATATTATTGGAAAATATTTTTCTTTTAAAATTGAGGTTTAGTATGTGGATGTATCTTAACTGGGTTAAAGGCAGTTAGCCTGGGTGCTTTAATGTGCACTAGTTTTGAGATGTAAGAGAGGCAGAGTGTATTTGTATTTTTGAATAGAGCATTCAAGAAGGTGAGTGAAATCATGCGCCTAGCTAGCAGAGACCAAGCAATGTTTAAATTATTAACAAAATTGTCTACCATGAAAGGGGTTTTATTGCTAAAAGAGGCTAGTGATACAGTGATACAGTGAAAATTTAAATCCAAAGATCTGCACTAGGTATAAATTCAGCAGTTTTCATGTGTGTAGAGCAGTGGCAATATAAGATCAAAGTAGCTGTAAGCCTTAAACTGTCTACAATGCTGCTGAGTGGTCACTTATCCTGGAATGGGGCCTGATAGATCTCATCAAAGCAGGATGTGTAACGAGACGAAGCCCTAATATCTTCACAGTTCCATTGGTCCACCTCCTAGTGGTAAAGTGAGCCATATGCATTAATAAGTGGTCAGTTGTAATATTTTTTAACTTTTCCTGAAATGGTTTTATTGCACAATGAGGGCTGTCTTGATTCCAAGGAAGATCGGTACCTTCAGTACACTTGATCTCCAGTACATCAGCATAGTTGTATACATTATCTGCAGTGTATGTGATTGCCAGTATCCCTGCTCTTTGATATACCTGCACACCAGAACACCCGGGTTCCAGGATACTGGCATTCCAGTAGTCCAGCACTCCTGTATTCCGTCGTTCTTGACTGCCCCAAATATAGGGGTCAGTGAGGAACAGGACCAAAGAACCAAACTGTGGAAGTAGAAGAAATATAGTGCCAGAGACAAAATGATGCAAACAGAGTCAAAAGAGATATAAAAGCAGAATAGTACAGAACAACAATAGAGAGAGATCAATAGAGATAGAACTAAAAGCAAAATGGCAAGAAATAATGTGAACATATTTGTTACACCAGGTGAGGAGGAGTGAACTGGTTCCCCTTCATTCAACCTCCTCAGTCGGTCACAACAAAGGTTTAAGTTTTTTCTTCACGAGGATATGCCTTTCCCAAATCAGAATGAATTGAACTATTTAAGCTGTGAGCAATAAAGAGCCAATCAAACAAGGTTTTCTTAAGCCAAAAAAGAGCAAATTTATTAACCACTAAACCTGAGAGGAAAAAGTTATAAAAACATGACATCATACACACAGGTATCGGAAATAAGGGAAGCTAGAGTCCAATAAAGAAAGTAAAAAGAATATCGAGTTAAGTATTCTTCGAATGTCCTCGAGGCGTAGGTTTTTAAATGTTGCAGCCGATTTAGATTAGCTGGTGTCGTGGATGCAGCCAATGTAGGAGATATCTTAATTGTTACAAAATCTCAGCTCACTGGTAGAATTTTAGAAAAGTTGTCCTCCAAACAGATTAATACACATGTTCTGAAAGTGGGAGAGGGAGAGGGAGAGAACCCAGCTTTTCAGCCTGATCCCTCTGCTGAAACTTTCTTGACATTCCCTGTTTCACTACAATCTCTCTGCAGTGGATGTAGCCTGTCCTGTTCTACTTCACCCATGGTGTATTTCCAAGGGGTTTTGGGTGGGTCTGCCTGTGGCAGCGATTGTTTCCAAATCCAGTGCTTTGCATTTTAATGTCAGTTCCTTAGGCAGTTACAAGTTTCTATAGATCTAAAGGTTTGTTCGTTTTCCACCTTCGCCTTGGAAGGTGGACTAGCATTTTTAAATAGTTTGTTCTGTCTCATTTCAAATTGCAAAATTTCCAGCCTCGCTAGTTGAGAAGTGAAAGGTCAGAAAATTAAACAGCAATGGGAAAGAAAAATGAATAACAAGGGAGAATGAATTCAGACAATTAAATGTGACACTTTCAAACTGGAAAAAAACAAAACGAAAACAAATGAAAAGGTTGGTTTCAAAATGTTAAATTAACATAAGTGAAAAGTGGATCAAAAGGCTGCAGAATGACTTCCAAATTAATATACCTGAACAGACCTGAAACATGATGCTAACTTTGGCGAGGGTTCCATAAGGTCTCCATTATAACTGGGCTCTAGAATACCGAAACTCCAGAATTCCGAAATTCCAGAATTCTGAACCTCCAGAATTCCGAACCTCCAGAATTCCGAAACTCCAGAATTCTGAAACTCCAGAATTCCGAAACTCCAGAATTCTGAAACTCCAGAATTCCGAAACTCCAGAATTACGAAACTGCAGAATTATGAAACTGCAGAATACCTAGGGGAGAATTTTCTCCCCATTGTGGGGGGGCTGAGCGGGAACAGGCGTGGGCGGGCGCGTAGCCAATCACTGCTCGCGATCGGCTGCACGGCGCCATTTTACGTGAGTGGGCCAATTAAGGCCTGCCCAGCGTGACGGGCACCCGAAAGCACTGAGCACTCCCTGTGCGGGCAGGGGGAGGAGGCTGAGTCGGTGCTGAGTCGCATGCGCACGAAAGAGTGCAGAAATCTCCCCGAGGCAGCTCCGTGCCTCAGGGAGTTTAATTTCATTGTGAAGAAGTGAATAAAAGATTTTTAAAAATTATTTGGACCTGTTCCCTCATATGACAGTGTCACATGAGCTGGGACATGTCTATGAATTTGATTAAAATGTTTTTATTAAAACCTTCATGGAGCCTCAGCCACATCCGGGATGAGGTTCCACGATAAATGTGAAGGCCGCCTGGGCTCTTTGCCTGCCGACCAACCTTAATGTTGGACGGGCAGCCCTGTTGATTGTTTTAATCACTATTTAAATGGCCTTAGTAGGCCTTTGACAGTTTGGCGGGGGCACAGCCATCTCCACTGTGCGCACCAGCCGAACTGAAGATCTGATAGGTGCGCGGTGACATCGGGACGCACACCCCCTGACATCACTACGCGTCGGTGAGCGGGGCCCACCCTCGCACGCTGACCAGAAGATTCAGGCCCCAAGAGTACCTAAATTCCCATACTCCTCATTTCAGGTTTACCTCTACTCCTGTATACATAGGCTCCAGTGGTAATTGTATTCTAATTGTCTTCATTTGCATGCAAGCGGTGGGCATTAATTGGGGTTATTTGAGCCTTATTAAATAAACAGAGAGGGAAGCTGTGATTTGTTAAAAACAGGAAATGCTGGAAATACTCAGCAGCTGAGGCAGCCTCTATGGACAGAGAAAGAGCTCAAATTTCAGGTTGATGTACTTTCATTGAAACTGGGTAAAGTAGAAACGTAATGAGTTTTAAGCAAGTGAAAAGGGGAGAGTGGACAAAGGACAAAAGAGAAAGTCTGTGATAGGGTGGAAGGGAGGTAAGATTAAGAGGCAAAAGGGTTGGTGATACAGGGCCAAACGAGACAAGGAAAGAAATCAAAGGTGTGTCTCGAGATAGTGTGAAAGACAGAATGATGACCAACTGCCAACCAAAAGCAAGAGGCAAGTTAAAGTAAAACTGAAACCTGCAAAGAGAAAGTAAAACAAAATGGGGGCTGAGTTTACGGTCACAAATTGGTGAAGCCAACGTTGGCTGTAAAGTGCCTCATCAAGAGATGAGGTGCTGACCCTCGAGCTTGCGTTGTGTTTCACTGGAACGCCTGCATTCAGTCCATAAGTGGGATTCCAAGCTTCCAGTCACTTTCATGTTCATTCTCCACCTTGCCCTCTGGTCCAATGAATCTCAATGGAAGGCAACAACAACTTATATTTTTACCGTACCTTTCACACAATGAAACATCCCAAAGTGTTTCACAGGAGCAAGATCAAACAAAGTATGATACTGAGCCACACAGGAAGATATTATAGGTCAGATATCAATAACTTGGTCAAGGAGGTATGTTTTAAAGCATGGTTTGAAGGAGGAAAGTGAGGCGGAGGGGTTTAGGGAGGGTGTTTCAGAGCTTGGGGCCGAGGCAATTGAAGGCACAACCACCAATGGTGGAGTGATTATAATGAGAATGGACAAGAGGCCAGAATTAGAGGAAAGCTGATATCTCAGAGAGTTGTGGGGCTGGAGGAGATTACAGAGATCGGGAGGGGTGACGCTGTGGGAATTGAAAACAAGGATGAGAACTTGAAAATCAAGATGTTGCTTGACCGAGAGCCAATGTAAGTCAGCGAGCACAGGGATAACAGGAGAATGTAAGTCAGGAGCACAGGGATAACAGGAGAATGTAAGTCAGGAGCACAGGGATAACAGGAGAATGTAAGTCAGGAGCACAGGGATAACAGGAGAATGTAAGTTAGGAGCACAGGGATAACAGGAGAATGTAAGTCAGGAGCACAGGGATAACAGGAGAATGTAAGTCAGGAGCACAGGGATAACAGGAGAATGTAAGTCAGTGAGCACAGGTATAACAGGAGAATGTAAGTCAGCGAGCACAGGGATAACAGGAGAATGTAAGTCAGCACGCACAGGGATAACAGGAGAATGTAAGTCAGGACCACAGGGATAACAGGAGAATGTAAGTCAGGAGCACAGGGATAACAGGAGAATGTAAGTCAGGAGCACAGGGATAACAGGAGAATGTAAGTCAGCGAGCACAGGGATAACAGGAGAATGTAAGTCAGCGAGCACAGGGATAACAGGAGAATGTAAGTCAGCGAGCACAGGGATAACAGGAGAATGTAAGTCAGCGAGCACAGGGATAACAGGAGAATGTAAGTCAGCGAGCACAGGGATAACAGGAGAATGTAAGTCAGCGAGCACAGGGATAACAGGAGAATGTAAGTCAGCGAGCACAGGGATAACAGGAGAATGTAAGTCAGCGAGCACAGGGATAACAGGAGAATGTAAGTCAGCGAGCACAGGGATAACAGGAGAATGGGACTTACTGCAATTTAAGACACGTGCAGCAGGGTTTTGGATGACCTCATGTTCACAGAGGGTAGAATGTTGGGGGTCGGCCAGAAGTAAATTGGAACAGTCATGTGATAATGAAGGCATGGATGAGGATTCCAGCATTAGATGAGCTGGGCGGGTGGCAAAGCTGGGTGATGTTACAGGGGGGGAATAGGCAGACTTAGTGATGGTGCAAATATGAAGTTGGAAACTCAGCTTGGGATCAACTATAGCACAAGGTTGTGAACAGTCTGGCTTAATCTCAGATTGTTGCTAGGGAGGGTGGAGTCAGCAGCTTGGGAATGGAGTTTGGAGAAGGGACAAAAAACAATGGTTAGTCTTCCCAATATTTGATTGGAGGAAAATTCTGCTCATCCAGTACTGGATGTCAGATAAGCAGTCTGATCATTTAGAAACCATGGAGGAGTCAAGAGAGGCGGGGGTGCGATAAAGTTGGGTTTCATCTGTGTTCATGTGAAAACTAACGCGATACTTTAGAATGTTGTCGCCAAGGGGCAGCTTGTAGATGAGAAATAGGAGGGGACCAAGGATAGATTCTTGGGGCTCACCAGAGGTAATGGTGCAGGGTCAGGAAGAGAAGCCATTACAAATGATTCTCTGGCTATGATTAGACAGATAAGATTGGAACCGGTGAGAGCGGTCCCACCCAGCTGAACAACAGTGGAGAGGTGTTGGAGGAGGATGAGGTGGTCAGTCGTGTCAAACAGGTCAAGGAGGATGAGGTGGGAAAGTTTACCTTCATGGTCACATAGGATGTCATTGGTGACTTTACCAAGAATGGTTTCAGTACTGTGGCAGGGCAGGGACCTGATTGGTAAGATGCAAAATGGGGTTCTGGGAAAGATGGGAATAGGTTTGGGAGGCAGCAACACATTTAAGGGCTTTGGAGAGGAAATGGAGGTTGAAGATAGAATGGTAGTTTGCAAGTACAATGAGGTCAAAGGTTTTTTTTGAAGTGAGGGGTGATGACAGCAGATTTGAAGGAGAGAGGGACAACATCTAAATAGAGAGAACAGTTTACAATATTGGTTAATATAGTGTCCAGGAGAGGAATCAACAGTTTAGTTGGAATAGGATCGAGGGAACTGAAGGTGTGTCTCATGGGTAAGAGGGGAGAGGGCATGAGGGGAGATAGGAGAGAGGCTGGAGAAAGATGAGTTCAGAACTAGGGCAGGGGGAAATTTTAAAGGAAATTTGCTCCCGCGGGCTGCTGGAAGAGAGGTTTGCAGCAGATATAGCTGATCGGATTGTCTCAAGTGACAAAGAGGTCAACTTGAGGAACAGCGCCTCATCTTACAATGAGGCACTTTACAGGTTTCCAGTCTTAACATTGAGTTCAACAGTTTCGGACCACAATCTACTGCCCTCCTTTTGTTTCCTTTTCTTTTCAGGCTTCAGTTTTATTCTTGTTTTTCTCTTTTTATTTGTTTGCATTAGGTTTAGGAGGTAGATACTTACAATGTGTAACTATATGTAAATAAGTATTAAAGTATTGAAGATGAGCTCTGGTTCTATCCTTCACTATCTGGCTTTCTGGAATAGAACATATAGTATATCTAGGCACCAGTATACCCAGTATTGAGTATACCTGCACTTCAATATACCTGGCTTGCAGTAAACCTGGACTCTAGTATAACTGCACCTTAGTATACCTGATGCTTAATATACCTACACTGCAGGATCCCTGAGCTCCAGCGCAACTGGGTTCCAGTGTACATGTACTCCAGTAGATTCAGACTCCAGTATACCTGAGCTTCTGTATTTCCAGGCTCCAATAGACCTGGCCTCCAATATACCTGTGCTCCAGTGTACCTGGGCATGAGTAATCGCAGGATCCACTGTTCAGAGCCCCAGTTCCAGTATAGAAGAAAAATGATGCTAGAAATGAAATGGCATAACCGCTGAGAGTCTAAAGAAATATAAAAGCAGAAGTGAAAGTTAAATAGTTCAGAACAAGGATAGAGTGAGACCAACAATAGAAATAAAAGCAAAACAGCAAGAAATAAATTGAACACACTCAAGGTGCAAAAGGTCAGAAAATTAAAGAGCAAAGGGAAAGAATCATGAATAACAAGGGAGAATTCAGACCATCAAATGCGACACTTTCAAATAAAAAACTAAAGGCAAACAAATCAAAAACAAATTTGTTTCAACATCTTAAATTACCCATAAGTGAAAAGTGGATCAAAAGGCTACAGAATGGTTTCCAACGAATACACCTGAGCAGAAATGGAGATGTGATCACAGAATCACAGAATTGTTACGGTGCAGAAGGAGGCCATTTGGCCCATCGCGTCTGTACTGGCTCTCCGAATGAGCATTGTGACTCAGTGCTATTTTCCTGCCTTTTCCCTGTAACCCTGCACATTGTATCTATTTAAACAATCATCCAAAGCCTCAGATGAACCTGCCTCCACCATACTTCCAGGCAGTGCATTCCAGACCCGAACCACTGTCTGTGTGGAAAAGTTTTTCTTACATTGTATTTGATTCTTTTGCAAATCACTTTAAACCTGTGCCCTCTCAATCTTGATCCTTTTGCGATCGGGAACAGTTTCTCCTATCTACTCTGCCCAGCTCACTCATGACTTTGAACACCTCTATCAAATATCCTTTCAGCCTTCTCCTCTCCGAGGAGAATAGTCCCAACTTCATAACTGTAGTTTCTCCTCCTTCGAACCATTTTTGTAAATCTCTTCTGCACTCTCTTCAATGTGTTCACATCCTTCTTGAAGAATGGTACCTAGAACCGTACACAATACTCCAGCTGAGGTCTAACTAGTGTCCCTATACAAATTCAGCATAACCTCCTTGCTTTTGTACTCTATGCCCCTATTAATAAAGCCTAGGATACGGTACGCTTTATTAACTGCTCTCTTCTCCTGTCCTGGAACTTTTAATGACTTATGCACATATACATCCAGGTCCCTCTGCTCCTACACACCCTTTATAGTTGCACCTCTTATTTTGTATTGTCTTCTCCATGTTCTTGCTGCCAAAATGAATCACCTCAATTCTGCCACGTTGAATTTCACCTGCCACCTATTGGCCCACTCCACCAACTTGTCTATGTTCCTTTTGAAGTTCTACACTGTCCTCTACACAGTTTACAATGTTTCCAAGTTTTGAATCATCTGAAAACTTTGAAATTGTCCCTTGCACACCAAGATCTAGATCATTAATATATATATCAAGAAAAGCAAGGGCCCCAAACTTACCTGGGGAACTCCACTACAAACCTTCCTCCAGCCTGAAAAATATCCATTAACCATTACTCACTGTTTCCTATTACTCAGCCAATTTTGTATCCACATCGCTACTGTCCCTTTTATTCCATGAGCAATAGTTTTACTCATAAGACTGTTGTGTGGCACTGTATCAAATGCCTTTTGGAAGTCCATGTAAACCACTTCAACAGTAATACCCTCATCAACCCTCTCTGCTACCTCTTCAAAAAACTCCAGCAAGTTAGTCAAACATGATTTTCCCTTAAGAAATCCATGCTGGCTCTTCCTAATCAACTCTCATTTTTCCATGCGAGTATTAATTCTATCCCAAATAATTGTTTCTAGAAGCTTCCCCACCACTGAAGTTAAACTGTAATTGCTGGGCTTATCCTTACAACCTTTTTTTAACAAGGGCATAACGTGTGCAATTCTCCAGTCCTCTGGCATGTCCCCTGCATCTAGGGAAGACTGAAAGATTATGGCCAGTGCCCCTGCAATTTCCTTCAATATCCTTGGATGCATCTCATCCGGCCTGGTGCCTTATCAACTTTAAGTACCAACAGTATATCCAATATCTCCTCCTCATCAATTTTGAACCCTTCTCGTGACAGAGTTTTCTCCTCTGTCACCATGGCCTGGGTAACATCTTCTTCCTTGGTAAAGGCAGATGCAAAGTATTAATTTAACACCTCAGCCATGCCCCTTGCCTTCATGTACAAATCCCCTTTTTGGTCCCAAATTGGCCTTACCCCTCCTTTTACTATCCTTTTATTATTTATGTGCCTATAGAAGACTTTGGGATTCCCCGTTATGTTGGCTGCCAGTCTTTTCTCATAATCCCTCTTTGTTTCTGTTATTTGCCTCTTCACCTCCCCCTTGAACCTTCTGTATTCAGCTTGGTTCTCAATCATATTTTCTACCTAACACCTGTCATGGATACACTTTTTCTTCTTTTCCATCTCCTCTTTCATCCAGGGAGCTCTGGATTTGTCACAAACCTGTCTCTAACTGCACCCCTCTGAGGAACCAACACCCTCACTAGTATCAAAAACAGAAAACCAATTAGCAAGCAGGACCCCAGGGGACTCCTGCATTACCTGCCTGCTTCTTTTGGACTGCCTGGTGGTCACCCATTCCTTTCTGACTCCAGGCTCCTAACCTGTGGTGTGACCAGTTCTCTGAATGTGCTATGCCTTCAACCTCATGAATGTACCACAGTGACTCCAGCCACTACTCGAGCTCCGAAACCTGGAGCTCAAAGTTCTGTGGCAGCGCTTTCTGCACAAGGTGTCTAGGTCACCAGTAGTGTCCATGATTTCCCACATATTGCAGGACACGCATTCCACACAACTGAGATACCTTGCCATGTCTTAACTTTATTTCCCTTACGTTAACTTTATTTTACTTTGATTTACTTATATTACTTTACATTACTGACCCTGACTTTCCCTTATCATGGTGTTTCTTAATCAAATCCAAATAGCTGCTTCTTTAAAAATAATACACTTTTCTAATTTACAATTATTTAAAGACAATCGCTATTCACTCGGTCTTCATCTCACTCCGGCATAGTTGCCCATCTCCTCACATGCCTCTTACTGACCGTGCAATCTTGAAAGCTTTATAAAGTCTCTTTTATAGACCCTCTGCTGAACCATTAACTAGTTTAGCTTCCTGCTACAGTAATTAATACTACTTGAACCAACTATTTTCAGGTGATTGACAAATAACTGCCACTCCAGGCAATTCTCTACTTAACAAGCTGGCCTAATTAACTTATGTCAGATATTGAGTCTTAATCTATAGTTAAACCTGAAAAGGACTACCGTACTAGAACTTAACACGTGAGCTTAATTTGTTACTCGCTCAGTTTCCATCACACTCCAGCAAAATCGCCTGGCTCCTCATGCGCCCCTTACTGCTGTTAACTTTGATCAGAGTTCCATTTGGTCTCCAGTATCACTGAGCTCCAGAATACTTGTGCTCTAATATAGCTGATCTCCTGTATCCCTGTTCCCCAGTATACCTGTTCTCCTGTATTCCTGGTCCCCAGTATACCTGTTCTCCTGTATCCCTGGTCCCCAGTATACCTGTTCTCCTGTATCCCTGGTCCCCAGTATACCTGTTCTCCTGTATTCCTGGTCCCCAATATACCTGTTCTCCTGTATTCCTGGTCCCCAGTATACCTGTTCTCCTGTATTCCTGGTCCCCAGTATACCTGTTCTCCTGTATTCCTGGTCCCCAATATACCTGATCTCCAGGAAAACTGGGCTCTAATATATTTGGTCTCCACCACACCTGGTCTCCAGTGTACCTAGTCCTCAGCATATCCCACACCTGGTCTCCAGTGTACCTAGTCCTCAGCATATCCATGCTGCTGTAATCTCCAGAATAAGTGTGCTGCTTATATCTGATCGCTTGTCTACCTGCATTCCAATGTCCAGTACACCTGAGTTGCTGTATAATTTGGCTGGAGTATATTTGGGCTCCTATATGCCTGGGTTCTGTTGCACTTATCTTTTAGCATACAAGGGCTCCTATATGCCTGAGCTGCAGTATACTCAAGATCCAGTATACGTGATGTCCAAGATACCTGAGCTGCAGTATATATGAGCTTGGCACTATAAACCTGAAGACAGGACTTTCTGCACTGTGGCTCTGACTGGCTGACTCTGAAGTTGTGTGTTGCAGTCTCCGTGTTTTTTCCTCTAACAGGGATAGAATGGATTGGCGGCTTCTCAACAGTTGCTGTGAATTCTGTGGCATGATCAATCAATAGGACTGCTCATCTATAAAAGTCTTCCTGCTATTTATTTTGTGTGTTGAAGAACTGTACAATTGCTGAATCCCTTTTTGGCAACTCAGATCACTGCCTGGACAGTTTCCCTAGTAAGAACTGTCAAATTCAATGACCTCAGCCTCCACCTAAGTTGGCCAGTTTACTAGCTCAGAGTAAATTTATGAGAAATAACCCCATAACTGTCGTGTGTTTGCAAATTACAATCCAAACTTGCACTAAAAGTCAATCTGGGGTGAAATTGGACTCAGGAGCACTGTATTTTTAGGCACGACACAGCTTTCTCTTGCTAGAAAATGGGGCCTGAAGTGGGCACACACAAAGCTGCGGGGAGTGCGCCTGACTCTCTCTTGGTTCAGGGATTTTGCGTGTGCCCCTAACAATCACTGGCAGCATGCAGATTATGATGTCAGTCAATGTGCAATGCAGATTTGATGCATGTACTGCCATTTTGGAACTGGACACTAGCCAATTCTGTCTTAATCTCACACATCTGAATATAATGTTAAAGGGCATGAAATGCCCTCCACCACTGCTACTCAAATGGATCCTGAACTGCTTCCAAGTTAGTTGCTGGGTTACTTCTTCTTGCTTCTCGTGTAATTGTAAACATTTTTGGAGTTTCCTTACACTTGACTAAAGTTTGAATAGTCTGCAGGCACTGGTCAGGTGCTGAAATACTTATGTCGATTTAAAAGCTGAAACCATTTTCTTCCAGGCGTGGATGGTCTGTTTGGTTTCCTTCTGGGAATTGAACGTGACTGGGAGAATGAAGGCAGGATGAAACAGGACACGCTGCCGGAAGTGGGAAGAGGAAGGTGAGAAGGGCTCTCAGCAGGAGGCACTGCTTCGGCAGGATCTCTAAGGAGCAATTCCCTTATTTCAACATCAGCTGTGACGAACGCTTGAAACATCTTCACTTCACAAAAGAGGTTGGGACTAAAATCTGCCAACTGCAGCAGCCACAGCAGCAATCTCAAAGCAGACCTGTGGCTGTCAACATGACCATGACTCTAAACCCTAATGCAGCTGGCTCCTTCTATCGCTGCTGCAGATACAACAAGCTTCTCACAGTTTATATTATACTACTGCATAAGGGAGGTCAGTGAGGCTCTCTGTACTCAGCGAGAAAGTTTAATCTCATTCCCTCTTGAAAGAGATAAGCAGGCAGAGTGCATGAGATTTTGCAGATTGCAGTTTGATCTGCAGTGCGAGTGCCAATTACAGCACACACATTGCCTTACGCTGTTCTCATGTGAACTGAGCCAATTTCGTGAACAAAAGGGATTCCACTCCTTCAATGTGCAGCTGGTGTGTGAACACAGGCAGTTCATCATGCAGGTGAATGCCCATTATCCTGGCAGCAGTCACAATTCCTTCGTTCTGCAGCAGTCCTCTGTGTCACCTGTGTTTGATTCACCATAACAAGCCAAGCAGGCTGTTGGCTGACAAAGATTATTGACTCGTGACAGGGTTCAATTTGCGTCTGGAACCCAGGCACACAAGCAAAGCAAGCTCTCGAAAATTAGACAATATCATTTTTTTTTTGGAAAATACACTTTGTTCCTAAAAGATCTGGGAGAACATTACAAAACATTTCTAAATGGCCACCACAAAAAGTGCAATCAGATTCAACTTTTACACATGGATCAAGCGGTGCTCCAATACAATCAATGAATATTACAGTCATTTCAATATGGTCATTACAGACAGTCAGACAGTGCAATGGTATTGGAGTTATCAACATACATCATGTTGCACTCTGAGGTGCTTCAATATAATTATGATACAATAGTATTCAATGCAGACATCCATTGTGAGTCATACAGCCTGTGGGGTCTATACCTTTCCCAGCCCCTCGATGCACCATGGCAGAAAGGTCTTAGACAGTGCCCTTTCCCCACTGGGCCTTTGTGGTGGCTGCTTCAAGCTTTAGTGCGTCCCTCAGCACGTAGTCTTGGACCTTGGAATCTCCTAGTCTGCAACACTCGGTTGGGGACTACTCTTTGGACTGGATGTTTTGTCAGACCAAAGAGCGTCTTTCACCGAGTTGATGATCCTCCAGCTGCAGTTGATGTTTGTCTCGGTGTGTGTCCCTGGGAACAGCCCATACAGCAGAGTCCTGTGTCACAGAACTGCTCGGGATGAACCTCGACAGAAAACACTGCATCTCTCTCCAGACCTTCTTTGCAAAGGCACAATCCACAAGGAGGTGAACAACAGTCTCTTCCCCACCACAGCCACCTCGAGGGCAACGTGCAGAGAGGGTGAGACTCCTGGCGTGTAGGAAGGATCTTACAGGGAGGGCCTTTCTCACTGCCAGCCAAGCTACATCTTGGTGCTTGTTGGAAAGTTCTGGCGATGAGGCATTCTGTCTAATAACTTTGACCGTCTGCTCGGGGAACCATCCCACAGGATCCACCCTATCCTTTTCCCACAGGGCCTCTAAGACGTTACGTGCCGACCACTGCCTGATGGACTTGTGGTCAAAGGTGTTTCTTTGCATAAATTTTCCCACGCGGGACAGGTGGTACGGCACGGTCCAAATACTTGGAGCGTTCCGCGGCAGCATGGCCAGACCCATCCTTCGCAACACCAGGGACAGGTAGAACCTCAGCACGTAGTGACACTTGGTGTTTGTATCCCAAGGGTCAATACACAGCTTGATGCAACCGCACACAAAGGTGGCCATCAGTATGAGGGCAATGTTGGGCATGTTTTTTCCCCCTTTATCTAGAGGCTTGTACATCGCGTCCCTGTGAACACGATCCATTTTCGACCTCCAGATAAAGCGGAAGATGGCTCGGGTGGTCACCATTGCGCAGGAGTTTGGAATGGGCCAGACCTGTGCCACGTACAGAAATAGTGAGAGTGCCTCACACCTGATGACCAGGTTCTTACCTGCATTGGAGACGGAGCATCACTCCCACATGCCCAGCTTCCTTTGCATCATAGACACTCGCTCCTTCCAGTTTCTAATGCATGCCCCGGTCCCTATGAACCATATCCCCAGCACCTTCAGGCAGTCTGACCTGAAGGTGAAGGGAACAAAGGATCGGTCAGCCCAGTTCTCAAAGAACATGGTTGCAGATGTGGATCAGTCTGTGCACCGACAGCGGATCCAAGCAGAAGACGGTGACATCGTCCATGTACAGGGAGGCTTTGACCCGAGTGCCTCCACTGCCTGGGATCGTCACTCCTCTTATGCCCGGATCCTTCCTGATGGACTCAGCAAAGGGTTCTAGGCAACATACAAACAGGACACTGGAGAGAGGGCAGCCCTGCCTGACTTCAGCTTTAATTGGAAAGCTTTCTGATTCCCACCCATTGATTGAGACTGCGCTATTGATGTTAGTGTAGAGCAGTTGGATCCAATTGCAAATTTCTTCCCCAAACCCATTTTGGAGAGCACATCCACCATGTAGGTGTGCGATATTTTGTCAAAGGCCTTTTCCTGATCCAGGCTGATGAGGCAGGTGTCCACACCCCTGTCCTACTCATAGTTAATCATATCCCTGAGAAACACGAGGCTGTCAGAGATCTTCCTGCCGGGCACAGCGCAGGTCTGGTCAGGGTGAATCACCAACTCCAGAGCAGACTTGACCCGATTGGTGATGACCTTGGACAGAATCTTATAGTCCACATTCAACAGTGAAATAGGTCGCCAATTTCTAATTTCCTCCCTTTACCCCTTCTGCAGTAGATGACCTTGAAGATGCCTTTCCTCATGGATTCTGACATGCTGCCGGCCAGGAACATACTCTCGTACACTTCTAGCAGGTCCGAGCCGATCCAATCCCACAGAGCCGAATACAACTCCGCCGGCAAGCTGTCGTTTCCAGGAGTTTTACTCTGCTCGAAGGACTCAAGGGCCTTAGTCAGTTCTTCTGGAGTTAGCGAAAATGAGAGGATATCATCATCTGCAGCAACACTCCTGCTGCCTGGACCATTCTGGAGGAGTCGGCAGTGCTCAGCTTATCAGGTATCAAGACTTGTGGCTACATACTGCAAGTACCCACCTTCATCATGAAGATGGAAGAGTCCTTGCCCCCACCTATCAGGCTAGAAGCTGAGGAACATGAGCAGGAGGAAGAGGAGGAGGAGTTGGAGGAGAAAGGGATGATACAATGTTGACATCCTCTTTCTGCCCAAGTCCCATGTGATCAAACAACTCATGACTATTACTGACTGGAAGTCTCCCGTTCTTGGATAGTGAAATGCAAAAGGAACAAGAGTTGAGATGTGGTAAGAGGACAGGAGAAAGTAAGAAGTGCATTCTTATACCACCAGCAGTTCCTCAGTCAGAAGAGGAATGAGAGAGGTTGATTAGGTGCAGAGAGTATATCCTCATTATCAATCGCTTCAGCCCCATGAGTGACCACAGTTTCAGAAATGCCCCCTTCCCATGATGGCCATCACTGTCTCCTCCATGGGGATTTAGACATGCAATGATCAATTGTCCTCCCGTTCTTTAATGCCACCTGCACTTAAGCACAGCTTCTGCTGTAAGAAAGTGGGAAATGTTTTCCTCAGTATCTTGGAATCTATTTAGCTGATGTGGCTGGATAGCTGCCAGTGTGTGTAAATTGTGAGTGCTAACTCTGTGAGGGTGAGGTAAAGGATATGAGTTTGAGTGTTGAGGACTGATGGTTGGAGCTTGTTGATAGGTGGGTGATGGGAGTGTAGTGAATTGTACAGTGGCTGAAGCTTGTGGTGCCATTTGTAGGATATGCTGTTTAAAGGTGAACTTGCTGATTTTGACAACTCGAGTGAGATGTTAAACTTCTTCCTGCACTGCATCAACATTCTTGGAGTGGCATTTACCCCTGTTGCTCCTTGTTCCCACTGCCTCTTGAGCATCTGCCTGGAAGACATTTTATCCCCCTGTGGATACAGGACATCTGTCCTTCTCTCCATCTCTTCCAACAAGGACCCAGTGCACAGCCTGAAAACCTTGGTGCTTGATCTTTTTCAGTTATTCATCAGACTATCAGAGCACACATTCAGTTTTCAAATGACTCTCACCACATTTTGCAGCCACTATGCACCTCCATTTTAAGAGCGACAGGCTGACTGTATGTAGCTCTCTCGATGTCAGGCCTGCTAATGTGAGTAGTATGGGCAGTGCCAGCATCACAAAGCACTCAAGCATCAGGCGAAACAAATGTATCAGGCTTACTGGAACACAATGAACGGCCATGGGAAAATCATCTATTACAATTCCCATATCCGTTTTCTGGGTTTAACCAATCTACCCATGACTGAAGATAAAGAGCACAGTAATTAAGACCAAAGCCAGGTTTAACAATATTACCTGAGCACAGACCTGGCTTGAGATTCATTCAAATCAATGAATTGGGGTAGCATTTGTATAAGAGTGAATATTTGTACAAATTCCCAGTGTTCACATGACATCTATAATTGAATGTGACTCATAAAAACTATTTGGCTATTACTTTTATCACTAAGTTTTTACAGTTTAGCATGTCTCACAGAATACCTGAAGTCACAATTTAATGACCTTCCAGTTGCTCTTAGGTCCTTCAATCCTATAGACAAGTTTGGTGGTCGTTAGTATAAATCCCCAGTTGAGGAGATTTTTGGCTATACTTCTGCAATTCCCAAAGTCCATCATTTATCAAACTGTAGGCCTTTCTCTTTGATCGATACTGGCTCTAAGATTTACCCAAGACTGGTCTAAAGTTTGTTGCTGCTTTAATTATTACTTGTTGAAATAAATAGCTTGCATACATTTCATTTGGGTTGTTTCTTCATGATAAAGTGAGCTGGTACTGCTGAAGAGAGAGGTCAAGTGTGTGTAATTTCTGGTTCGTTCCTTAGATGTTGCTATGGGTAACTGCATGGATCCTAGCTATGCCCACAATTTTGTGGGTTATGTGGAATATTCCTTGTCTCAGTCCTCCTCAGGCCACCTCCCTCGTCTTTTCCCAGTATATCGATGACTGTATTGCTGACATTTTTCCCAGTATATCGATGACTGTATCACTGACGTCTTTTCCCAGTATATCGATGACTGTATCACTGACGTCTTTTCCCAGTATATCGATGACTGTTTCGCTGACATCTTTTCCCAGTATATCGATGACTGTATCGCTGACGTTTTTCCCAGTATATCGATGACAGTATCGCTGACGTTTTTCCCAGTATATCGATGACTGTATCGCTGATGTTTTTCCCAGTATATCGATGACTGTATCGCTGACGTCTTTTCCCAGTATATCGATGACTGTATCGCTGACGTCTTTTCCCAGTATATCGATGACTGTATCGCTGACGTTTTTCCCAGTATATCGATGACTGTATCGCTGACGTCTTTTCCCAGTATATCGATGACTGTATCGCTGACATTTTTCCCAGTATATCGATGACTGTATCGCTGACGTCTTTTCCCAGTATATTGATGACTGTATCGCTGACGTCTTTTCCCAGTATATCGATGACTGTATCGCTGACGTCTTTTCCCAGTATATCGATGACTGTATCGCTGACATCTTTTCCCAGTATATCGATGACTGTATCCCTGACTTCTTTTCCCAGTATATCGATGACTGTATTGCTGACATCTTTTCCCAGTATATCGATGACTATATTGCTGACATCTTTTCCCAGTATATGGATGACTGTTTCGCTGACGTCTTTTCCCAGTATGTCGATGACTGTATCGCTGACGTCTTTTCCCAGTATATGGATGACTGTATCGCTGACGTCTTTTCCCAGTATGTCGATGACTGTATCGCTGACGTCTTTTCCCAGTATGTCGATGACTGTATCGCTGACGTCTTTTCCCAATATATGGATGACTGTATCGCTGACATGTTCATGCTCTTGCCCTAAATTGAAAAACTTCATCAACTTTGCTTCCAATTTTCACTGTTCTCTCACCTTCTTTTGGTCCATTAATGTCTCTTTCTTTCCTTTCCTTGACTTCTCTGCCTTCATTTCTGGGGATAGGCTGTCAACCAATATCCACTATAAGACCACTAACTCCTACAGCTAGCTTGACTTCACTTCCTGCCACCTCACTTCCTGCATTGACTCTATTCCATTCCCTCAGCTGCTCTGTCTCTGTTTCTGTTCTGAGTGAGGATGCCACCTTCTACACTAGCGCATCTAACATGTCTTCCTCAACTGAGGACTCCCACTCCCCCCACTGCCGGTAGTTGGAAGGGCCCTTAACTGTATCCATCCCATTTCGCACACTTCAGCTCTCATCTCCTCCCCATCCTCCCAGAAGCCTGACAGGGTTCCCTTTCCAACCCACCAATCTCTGTGTTCAACATATTATCCTCCACCACCTTGTGGTGTCTTTATCATACTTACCCTTATGCAACCATCCGTATAGCTAGAGCAAACTTCACATACCTAAACAGATCTGAGGCAATCTGCATTTACTTCCCCCACTTCACTATGGAGGCAGTCATGGAAATATGCTATCTTGAGAAGCCAGACATTCAGACATGCTCCACAAGAGGAACAGCACTACATTTGGCTGCCTAGGTATTTATAGCCTTAAAGTGATACACTACTGGACTCTTGGATTGCGGAATTGAATAAATTGAATAAATTAGATGGGTGCCTGTGGTGTTTGAAGTGCAACTTGATTACCTGATAAGGGTGAAAGGAAACTGGCTGCAGAGCCAGTTCACAATATTAGGGTGATAGTTGTGCCAGTCTAAATCATCAAATCCAGAACCCATTTCCAAACAGGACAGTTTCTGTACGGCAACCGACCACTCCATGATTGATGACCATACGGATCAGCCGTTGGCTGAAGACCCACCAGAAGCACTCACTATTCTTTCAGTTTAGTTCCACAAGGACTCCAATTCGTCACTAAATGCTTCCATGTGGTAGTCTCTGGAGATGTCTCTGTTACATGGATGGGCGCAGATGTTTCTTCAGCTGCCACTGGCTACGGGATGTAATGCATCATGTGAAATGGAACACTGAACCTCATATGAGTGTGGTGCTCTGAAAGCATTCTTTATTTCATTACGGGAGCTCTAATACTGTTGGCAACCTATTCCAGAGCTAGTGCTAGACTATTGCTGGGACTGCACTCAGGTGTTATAGCACCTTTCACAACTTAAGGATGTGCCAAAGTGCTTTACAGCCAATTTACTTTACTTTTGAAGTCGACTCACTGTTGTACTGTGAATTTGAGCAGAGCAAAGCTGCAAAGGCAGCAGTGTGATAATGGCCAGATAATCTGTTTTAGGGATATTAGATGAGTGTGAAGTATTGGTCAGGAAACTAGGGAGAATTCTTCTTTTCTCACAAAACAATGGTGAGGTGGCTGGAATCTGGCAGGGTTGGATTAATATCAGAGATGGCCTATAATGCAGAAGAAGGAGGCAGGTGAATTCTGTAAGTAGGTAGAGGAGCAGAAGAAGAAACAGTCCATATTTTGAGTCACGGGCTGCCTCAGCACTCCCTCCCATACAAGAAGTCAACAGTAGAGAGGACTTCTGCTGTTCACTGTGTAAATGAAATCAAAACCTATTCTTTATAAATGGGTTTACGACTTTGTTACACACTGAGCAAATCTTTCCTGAAGAATGCCCATAACACCTTAGTTTAACTTGGAAAGCTGGGAATACAGTAGGGTGGGAAGGGAAATCATTGCGTTACTGCTCAGTTTAGGAGATCTGCATTCGCTATTTTTATGTCTTGGGTAAATGAGTTCGTTGGCCTACCAAACTCTAACTGCACACCTTCCTATGTTATCTTCAATTGATGCTTGCAATTAATAATGGGGAGAGGCTGATGTAAGAATAAACAGTGGTGGTTTATTGAGACATAGGACAGAGCACCAGATCATATGTGCTCACTCAGAAACCTCCAGAACTAGACTTACAATTGCCAGTTGTCCATGTTGTATAGTGATTCATCAGTGCTGTCACATGATCAGTACACTTACATTCTCTCAAAGGGACAGGGCACCTCGCTTTACCAAAGTTATGAAAAAAGTTACGAACTAATTTCTGTTTTCATCGTACACCCAATGCAGAAAATTGCATTGACTTTTTGGGCATCATTACTCGTATCATGAAAGTTGAAACAATCGAAGAAAACAAACATAAAGTTTATCCTCAGATGCTGTGAGCTGCAATTGGGAATCCCAAATGAAACATAATAAAAATAATGGTTGAACTATGGCATGGAACTTAAAGCTACACAATGTTCTGTCAATTTCTTTCTCTGTAATTCTACATGAACAACATACTTTTGTTTCAAAATACTTTTTATTTGAAAAATCATTATGCCTGCTTGCATTTTTTTCATTTCTACATTTCTTAGAATCTATCCTGAATTCTGATGTCTCTTTTGCAATTCATAACTTTTGTATTGTTCTGTCTTTTCACATTAAATCAGTTGGGAATTCAGAGTTATCCTGTAATGATTAATATATAACTTTGAAAAATTGAGTCACACTTATTTTTAGAGGAATGGCAGTTCTAACAAACCTTTCGCTTCTTTTTGACATTGATCGGTTTCTATGGAAAGAAAGATTTAAATTTCTTAAATATTTCAGACCAGCTTAACATGTACTGTGTGATCTTCTATCATCACATCGCTGGATAGTGTAATTTCAGCTGACAAGCCCTTTTCTCCCTTTGATTTATGTCATTACCAGTCCATTGAATCATCATATGACACTGTCTTTTCAGTATTTACCTGTTGAAAAGATATAGGAACTTAATTTTGCAAATAATAAACATGTGCTGATCACTTTTTGTGTGAAGATGAATTTGTTAAACTAATCTACCTACTATGGACCTGTGTCACCTTGTCCTTCTCAAATTTTATAAGAACATAAGGAAGTGAGGATTAGGAGCAGGTGTAGGCCATTTGGACTTTTTAGCCTCCTCTGCCATTCAACAAGATCATGGCTGATCTGCTACCTCAATTCCATCTCCTTGCACTACCCCCATATCCGTTAATTCCCCAAAAATCAATTGACCTCTGTCTTGAATATACTCAACATCTGAGCATCCTAAGCTCTCTGAGATAGAGAATTTCAAAGATTCACAATGCTTTAAGTGAAAAAAAATTCTCCTCACCCCAGCCCTAAATGGTTGACCCCTTATTCTGGGATTATGGTACCTTGTTCTAGATTCCTCAGCTTGGGGGAAACATTTCCTCAGCATCAATCCTCTCAAGCTCCTTCAGAATTGTATATGTTTCAATTCGATCATCTTTCCTTCTTATAAACTCCACGAAATATAGGCCTAGTCTAGTCAGTTTTCCTCAAAGTACAAGCCCTCATCCCAGGAACCGGCCTGGTGAACCTTGGTTGCTCTCCCTCGAGCGCATGTACACCCTTCCTTAGGGAAGAAGACAAGAATTCACACAGTACTCCTGGTGTGGCCTCACCAATGCCTTGCACAATTGTTGTAAGACTTCTTAACTCTTAAACCCCAATACTTCTGTAACAAAAACATACCATTTGCCTTCCTAATTATTTGTTGTTCCTGCAAGCCATGTACAAAGGCGCTCGGGTCCTTCTGAGTGTAAACATCTCCTAGTCTCTCATCAATCAAAAAATATTATTTTATTTTTCCTCCTGTAGTGGATTACTTCACATTTTGCTGTTTTGCATTCCATCTATCAAGTTCTTACCCTCTCACCCAGCCTGTCTGTATTCCTCTGCACCCCCATTGGATCCTCCTCATTGCTTTCTTTCCCATCAAACTTCCCAGCATCAGCAAACATGGATATGTTACACTCAGTTCCCTCGTCTAAGTCATTAAGATAGAGTCTAACCAGCTGAGGATAAGTACTGATCCTTGTGGTACCAAGCTAGTTACAGCTAACCCAAAAATGTCCTATGTATTCCTACTGTCTGTCTTCTGTCCATTAAACAGTTCTCAATCTATGCTCTTATATTACCCACAATCCCACAAGTCCTAATTTTGTGTAATAACCTTTTGCATGGCATCCCATGGAACATGTTTTTTGAAAACCCAAATATACTACATCTATTAGTTCCCCCTTATCCATCTTACTAATTACATCCTCAAAATCTCTAACAGATTTGTTAAATATGATAAAAGCAAAATACTGTGTGTGCTGGAAATCTGAAACAAAAACAGAAAGTGCTGGAAAAACTCAGCAGGCCTGACAGAATCTGTGGAGAGACAAACAGAGTTAACGATTCGAGTCCGTACAACCCTTTGGACCCTTTGGGTCATACGGACTCGAAACATCAACTGTTTCTCTCTCGACAGATGCTGTCAGAGCAGCTGAGCTTTTCCAGAATTTTCTGTTTATGTTTGTTAAATATGACTTCTCTTTCACAAATCCATGTGGATTCCACTTAATCATGTTACAATTTTCTAGAGGACATGGCAGAAAGGCACCAAGGGTTTCGGGTGGATGGGGTGCATTGAATCGGAGATGGGTGAGCTGGGGTGAGGAGTCAAAGATTCATTGAATCCTATGTGGGGCTATCATCTCCTTTGTAAATCTTGCTTTGGCATGCTTGGGGATCACATCATGAAGCTGTATCTGTTGTAGGGTGTTGGTTACTGTTCAGTAGGTCTGAAGAAGTCTTCGTAATCATACAAAGGTTAACTGTAAGTCTTTATTGGCTCTTAGAACTATTTATATACTGTATAGGGAATAAGCTAGGAGCTGTCTCCATGTTTGCTGGCACACACGGCTCTGTCCAACCCTCGACTGACCCTGAGCGTGAGTCATGTGTTCTCTTATATCACCGTGTAGGTGGTATTGCACTCAGTCCCACAATAACCCTATATATGCCAGACCCTTATACTACAGTGTGTACAATGGAGCAAGCTTCAGTCCTTTGTGCCCATCTGCCAGGGGTGTCAGCACCCCATGTGCACCAGCCAATGAAGTAACTGAACAATGTCACATTGCCCCCAGAGTGTCTCAAGAGGAATCCTAGTGCAATATTGTTAACAAATTCAATGTAGCATCATGTGATACAGAGGTGCAGAGACCATATATCTACTAGAGTGTTAATAAGGTTTTATAATTTCCCTGACTCCTGTTTCTTCATCAATGTCTTTATCAAACAATGTCTTCCGAAAATGCCTATCTATTATCATATCTAGGCTGTAAACAGCTTTAATAAAATTCATGAAAATGCTACAAGAAAAGTTTGGTCCCAATGTTCTGGGTGATCTGTTACACAGGTGCGAGTACAAGGAGTGAATCTGTTCCTGCTTATCAGACTAAGGACTGGGGCATCTGTGCTGGCTCTGAACCAGAGTACTGGACTGGTGCTATGCTGAGAGGATGCCCAGCAAAGGCTGTTTTTCATATCTCCTCTCTGAATGGAGTAAGCAGGTCTCTCAGGGGAATGGAGTTAACACTCACCCCACCCAACATTATCCTCCTGTTATCAATTATTTGTCCATTGTAATGACTAGCTTTCTTAAAGGCTCCATAGAGACTCAACTTAGCTCTTCATTCTCAGAGGCCTTTTAAGGGTGTGGCGGATAGAATTTTATGTTAATCCAAAAACTTCACCATAACATGCCTCCTCTACAGGCTGGCAAAAGTTCTGCCTACAGCTAAAGGGCCAGAGGAAAAGGAGTTGAAGTTTGATATAACCAGGCTCCTCCCTAATCTACACTCCTTTCAGCAGAAGAAATCTGTCTTTCCACCCTCTCCAATACAAGAATTTTGGGGTGTCTTTGTCTTCAGCAGTGGGTGTATATTTTGGGCTAAAACTGTGAGTGAATGTGACATTAACAAGTTTCATCAAAAGTAAATTTGGCACATTTATTATAGCCTGGGATTTGCTAACTTCACAACACTTACCCAATGATAAAGCACAGAGCAAAGGTCAGTTAACTATTAATTAAAAGAAACATATAGAAATCAAGAATTCTTAATCTTTCGATATAATCTTTCTCCCTTACTGCATTTCAACAATGGTATGTTCTTTCTTGATGCAACCATGACTTAAATTAGCTATGCAAATCTGATCCCCCCTATCTATTTCATTCACGGATTAATTGTCCTTGATCCTTGCCAGTGAGCTCCATTTCCCACGTAAGATTTGTATCAGGTTAGAGAGCACAATTTTATTGGCAAGTGAAGTTTAATCCTGATCAAACAGAGCTGAAGATTTACATTTGGGCTAGCATTTACTTCTACAACAAGTGGCCTTTGAACGTACGAGAGTGTAAAATGTAACAAATATTTCCATAACCAATCTATTAAAAATATTGCAGTCCATTTCTGCTGCATGTGTAGCTGATGTCCCTAGGTTTGTTTTTACTTACCAGGAGTGTGCACTTAAGGAGATATAGGGTTTGATTTAATGGAGGGGGTGGGAGTCTCGCCCACTGGCTTGAGACTGGCGAGAGCCCCTTGTCACCTCTTCTAAGGAAGGCCTGCCACGCCCCTAGCCAAGCTGTTCCAGTACAGCTACACCACTGGCATCCACCCAGAAATGTGGAAAATTGTGCAGGTGTGTCCTGCCCACAAAAAAAAGGACAAATCCAACCCAGCTAATTACTGCCCCATCAGCCAACTCTCAATCATCAGGGACGTGTCGTCAACAGTGCCATCAAGCGGCACTTACACAGGCATTGATGTTCAGTTTGGATTCTACCAGGGTCACCCAGCTCCTGACCTCATTTCAGCCTTGGTCCAAACATGAGCAAAAGAGCTGAACTCTAGAGGTAAGGTTGAGAGTGGCCACACTTGACGTTAAAGCGTCATTTGACCGAGTGCGCCTTCAGGAAGCCCTGGCAAACAAAAGTCAATGGGTATAGGGGAAAGCTCTCTGCTGGTTGGAGTCATACCTAGCACAAAGGAAGGTTGTTGTGGTTGTTGGAGGTCAGTTCCAGGAAGCCACTGCAGGTGTTCCTCAGGGTAGTGTCCTAGGCTCAACCATCTTCAGCTGCTTCATCAACAACCTTCCCTCCATTAAAAGGTCAGAAGTGGAGATGTTCACTGATGGTTGCACAATGTTCAGCACCATTTTCAGCTCCTCAGATACTGAAGCAGCCCATGTCCATAAGCAGCAAGACCTGGACAATGTCCAGGCTTGGGCTGATAAGTGGCAAGTGACATTTGTGCCACATAAGTGCCAGGCAATGATTGTCTCCAACAAGGGAGAATCTAACCATCGTCCCTTGACATGGAATGCCATTACTGTTACCTTCTTCTATTCGACATAAACATACCAATCATATGACAAGGATTGGTAAACCAATAATGTTGGTTCTTTATTTGAACATAACATCATTTACAAATAATGTTGACTAGGGGGCTAAGTATACATGTCTGACTTTTACCATTTGCTGCTGTAGACCATAATACAAGTTAAGGGACCAATACATCACATCCTGTTGAAATGGTGATTGACAGCAGCTTAAGATACAAACCCTTAAAGGTATATGTATATTATCTCACAATAATTACCATAGTTGAATCCCCAACTATCCACATCCTGGGGGTTATACCATTGGCCAGAAATAGAACAGGACCAGCCACATAAATACTGCGGCCACAAAAGCAAGTAACTCATCTCCTGACTCCCCAGAGCTTCTCTGCCATCTACAAGACACAAGCCAGGAGTGTGATGGAATACTGTCCACTTACTTGGCTGAGCACAGCTCCAACAACACTGAAGAAGCTCAACAACATCCAGAACAAAACAGCCTGCTTGATTGGCACTTCATCCACCTTCTCAAACATTCACTCCCTCCACCATCAATGCACAGTGGCAGCAGTGTGTACCATGTACATGATACACAGCAGCAACCCACCAAGGTTTTTCCATAGCACCTTCCTAACCCACAACCTCTACCACCTAGAAGGAAAAGGACAGCAGATAGAAGGGAACACCATCACCTGGAAGTTCCCCTCCAAGGCACTCACCATCCTGACTTGGAAATATATCACCGTTCCTTCATTGTCACTGGGTTAAAATCCTGGAACTCCCTTCCTAACAGCACTGTGGGTGTACCTACACCACATGCACTGCAGCGGTTCAAGAAGGCAGCTCACCACCACCTTCTCAAGGGCAGTTAGGGCTGGGCAACAAATGCTGGCCCAGCAATGCCCACATCCCATGATAGAAAGAAAATTAAGTGTCATTTCGGCACAACCAAAAAGCAGTGTGCCTTCCCCAGGACCAAGGACACCAGGGGCTCAAGTTCCATCCACCGAGAGCTGCCCAGGTTTGTTAGTCACGTTCCCCACACGGCGAGTCCTCTGTCCGTCATTGGCTTAATACCAGTGGCAGCATAATGAGGCTCTTAAGTGGTACTTAATCAGGGTGGAGGCAAGAAGGTAGCGGGGTCACCACCCATCACCCTCCCGCCTGATTAATTGCACCCCACCACCAAACTTGCCACGGGGGAGGGAATTATGTCCCACTCATAATGTTTACTAGAGAAGAACATTAATTTACTTGGAAAGGAGCTGCTTTATCATAACAATGATATAATAGCTTTTTCAATAACTCCTGCACACGTGGAGCGGAACTTTATAGCTCCATTGCAGCGGGAATGGGAGTTGCAGCATACCATTCTAAAACAGAATTACCTGGAAAAACTCAGCAGGTCTGGCAGCATCGGCGGAGAAGAAAAGAGTTTCTTCTCCGCCGATGCTGCCAGACCTGCTGAGTTTTTCCAGGTAATTCTGTTTTTGTTTTTGTTTTGGATTTCCAGCATCCGCAGTTTATTTGTTTTCATACCATTCTAAACTTCATTAACTTTGTCGGGAACATAAAGTCCCACTGGCATAAAATACAACCCCCAGCACTAGGGCTTATTTCTAGAGGGACAGGCTGAGAAGTAAAGAAGTTATGCTAAACTTGCAACTAACCTTGGTCAAACAATACCTGGAGTGCTGTGTACAGTTCTGGCCACCATGTTATAAAAAAGGCACTGCAGAAAGTGAAAAAAAACATTTCCTAGGATGGTACCAGACATGTGAAATTGGCAGGAAGGCATTAACAGCCTGGGTCCCTTTTCTCTAGAAAAGAGAAGGCTCTGGGGTGGCCTAACAGAGGTCTTTAACATGACGAAAGGTTTTGATAGAGTGGATACAGAGACAATGTTCCCTCTTGTGGGGAAGAGGCTGTTAATATAGGATAGTCACCAAGAAATCCAATAGGGAACTCAGAGGAGTCTGCTTTATCCAGAGGGTGGTGAGAATGTGGAACTCGCTGCCACAAGGAGTAGTTGACGTGAATAGCTTAGATGAATTTAAGGGGAGGCCTGATAAGCTTATGTGGGGGAAAGGGAATACAGGGGCTATGCTGACACATTCAAATGAGAAAGGATGAGAGGAGGTTTGATTGACGCAAAAATGCTTGTTGTATTAAATGGCCTGTTTGCGCCATATACCCTGTGCAGTGTAATCTTACAGTCAGGTGGGCTACTGGCACTAAGCCCATCCCAATACATGTAAGCAATGGCATATTGGTGTGGTTTATTGTTCTTTAGCATTCATCTATTCTGCTCCCAGGATCAGTGGCACTGCGAAGCTGGCGTTGTAACAACCATTACAATGGCGCAGGATAGGGATAGCAGGCTGATACCATGGGGACTACTTTCCCCATATATCTTAGGTACTAAAGAGAGTCTGAGCTGGCCAAGACAGGGACTTGAGCTGCAAAGCTTGGTTAACCTGCCTTTAATGCAAGATGGTAAAGGAATTTAAAAGTACTCTTAGCAAAGATGATTAAGCCACTGATAGTTAAATTGGCTCCTAATACTCATTAAAAAGGATGCATGCCATTTTGCAGACTTGTCTTGCAATCACTGGCCTCTCCTAACAGCTAGAAAAGAAGCTGTTGGTGAGGTTTGTGAGTCACGCTCAGCTTTCAGTGTTCACTGAGATCAACTGGCTACACCATATTTAAAGAAGACTTTTAATGCAAATCCTCTTTTTGAGGCATTTTGTCAAAGCTCCTGCAACATTCTATCAACATTTAATCCAGAAATTCAAATGGTTAAACAGCCATGTCTTGGTAGCACAGCACCCACCTAGTGCCTCTTCAAACCCTATTCCCAAAAGAACCCTTCACATCTTTAAATCTGCAGATTTCTGACAGATTGGAAAAAAATTACAAGCAGCAAAAATTGCAGGGAACTTGCGTGATTTCATCTTCCCCACTTGTGTAAACTTGCAGAGTGGATTTTCCAGTGGCACTGAACCCAAATGATATTCACTTCCATTAAAATCAACATGGGTGAACATCAGGGGGGGATTCCAGAATGAAGAGACAATCTGTTCTGCCTGTTTGCTGGCAAAGCAGTGAAGGTAAAACTTATCTCCTGAAAGTGTACTTGCTGTTCTTATTATAATACATCTCTATCCATGGATTGACTTGTTCCTGTGTTTTCAGGAGAATTGATAATGAGGACATGGAAGAGAAGTGGATGAATGCAGGAAGAGTTATAAAATACCAACACTGAAAATACTCTCAAATTC
The DNA here is from genome assembly GCA_026770705.1 of Isurus oxyrinchus. Classification (NCBI taxonomy): domain Eukaryota; kingdom Metazoa; phylum Chordata; class Chondrichthyes; order Lamniformes; family Lamnidae; genus Isurus; species Isurus oxyrinchus. Next base: position 107,880,033 of record JANJGN010000019.1, on the reverse strand, counting down.
ACTAATGAAAAGGCAGGTCATTCCCTAAGTGTACAGATCTCTTGCTACCATGGAAATTGCCGTGGTTATTTTGTATGATGCAAATCCATGATGCTTTCATTTTTCAGCCATAATCCTCAGATGGTTGCTTAGAGACAATTGTAACCCAAGCTGAAGACTTCACTCAAGTATCTAAGTTTAACAGCAGAAAACAAGTAGAATGAAGCACTTGAAGCTCCTACTTCAGGTGTCTCGATGGGTTGAGAGGACCTCCAAGTGTAGCGCAGCAAGAGTGTCAAGAATAAGGTTACTGCACAAGATAAGTGTACGCATAGTGTAAGGGCCAACATATTAGCATGGATAAAGGATTGGTTATCGAACAGGAAGCAGAGAGTAGGGTCTTTTTCAGGTTGGCGCTACACTCGGAGGTCCTCTCAACCCATCGAGAGACCTGAAGTAGGAGCTTCAAGTGCTTCATTTTACTTGTTTTCTGCTGTTAAGCTTAGATACTTGAGTGAAGTCTTCAGCTTGGGTTACAATTGTCTCTAAGCAACCATCTGAAGATATGGCTGAAAAATGAATGCATCAGTGCTGGGGCCTCAACTATTTACAATCTATATGACTTGGACAAAGGGGCTGAAAGTATGGTAGTTAAATTTGCTGACAACACCAATTTAGGTATAAGTAAGTTGTCAAGAGGAGGAAAAGGGTCTGCAAAAGGGTATAGGCAGGTTAAGTGAGCAGGCAAAAATTTGGCAGATGAAGTATAATGTGGGAAAATGTGAACTTGTTCTTTTCGGCCGGAAGAACAGAAAAGCAGTGTACCATTTAAATGAAGGAGATTGCAGAATTCAGTGAAACAGAGGGATCTGGGTGTTCTGGTACATGAACCACAAAAAGTTAAGATAGGGCAGATGATTAGGAAAGCAAATGGACTGTTGGCATTTATTGCAAGGGGAATGGAATATAAAAGTAAGGAAGCTTTACTGCAGCTGGACGACAGGGCGTTGGTGAGATCAGGGCAGGAATTTTCCAGCCCCTCCTGCCGGTGGGATCTTCCTGTCCTGCTGACGTGAATGGAGATTTCAATGGCTCTGTGGCCCTGCTACAAGGGAACCTGCCACAGGGGTGGGAGGGGGGTGGGGGGGTGGAATTCCGGCCCACATCTCTATTTTTATTCATTCAAGGGGTGTGGGTGTCGCTGGCTAGGCCAATATTTATTGCCCATCCCTAATTGCCCTTGAGCAGGTGGTGGTGAACTGCCTTCTTGACCTGCTGCAGTCCATCTGGATTGCTTTGTACAGTTTTGATGAAGAGTCATACTTACTTGAAAAAGGACGTGATTGCATTAGAAGCAGTTCAGAGAAGGTTTATGCAACTCATTTCTGGGATAAAGGGCTTATCTTATGTAGAACGATTGAACAGGTTGGGCCTATACCCATTGGAGTTTAGATTAGAAGAATGAGAGGTGATCTTATTGAAACATATAAGATCCTGAGGGGACTTGACAGGGTGGACACTGAGAGGATGTTTCCTCTTGTGGGAGAGACTAGAACTAGGCAAAATAGTTTAAGAATAAGAGGTCTTCTTTTAAGATGGAGATGAGGAGAATTTTTTTCTTTCAGGGGGTTTTTTGTCTGTGGGATTCTCTTCCCCAGAAAGCAGGGGAGGCTGGGTCACTGAATATACTCAAGACTGAGTTAAATAGATTTTTGATAGACAAGGGAGTGGAGGGCTATGAGGGCAGACAGAAAAGTGGAATTGAGACCACAACCAGATCAGCCACAATCTTATCAAATGGCGGAAAAAGCTCGAAGGGCTGAATGGCCAACTCCTGCTCCCAAGCCCTATTTCCTAATGGTGGCAGCCTGTTGCACAGTAATGCAGAATGGAATGATTTTTCCTGCTGTCGATGATGATGGGGTAGAAGTAACAGGCACCTGCAGAGCATGGACAGGTTGTTTCTGAGGGAGAATAGATGACACATGATAACCCATAGCCAATAACAAAATAAATCAAAAGAGTAAGTCATCAATAGCCGCTTCAACTAATTCTAATGCTTGCCTGCCTCACAAACCATTATCTGTTACACTGTCATTTGGCCAATAATTCACTCCTAATTGGTTGTCTCCACACTTGCCATCCTATTGAGGAAAGGTAGGGACTGTTGAGGCAGGTAGAAAACCTTGAGTGCAACTCAAAATGGACACATCCTCAAAGGCATAAATTTGAACTATAAAGTCAGTGGAGCTAAGCAAGCAGGCCCCTAGGAAAGGGAGGGGATTCTCTCCGGCGGCAGTGTTTGGGTCATTAGTGAGCTCTTTACAGCCTCCTCTTTGGGTGATGGCACCTCCAACTGTGACGGCTTCCTGAAGCTCCAGAGGGAGGCCGCCTCTATTGAATTGGCAGCACCCCCATGTGGCAGGGAGGCCACTTTGTTGCCAGAAAAATGTTAACAGTCTCTCTAAGTCACTGCTAATTGGGACCTTAATTATTTAAACTAGCTCCCTGCCGCCGTTCAGTGAACAGCCAACTTGAATCCTGGCCGGTCTCTGGGAAGCCTCCCCAGTGATGGGAATGTGTCAGAGAGCCACCCTAATGTGAATCCCACCATTTCCCTCCCACCCCCCATCTTACCTTCAGGCCCACCTCCCTTGGGCTGGGAAAATTCTTCCCTAAGTCCCTTCCACCCCATGCTCACTGACTTATATTGGCATCCATTAAGAAATGCCAAATTCTTCCATTGCCTCAACCCTTCCTATCTGTATAATCTTCCCCAGCCCTCCAGCCATCAGAGATACCTGCTCTCCTCTGATTCTGGTCTCTTGAGCATCCCCAATTTCTCTAGTCCCTAAGATATGGAATTCCTTCCCCAAACCTCTCTGCCTCTCTACTTCTCTTTCCTCCTTTAAGACCTAGTTCCTTATCCAAGCATTTGGTCATCTGCTCTATTACCTACATTTGTGGCTTAGTGTCCTATTTAGTTTTATAATGTTCCTATGAAGCACCTTTCGATGTTTTATTCACGTCAAAGGCACTATATAAATATAAGTTGTTGTTGCCTATTTGAATTCACTGTTGCTCAGTCACCAGTTCTTTGTGCAGACAATTCTCCAGTTATGGGTTGTCTTCTACCTCGGGCTGTGAATATTTGTTTCCTCTGGTCCGCTCTAGAACAAAGTCCTTTTATAAGGTGATGTAAGAACGAGCAGGTAACAATAAGATAAAAGCAAAATACTGCGGATACTGGAAATCTGAAACAAAAACAAAAGTAGTTGGAAAAACTCAGCAGGTCTGACAGCATCTGCGGAGAGGAATACAGAGTTAAAGTTTCAAGACCGTATGACTCTTCATCAGAACTGAAGAGAAATAGAAATGAGGTGAAATATAAGCTGTTTAAGGGGGTTGGGACAGGTGGAGCTGGATAGAGGGCCAGTGATAGGCGGAGGCAAAGAAGAGATTGCCAAAGTTATGTCACAGACAAAAGGACAAAGGGGTGTTGACGGTGGTGATATTAGCTAAGGAATGTGCTAATGGAGACATTAAAGGTAGAATGAGCAAGTGGCAGATTGCCCTAATTGGGGTGGGGTGGGGGGAAGGATTGAAATAGGCAATGGAGATAAAAGAATTGATGGAAACAAATTTTAAAATAATAATAGAAATAGGTGGGAAAAGAAAAATATATTTAAAAAAATATATAATTATTATTGGAAAAAAGGAGATCAGAAAGGGGGGATGGAGGAGAGAGTTCATGACCTGAAGTTGTTGAACTTAATATTCAGACCGGAAACCTGTAAAGTGCCTAGTCGGAAGATGAAGTGCTGTTCCTCCAGTTTGCGTTGGGCTTCACTGGAACAATGCAGCAGGCCAAGGATGGACATGTGGGCATGAGAGCAGGGTGGTGTGTTGAAATGACAAGCGACAGGTAGGTCTAGGTCATGCTTGCAGACAGACTGAAGGTGTTCCGCAAAGCGGTCACCCAGTCCGTGCTTGGTCTCTCCAATGTAGAGGAAACTGCATTGGGAGCAGCGAATGCACAGACTAAATTGAGGGAAGTGCAACTGAAATGCTGCTTCACTTGAAAGGAGTGTTTGGGCCCTTGGACGGTGAGGAGAGGGGAAGTAAAGGGGCAGGTGTTGCACCTTCTGCTGCTGCATGGGAAGGTGCCGTGGGAGGAGGTTGAGGTGTAGGGGGTGATGGAAGAGTGGACCAGGGTGTCCCGGAGGGAACGATCCCTGTGGAATGCCGCCGGGAGGGTGAAGGGAAGATGTGTTTGGTGGTGGCATCATGCTGGAGTTGGCGGAAATGGTGGAGGATGACCCTTTGAATGCAGAGGCTGGTGGTGTGATAAGTGAGGACATGGGGGACTCTATCATGGTTCTGAGAGGGAGTGGAAGGTGTGAGGGCGGATGCGTGGGAGATGGGTCGGACATGGTTGAGGGCCCTGTCAACCACTGTAGGTGGAAAACCTCGGTTAAGGAAGAGGGAAGACATGTCAGAGGAACCGTTTTTGAAGGTAGCATCATCAGAACAGATGCGATGGAGGTGAAGGAACTGAGAGAATGGGTGGAGTCCTTACAGGAAGCGGGGTGTGAGGAGCTGTAGTTGAGGTAGCTGTGGGAGTCGGTGGGCAAGTAACAATAATGTTGGAATGTTTGGCACTCCTTCTGATCATTGCAGAAATCTGAACTTTTGTTTAAGGATGTCCATCGATTACTTCACACAAACATTCAGAGCAGCATTCAGCTCCTGATATTTCTTATTAGGATTTGTCCTTGGGTTCCTCAATTGGGTAAGCATATTGGTTTTAGTGAATTGCTTTGCTCTTTCAACAGCACCCCCATCCAGCTTTCCTGGACCTTGAAATAATGCTAGCTCTATCCTCCTTCCTCTCCTCCAGGTACCAGGCCTTAAGAAGGCATTGGTGACCATGGACTTCCATTGGATTTGTTCATGATTATGCTTGACAAAGCTCTGCAGTCATTTGCCATTGCCTTCTGAGGTATGGCTGACTAGGAAACGTCCCTGCTCTTATCACCTGCCATCAGGTATATTGGAAGGATTTACAGGTTGATACTCAACCTGTGCGGCCATGTTGTGAATGCACCTCCCATGGACATCAAGATCTGACGTCTGACCAGAACCTGGACCTTCTGGCCCAGAGGTAGGGACGATGACCTTGCTAGCTCTATACATTGAGGTAAAACAAATAAATCATGGTAATTGCTCAGGCAGTAGGTATTTATTCTGATTATGTTGTGCCTATTGTCACAGATCAGATGCAGAACAACAGAGAAAATCCCTATTCTGTTCTTGTCCCACTTTGAGAGTAAGGTCTGAATAGCCACTCGTGCCATCCACAATGTGCTGCAGTTTGGTGAATGCAGCAGACAGTAAAAGGGTCTGCTCAGTCTTATTGTTATATGTTTTCCAAGGGGAATAGATGAGAAGAGCAGCCCAGACAAACAAAGCATCTGTGCACTGCAGGTTGGGATATTTGGCAGAAACATATTGCCTCGGATTGCACAGTGATGTAAACACAGAAAGCAGCCACGCTTTGACAGCCACTGACAGAGCTGTCAAGGCCCTGGAATCACTATCTAAATTTGGCTCTATGAGTTTGCACAGTTTGATGTTGGTCTTTGAGAATTGTAACTTTTGCATGCAGGCACCTTTAGACAAAGTCTGAGAAGAAAGATTTGTCAAGGTGCACACTGGAGGCCCAAGCTCACACCTACTGGCAGTGCACATGCAGGCACAACTTTAAGTGAGGCAGCCTCCTAATTGGCCGTCTTTGCGTTTGCCATCCAGTGAAGGGCAGCCAGTGGACCAGTGAAGCTGGAAGGCCAATAGGAGTGTGAGCAGAGATGTCTGGCCAGCAGCCATATCAAGAGAGGTGAGCACCTGGAGAAGCGAGACACCTAGGGGACACCTCAAAATGGAGGCTCACAATGGCCTCCTGCTTCTGCTGAAATAAAAGAAGGCACAAAACTGTGAGGGGTCTCATGGTGGAGGGATAACTCCTCTGGAAAAGTTTCTACAACTGCTCTTGGATCCCTGTCAATCTTGTGACTCCTTGAAGAGCCACTTAATGTAGCCTGCTTTGACATACCAACCTCCTGGCAAGAGGTCGCCTCCGAGGAGCTGGTGGGCTCCACATTTGGTGGTGGGGGTGTTAGGGGGATCGGGTGCGGGGGACAGTTGCTTCGATGGTGGGAAGCTGCCATCGCCCTTGGAAATGAGGCCCAGAGAGGGGCCTTAATTGACTGCCTGCCCCTATGGAGGGGGCAGTTGACCCTGTTCCCAACCCACCCTTGGGAAATTCTCCTGGAGGTAGGAAGGTGTTGAGGAGCCATCCCAACATGGTTTCTCCCTATTTTCCCAGCTTCCCCATTTCCAAACCTGTCTCCATGGGGATGGGAAGACTCCCCCGATGTCTCGATGCTGCAGTGAGAGTGAGGTCAGAGTGAGGCCTAAAGTAGAACTATAAAATGCCAGGTGATAGTTTTCACACTTGAATTTCTAGATAATAGGAAATAAATTTATAAATCTACATGTAGAAATAATAGAAAAGTATTTACAAAATCTATTTTTTAGGAAATAGCTCTATTCACAAGAAACAAAGAACAGATTTTCTCATAAGATCTTAATTTGCATTTAGCTGTTATTTGTTAAAACTTATTTTGCCTTTGGTGCCTACATCCTTCACTGAAAGCAACATGTTTGAAGTCAGCCTTTAGCAGCAATGCTTCATTTCCCTAATGTTCCTTTGTCTTAGAAATGCTTGTTTATTTAGTTTTATAACCAAACACCTCCAGCAAGTTGCAGCTGTGTATTTATCACATTGCAAAATCAATGTTATGTAGTAGCTACTCTTGGATCCAAAGCTAAATACTGACTTCTAAATTAGTTTGAGGCTGTGTCTGAATGAGGCAAAGGTATGTGTGCACCAAATGGACATAAAACTCATATAGGTCTGTGTGCAGCTGTAACTCAGGCAGAAGAGCTTATTATAACAAGTTAAGTTATTAAGTTAGCTTAGATTTAATTTACCGTCTTCAAGATATAACTTCTATTCTATTGGTGAAGTAATTTATTCTGTTCTCTGTAGAGCGCTTGGATCTCATTTGTTAGCATGCTGTTCTCCTCAGCCACTGGGCTGCCATTCATCTCCAGTCTCTGTGGAATATTGAACAGGCACAGAATTTTAATCAGAATTGATTTAACTAAATCCAGGGTATAGCATCAAAATTTGTACAGCGACATTATGAGGATTACTTGTTCTGTTTTTTAAAGTATCTATCAGACTAAGTTCATTGTAATTGTTATACATTTAATATTGTTAAAGGGATTTTTTATTTATTCATTCACAGGATGTGGGCTTCACTGGCTGGGCCAGCATTTACTGTCCATCCCAAAATGTTCTTGAGAAGCTGCCTTCTTGAACCGCTGCAGTCCATATGGCTTAGGTACTCCCACAGTGCTGTTAGGAAGGAGTTCCAGAATTTTGACCCAGTGAAGGAACGGTGATATATTTCCAAGTCAGGATGGTGAATGACTTGGAGGCGAACGTCCAGTTGGTGGTGTTCCCATCTATCTGCTGCCCTTGTCCTTCTAGATGGTAGTGGTCGTGGGTTTGGAAGATACTGTCGAAAGAGCCTTGGTGAATTCCTGCAGTGCGTCTTGTAGATGGTACACACTGCTGCCACTGTGCGTCGGTGGTGGAGGGAGTGAATGTTTGTGGATGTGGTGCCAATCAAGCGGGGCTGCTTTGTCCTGAACGGTGTCAAGCTTCTTGAGTGTTGTGGGAGCTGCATTCATCCAGGGATAAAGAAATATCTGCTCAGGAGACAAAACACATTTTTTTTGGAGAATACTTCTAGGTCTTCTAGCCTCTTGAATTACGTAGCACCTTAGTGGGAAAATTATCACACTGACATTAGTTTTCAGTCTGAACAACTGTAACAATTCATTCATTTCTTCCTATTTATTAAAGACATAACACTTTCCACAAGTGTTGACCTATCTCCAGCTTTGGAAGGACAATTGTAATGAAGTTCAAACAGGGCTCGATTATTTTGAAACATAGGAAATTCTATCCAAAATGCATTTGACATTGTTTGGTTAAGTTACAGCGTAAATTTCCAATACAATTCATTTACACTATCACAAATGTGAAAGTCTTCCATGAATCAGTGCAATCAACAGCATAACACAACAAATGAGTTTTCTTCCACTAATAAGTATTCTTTGAAGTATTTAATTTATTGATAACCTGATGACAAAGATGAAAACAGGTTTATCAATAAAAATATAATCATTTTTAATAAGAATGTCCAGTTCTCCACCTTTGAGTAACCTGATTGAAAGTCACTGGAAATAACTTAAAAATAACTTCATTGGACCATTTAATAGTTTCATTGGTATGCACTAATCGGTTTCTTAGTAAATTAAATATTTTTGTTATGAAGAAACTTTTAAAAGGTGCTTATTTTAGTGCATTTGTACCTATGAAAATGAATGGAGATGATTCTTTTCAAACTAGCACAATCAATAGGATCGTGCAATTTTCACCTGGCACATGACCAGCTATGTGGGTGGAGTCTGTTCCTGGCAAATTGAATCTTGAACCAAGAACCACCAGTTTGTGGAAAACACAAATATAAGTGGTTTTGGTTATAACTCAGCAGTGTTTAAAACTCCTTGATCTTTTGAGTTGGTTCGGCTGGTTCTGTCCATAGGAACATAGAATCATAGAAGCAGGGGTAGGCTATTCAGCTAGTTCCACTATTCAACTAGATCATGGCTGATCATCTACCTCAACACCACTTTCCTGCACTGTCCCCATATCCCTTGATCATTGGTCTCTAGAAACCTAACGATTTCTGTCTTGAACATGCTCAATAACTGACCTTCCATAGCCCTCAAGTGTAGGGAATTCCAAAGATTCACCAGCCACTGAGTGAAGAAAATCCTCCTCATCTCAGTCTGTATTGACCTACCCCTTATTCTGAGACTGTGTTCCTTGGTTTTAGACACCCCAGCCAGGGGAAACATCCTTTCTGCATTTATCCTGCCCCTTAAGAATTTTGTAAGTTTCAGTAAGACCCTCTCATTATTCTAAACTCTAGAGAACACAGGCCCGGTCAGCTCAACATCTCCTCATAGGGCAGTCTCGACATCCCAGGATTCAGTCTGGTGAACCGCCGCTGCACTCTCTCTATGGCAAATATATTGTTCCTTAGGCAAGGGGACAAAACTGTACACGGTACTCCAGGTGTGATCTCACCAAGGTTCTATGCTATTGAAGCAAGACATCTTTACTCCTGTGCTGAAATCCAATGTGATAAAGGCCAACAAACCATTAGCCTTTCTAATTGCCTTCCTAATTACTTGCTGCATCTGCATGTTAGCTTTCAGTGACTGATGAACAAAGACACTCAGCTCCCTTTGGACATCATCACTTCCCAACCTCTCACCATTTAAGAAATACTCTGCACCTCTGTTCCTCCGGACAAAGCGGATAGTCTCACAATTATCCACATTGCATTCCATCTGCCATGTTCTTGCCCATTCACTCAGCCTGTCCAAATCCCCTTGAAACTTCCTTGCAACCTCCTGACAACTTACATTCCCACCTAGTTTTGTGTCATAGGCAAACTTGGAAATATTACATTTAACCCCCACATCCAAATCATTGATATAGATTATGAACAGCTGGGGCCCAGTACTGATCCTTGAAATACCCCACTAGTCACAGCCTGCTAAGAATGACCCGTTTATTCCTATTTTCTGTTTTCTGTCTGATAACCAATCTCCAATCCATGCTAGTATATTACCCTCTATCCTATGTGCTCTAATTTTGCTTATTAATGTCTAGTTTGGGACCTTATCAAGACCCTTCTGAAAATCCAAATACATCACATCCACTGGTTCTCCCTTACCTATTCTGTTAGTTACATCCTCAAAAAGATCCAATATGCTTGTCAAACATGATTTCCCTTTCATACATCCATGTTGACTCTGCCCTGTCAATTCATTATTTTCTAAGTGTCCAGTTATCACATCCCATATAATCCTATTTTTTGGAAGCTTTATAAGTCTCTTCCTTTGATGTAATAAATTTTTTAACTTCCTTTGTTAACAACAGTTGACTCACTTTTCCTGTTGAGTTTTTGTGCATTAAAGGAATGTATATTTATTGTAAACCACGTATAAATTCTTTAAGTACTAGCCATTGCCTGTTTACCAGCATACATTTGAATGTAGTTTCCCAATCCACCACAGTTAACTTGCCCCTCATACCTTCCTTGTTTCCTTTGTTCAGACTTAAGACACTAGTTTCCAATTGAACTACATTATTTTCAAACTTAATAGAAAATTTGATCATTTTATGGTCAATCTTCTATAAAGGTTCTTTTAGAACAAGATTATTCATTAGTCCTTTGTCATTGCATAATGCTAGATGTAAAACAGCCTGTTCCCTAGTTGGTTCCTCAACATGCTGCTCTAGAAAACCATCTCGTACACATTCCAGGAATTTATCCACCTCAGCATTAATGGTCATTTGATTTACCCAATCTATATGTAGATTGAGGTCACCCATGATTACTGTATTATCCTTGTTACATACACCTTTTATTTCCTGATTTAAACCATGCTCTACATTACCACTACTGTTTGGTGGCCTATAAACAACTCGTACCAATGTTTTCGCCCCTTGCTGTTTCTTAGCTCCACCCAAACAGATTTTACACCTTATTCTTCTGACCTAAGAACCTCTCTCACGAGTCTACTGATTCCATCCCATATTATCAGTACTACCCCATGTTGTTTTCATTTCTGCTTGTCCTTCTTCAAATATCATTGGATATTCAGCTGTCAGCCTTGTTCACCCTGCAGCCACAGCTCCATAGTAGCAATTAGATCACACACTTTTACTTCTATTTGTGCCATCAGTTCACCTACTTTGTTGTGAATGCTGTGTGCATTCAGACAGAGTGCCTTTAATTGTCTTTTTAACATTATTCTGTATCTTAACTCCATTTGATGCTGGAATTTGTTGCTGCTGCCTTCTACTTTTGTTTACTATGTTTCTGCTTCCCATTACCAGCTTTACTTTTTTCCTGTCTGAATTTCCTCTCAGGTTTCCATACCCCTGACAAACTGGTTTAAATACGTCCCAACAGCACAAACAAGTCACCCTGTCAGGATATTAGTCCTGGTCCTGTTAAGTTGTGACCCATCCATCTAGTACGGGTCCCACCTGCCCCAGAACTGTTCCCAATGCCCTCCCTCCTACGCCAATTCTCCAGTCCTGTGTTCATTCACTCAATCCTCCTATTTCTACACTCACTAGCACATGGTACTGGGAATAAACCTGAGTCTTAAGGTTCTGCTTTTCAAACTTTTTCCTGGTTCCCCAAAGTCTGCTTTCAAGAACTCTTTCTATGTCATTGGTATCAATGTGGACAACAGCCTCTGACTGTTCACTCTCCCCCAAAAGCATGTCCTGCAGCCGCTCAGTGATCTTGGCCCTGGCACCAAGGTGCTAACATACCATCCTGGAGTCATGTCTACCCTTCAATCCTTGGGAACTGTTCTAAAATCTAAGGAATTCTGGAAGATCATAACTAATGCATCCACCATCTCTGCAGCTACCCCTTTTAAAGCCCTAGGATGCAGATCATCAGGTCCAGGGGTTTTGTCACCACTTTGGCCCATTAATTTCTCCAGTTTTATTTCTTTATTTATACTGATTTCTTTAAGTTCCTCATTCTCACCAGACCCTTGGTTCCTCATTATTTACAGAATGCTTTTTGCATCTTCAACTATGAAGACAGATAGAAAAGAATTGAAGAAAGTAATTGTTCAATATCTATGCTGTTTCCTTACTTTCTTATTATAATTTCGCTTGTCTCTGCCTCTAATGACCCACTTGTTTACTTTAACTAATCCCTTTCTATTTATGCACCTTTAGAAACATTTACAATCTGTTTCTATGCCTCTTGCTCATCTGCTTGCTATCATTTCTCTTTCCCCTTTTCTTTTCACTTCCCTTGTGAAATTCTACATTTCTTCCAGTCCTCAGGCTTATTATCCTTTTGGGCAAGATTACAAAGTTCTTCACCAGAGTAAATTACTGCAGATGCCGAAAATCTGAAATAAAGATAGAAAATGCTAGAAATATTCAGCAGGTCTGGCAGCATCTGCGGAGAGAGGAACAGAGGGTGGAATTTTCCAGTCCCCCTGTGTGCTCCCGCCCATTGTGATGGGTGGCCTTTCCCACCAGGGGGCTGCATGAAACCATTTTGCACCCTTTTAATGGGATGCAGATGTAGGCCCAACCAGATTTGTCCCCCCCACCCACCGGCCCAGTCTTCTGTGCCGCCAGCGGGATATCAGCTCAGTCCAGAACACACCTGGACTTCTGTGGCGTGGACATGTCGGGACTTACCTGAAGAAGGCCTGGGGCAGGCTGTGCAGAGTGGAAGAGGGTGGCCTCCGGTGACTGTAGACCCTGGAACGCCACGTGCAGCAGTGGGCGGGTGGAGCATCCACCACGTGGATCCTCGAGCTGCAGCAACTTCCAGAAGGTGGATCTTCAAGTGAAGATGGTCGGCTGCGGGAGGTTCTGTTGGGCGTCGACTGTTGGGGAGATTAGACGGGGAGGGGAGGAATGAAGAGCTGGGGTAAGTGTGGAGGCCCGGAGGAGGCCAGAGGAGGCTGGGACTGTTGGGGAAAGGGAAAGATGCTGTGGGGTCATGGAATGGGTGAGCTGGTATGGAGCAGGAAGGTGGGAAGGGCCATGCTGGAGTGTGGGTAAAGGTGGGGGTGTGCAGGTGTGAATGGACATGGGGGTGGAAGGAGGAAAGGGGTTCAGAGTTGAGGGGTCTGTGGTGCCAACTGATGAGTGCTGGGGGGCATACTGAGGGAATTGGTGATAGGAAGGGATGGTGAGGGTTAGAGGGGGCAATGGGAGCTGGTGGGGTGGGAAGGTGAGGGTTCAGAGATGATGGCTGATTGGGGCGCTGAGGGCTGCTGGAGGGGATGTGAAGGAGAAGCAGATTCTGGGATTCAGCTGTACGGAGGTGGGGGGGTCATGCCTATTGTAACGGGAGTGGGCTCCTCGGGAAGGTAGTGGATGTGGACATTCACCTGCGCGGGATAGAGCGCAACAGGGGACTGTTGAAGGGCACCATGGGAAGATCAAATGTTACACCTTTGGGTATCAATGGTTATGGCCAGGAGATTTTGGGTGACTAGAGGAGGGGGAAAGGTATTGGACTGCACATTGAAGGTAACACGAACCACAGCCGATCACAACTATCCAGAGCCTCGAGGTGGAGATCTGGAAATGCTGTGGGAGTTGGGTCAGTGGGGGGGGGGTTGAGATGGTGGAGATGCAGGTCAGCTCACTGGCCAACTGAAGGGGAACCCCAGCATGCAGTACTGACAGTGTTGGGGTGTTTCAACAGATAAGTGTGTGAAGGGCAAAGGCTCAGTCTGCGCGAGAGGCTTCTTACACACAGCTCACATGGGCCCTGACAAAGACCCTTACCTCCCTGTACATGCCTCATTCTGGGTGACATAGGCCCAGCCTGGGCTGTCCCCCTGAAGTTGGGGGTGGGTATGCACAGGCTTAACGAATACGAATTGCATTTAAACCAAATCAAATCTCACTAAAGTGCATGTGTGGTCTATTTACAAAAGTGTAAGAACATTAACAATTATAGAGAACCTGTGTGACCACGTGTGAAATCATAACATCTTAACCTTGTGCTCCCTACCCCTTCTTCTCAGTGATTCCCCCGACATCCACAGCAGGGGTGGGGGCAGCCTGCTGACCAGTTTGCCCTGTGGAGTGACCTTGGCTGATGTCCTCTGGAGACCCCAGGCCTGGGGGACTGGTGGGCAGCTGCTTCCTCTGCAGTGACAGAGCATGAAGCTGAAGGGGTCACAGGCAAATGGCATTCCAAAGGGCTGGACCCCCTCAGGCCACCCTGAGTGGGAGTCCCAGGGGTGTCCAACACCCGTTCCTCCTCCCTTTGAATGCCTGAGGGCCCCTGCCTGACACATTGAGGAGAAGGGGCATCTGGAGTCAGGTCCAGTTGTCCCATCCCCCTCTCACATACCCACTCACCCATAGCTGCAGCGATGGAGTTTAGGTCTGCGTGCATCCCCAGCAGAAACTGGACTCCAGGTTCTCCATGGTGTCCACCACCCTCCCCATGTAGACCTCTTTGGACACACAGGTCACACCACTTCATCGGAGAGCAGACAGATGGACTCCTCCACCTCACGTGCCACTCTGTTGAGGGGCCTCTGCCCACTCCACCTGACGTTCCCTCACCTCTCGCAGCCTCTCCAGCATCTCGTGCAAGGCCGATCCCAGAAGCTCATCATCAGACTCGGGCATTGCAGACACCTCTTCCCCATCAGTCCTCCGAGTGCCGGTGAGCTTGGCTGACTCTGCCTCCTCCTGCTGCGGACACGTATCCATGCAGTGACCACCAGAATGTGAGACCCTGTCTGAATGAGATCTAGTACCCCCCGAGGTGTGTCTCTGTGCTGGAGGAGGGTGCAGGTGACTGCTGTGATGCCTCTACAGGTGCACTTTCTTCCTCCTCCCCAGTGTCCTCGGTCCTCTGTGGGCTGGAGGCACTGCTGAGCAGGGTTTCTTCTTCAGGCCTACCTTTCTCCCTGCTGACACCTGTAAGTGAGAGAGGAGAGAGCGAGCGATTGCATGGGCTGTCTCCAACATGGAGGAACACATGACTCTTAGGTTTCTATGTGACTACATTATGCATGGATCCTTGGAGGCTGCCCACTGACCTCTCCATCCACATAGGCTTGGCCTGGTTCCTTCCCTTCAGGCTGGGCTGCCCATTGCTTGAACTCAGTGAGGTTCTTGAGATCAGACAGGCCACCTCCTGTCATCTCCCTCTCTCTTCTCTCTCTTTCTCTCTGCTGTTGTGCCTCAACTGCGATTGATGCACTTCAGGTTTAACACAAGGGTTCTGGGGCAGCACTGTCCCGAGCGGTGAGCCCATGCAGATAGAAGGATAAGGCTCACAGAGACACGTCATTAGCGCTGCTCACTGCTGCCCTCAACATCTAACCCCTTTCCCCCCCCGACCTCCCTCCCAGACAGCATCTGAGCTCTCTGTGTGGAAGGGTCAGGGACCCATGGTGGCCTCTCCCCCGTGCAGACTAGACGGGCTGCAGTGAGGCTATGAGGCATCACCTCATCACATGGAATGGCTCTTTTCTATACGGGCCACCCGGATGGTGCCCTTGCCACTGAGGCCCATGTCCCCTCTACCATTCAGTGAGGTGAGTGTGAGCAGCTGGGGGCTCACTTACCCTGGTGATACAGATGAGGTCATCCGTCCATTCCCGGCATAGCGGGGCAGTCCTCTAGTGGAGGCCGTGGGCACCGACCACACTGGCGACCATGCAGGATTGGCCACGCGGCTCAGCCCCCCCCCCCCCCCCCCCCTTCCATCCTCTGGGTAGAGGATGCCCCTCCTGGCCTCCTCTGCATTGAACAGGACTTCTAAGGATGCGTCACTGAACCTGGGGGCTGGAGCTTCCTGTAATTGATGGCCCATTGCCTCCTTCGACGGTGGGTAAGTTGATGTCCAGACGCCTCTTAAATATGGCGCCCGGATATGGTGGCAGGGCACATGCCAAACAGCCCACCCCACCACCCAAAACATCAGGGTAACCCCAGCTGCGTAATTAATCAGGGCAGCATTGTGTGATCCAGTGTGACCTCCCACTAGCCTCCACAATGGGAAACACTGCTTGCCAACATAACAGCCCCTTAACCCCCTTGAAGAGATTAATGGCCTGTCCAATCAAAATTGGAATTTTTAATGTTTATGCCAGCAAGCTGAAACAGTCTCATGCATCCTAATGCACAGTCGGTGAGTATGTCACAGGGCACAAGTGAGTTTGTTGTTATTGATTGTAAAATCAATTCTGATGTGCCAATGAGTGCCAGGGCAAGTGCTGCACCCTAACTTGGCGCCCGTGGCCATGGTCTACTGTGTTTGACCTCCTGATCATCCGAGAAGCTGCATTCGGCAAGGCAGCAGTAACTGGTCAGATTTATGGATGTTGTGACGAACAGACCGGCTTTCCACTGAATGTCGATCAGTCAGCATTGACCATTCAGATGTCAATTCAGATTTGGCCGTTTTATACAGCAGTAGACAAACCTAATTATCCGTCTGCTTTCACTGTTGGTGTCAGTCAGGCAGCCCCCAACTCTTGGGGGCACCCAACCTGCCTCCTGCCCAATTAGGGCATTTGAATCAAACATCGCATCACAAGAGCAGCCCAGCTGAGGCACAGGTCTGGAGCTGGAATTCCCCTGGGTGTGGGGCTCTTGGACCCACTTTGAAAATCTGGCCTAATGTTTCAAGTCATTGACCGTTCATTGGAACTCGTATAAGAAGAGAACAATTCGGATGAAATGTCATCGAGTTCAAATGTTAACTCTGTTTTTCCCTCCATAGATGCTGCCAGACCTCTTAAAAATTTCCAGCATGTTCTATCTTTATAAGTCTCCTCCTTTGATACTGAACTCCATCCTTTGGGACCACAGAATTTATCAGGATCTGAAATACTAGTCTTATATTACAGGACTCACCTGTACGTTGGAAAACAGTGATTAAAGGCAGCCATGTTCTCCAGCTGGTCAAACCCTGATGCAGATGAGATATGAACATTAATTAGACTGGAGAATTCAGCATAGGGATAATCTCTATCAGGCTAATTTTTATTGGAAACTGATCTTTTCTGTAACAGCAATCAGTTCTCCAACACGAACACGTGATGCAAGGTGGTTCTGGTACATTTTTGGCTGATCGCTGACCTTCTTGATGCTTCCCTGTGGGCTGAGTATATCCAGTGGATTCAACAGCAGATGCTTCAAGGTCAGTAGTACTGAGTATTTCCTCCAACAAGCTAAAAGAGCATCGATCAATTATTGATAATATGAACAAACCTCAACATTACCAAAGGGATTGACTGTAAATCACACACCTAGATGAAGGATGAGTTTTTCCACATGGTATTTGTATTAGTATTTGTCCGCAGTTTAACTTGAGACACGCTTAGGCTAAAATTAATGCCATGACACAGGTAGATGTTCACCATCTGATAAAAAGAATATTGTCTGTTGCATTGCCTTGAACTTGTACCATCTCTTCCTAATGCATTTTAATGAGAGAAATGAATCAATGATTGAAAATCAGGCATGTCCTATAAAGGGCATGCCAGATTATTGCATATATGATGAAGATAACATCCTATCCCATTGAAAAGAAGAATGAGCACAATTTTGTCCTGTCTTTAAAATGTTATTCTTCACTCATAAGTGCTCTTTGAAGGAAATGGATGTCATTACCAACATGCTGAAAAAGAATTCTGGAGAGGCTGCATGCAGAGCTCCGGATGGAACATAGATGGAGAACATTACAGGGGCAGTTTTCTGAGTAAGCACGACTGGCATTAATTTCAGTCAATGGAATATTGCAGACAGAGAGCTCGATTTTTCTGAAAGTGCTGTATGCATCAGAGGGATCCAGTCACTGATACAAACCTGGAAAATGACCCCTTGTGACAGGGACTGAAAAATCTCGAAGGGATCAGTGTCTCTATTGGTTATTCTAGTTTTAAAAATAACCTTTGTAGGATTGTCTGATTTATCCATGTGGGAGATAATGACTGAGGGAGAATTTTATAGCATTTACAAAGATCTTGACACTATCCCGATTCCTGCATTTTAATGTTCATCATAATGTTGCCTGGAGGGCCATGGAATATTTTTCACTGCTGCCACTCTTGTATTTAATCTTTTTAGTTTATGTATTCTGTTCAATATATTTGTAACACTGCTTTTGTTCCTCTTCTTATTACAGAAAGTGATATGCAAACTCATTTTAAGATGCTAGGTAGTATGCTGTATATAATCATTTGTGGAGAACTCCTTTCCATGTGCTAAGGATCTTAATTTATGTTTATTATATTCCCAGCCTGACTATTAAATATTCTGGCTCTTATTTCACTTATTTCCTGGCAAAGGCAAGTTGTTCCATGTTTAAAGTTTATACCATTGAGTGACATGATATACGCATTTTTCCATCGATACAGCTGACTGCACCGAAACAAATTATTTCAACTTGAATTGCACATGCACGATTATAAAATGCACTCCAGGAATATTTTATCCAGTATAAAGTGGAAGGATATCTACTTAGCTTTTCATACGTCAGCAACTAAACCAGAAGAGATGGGGAATTAACAGTTACAAACTGCCTACCATGGCTCAATGGTCCCTTAAGTCTCAAAGAGACACTCAATCAATCAGCTTGACCATCTGCTAAAATACTTTGAGAAGGTAATACAACTGCAGAGCAAAATGAAAGCTAAATTACAAAATGTCAGAAATGTTTTGCTTGATATAATTGTCTTAAATCAATACCAGAAATCAATTTTGTCAACGAGGAAAGTTGTATTGAGTCAATTTCGATTGTACTGACAAACCTCCGATTTCACTTTTGGTGTTGACTTGCATGAAACCACTGACAGGAATATTGTGCTGGAGGAGGGAGAAGGATGACCCCAGGGCCACATGGCAATTTTCAAAAATGCAGCTCTTCTCAACAACAAAAACAGAGCAGCTAAGGTTTACCTGCAAACTATGTGGCTCACAGTGAAGCGATTGACTCATCAATAAGCTATTCTATATGGGCACCCACTGAAAATTGGAAAGGTTGTATTATCTGATAATTCTTCCCCATGAAGGTACGTTCCACCCGGTAGAAGTATGCTGACACTTCAGCTAATATTACCTGGCATTGGTCTTTTAGAGACATTTCTAGAGCCAGATATATATTTGTCTACAGAAGGCTATGTACTGGCTTTCAGAGTTATAAGCCACTAATTCATTGGGTATCATCTATTTCTTGTTGACTCAGACATGGAAAGGCATTCAATGTGATGTTTTATTTACTAATCTAAAATAGACAAATGACAAACTTATACTGAGCCAACCAACCTGGCTATTTTCTATCCCAGATGCACTGTGTTTTCTCCCAGGGTAAAAAGGACAAGTGTTCTGTCCGACCATTTGATTATCACATTAAACAGTTCCAACTGGTTGTAAAGGCACATTGAAACAAATTAATTGTCTTCAATTGACATAACATCGTTCTTTTCTTCGGAGGCTTGAAAGGCATATGAAATGATGCAAACTGTATTCAGGATTCCAACGTTAGATTTAAGCATGACAATGACAAGTCACAGCCTGCTGATTTACCTGAGATATCTACCTGTATGACAGACAAAGCCTGGAACTTGTCAGCTGCTGTGTAGAATCATGGAATCCTATAACACAAAAGGAGGCCATTTGGAACATCTGGACTGTGCTGGCTCCTTGAAAGATCTCTCCAGTTTATTCCCACACTCCACCTATTCCCCATATCGCTCCAACTTAGTCTTCTTCAAATGCATATCAATTACCTTTTGAAAGCTCCTATGGATTCTGATTCTACCATCGTTTCAGGTTTCCCATTTTAACAACCCTCTGCGTAAATAGATTTTGCCAATTAATTGAAATCTATGATATCTGGTTACCAATTCATTTGCCAGAGGAAAGTTTCTCAATGGTTGTTCTATTCAAACCCCCCAACATTTTGAACACTTCTTCTTTTAACTGCTCTGTGTTATGGAAAACAATGACAGCATTTCCAGTTTTTCCACAGAATTGAGGTCTTTCATTCCTGGCATCACCCTAGTAAACCTCAACCGTATCCAATCCAAGGCTGAAAAATCCCTCCAAATTTGTGGTATCCAGGATTGCACACAATCATCCAGCTGATGTCAAGTAGAGATTTACAAGGTTTTAGTGTGACTTCCTTGTTTTCTATTGAATGCCCCTATTTACAATACTGAATATCCCATACACTTTCCATCTACTTTATCAGCTTACACCATCAAGGTCAATCTGTTCTTGCACCCCACTCAAAATACCATTAAGATTGTACTGCCTCTCCATGCTGTTCTTCCCAAAATGCACCATTTCATACATATTCAACTACATTTACCACATGTCTGCCCATTTCATCTGTCTACCACCTCCTGAAGCCTGCTACATTCATGATAACTATTTCCTACGTTAATGAGTTTTATATAATCTGCAAATTTTGAAATTCTACTCCCTATATCTAAATCCAGTTACATACGAATATACAAACAAATGAACCAGGAGCAGAAGCAGGCCATTTGGCCCCTCAAGCCTGCTGCACCATTCAATAAGACTTTGGCTGATTTGTTTGTGTTTTGAGTTCCACATTCCCATCTACCCCTGATAACCTTTGATTCCTTTGCCTAACAAGAATCTATCTACCTCTGCCTTAAAAATATTCAATGACCCCGCATCCACCACCTTCTGAGGTAGAGTTCCAAAGTTTTTACCTCTGAGGTAAAAAAAAAATTTCCTCATCTCTGTCCTAATTTTAAAACAGTGCCCCCTAGTTCTGGACTCACGCACAAGAGGAAACATCTTTTCCATGTCCACCTTGTCAAGACCATTCAGGATCTTGTATACTTCAATCAAATCACCCTTCACTCTTCTAAACTCCAGTGGAAACAAGCCCAGACTGTCTAACCTTTCCTCACAAAACAACTCACTCATTCCCAGTATCAATCTAGTAAACCTCCTCTGTACTGCAGACGATTAATACATAGCAAGAAAATTTAATGGACATAATACAAACCCCTGGGGATCCCACAACATACTTCCGTCCACTTAGAAAAATATCTATTCACCACTACTCTGCCACCTCTGAATATATCTGTTATGAAGAATTTTATCAAATGCATTCGAAAGCCCATACATCTAATGCACTACCTTCATCAACTTTCTTAGTTACTTCATCAAATAACTCTATCAGATTAGTTAGACATGTCTGTACTGTCTGTTCCTTTCCAAGTGAGAATTAATTTTGTCCTTCATAATGGTCTCTAATAGTTTTCTCACCACTGATGTTCTATTAATTAGCCTGTAGTTAGTAAGTTCATTCCTTGCTCTTTTGAACAAGGTTGTAATATTTGCAATCCCCCAGTCCTCTGGGACTGCTCCAGTATCCAAGGAGAATTGAAGGATTGGTTTTTGTGATCTCCAGTCTTGCTTTCTTCAGCCTGTTTGAATCACTTGTCAACTTAGCTTCATGCCAACTAGTTAGCACCTCCTGTCTGTCACTTTTTAAAACCCTATACTTTTTAAAAATTCATTCATGGGATGTAGGCTTCACTGGCTGGGTCATCATTTATTGTCCATCCCTAGTTGCCCTTGAGAAGGTGGTGGTGAGCTGCCTTCTTGAATTGCTGCAGTCCATGTGGTGTAGGTACACCCACAGTGCTGTTAGGAAGGGAGTTCCAGCATTTTGACCCAGTGACAATGAATGAACAGCAATATATTTCCAAAACAAAAACAGAATTACCTAGAAAAACTCAGCAGGTCTGGCAGCATCGGCGGAGAAGAAAATATATTTCCAAGTCAGGTTGGTGAGTGACTTGTGGGGAACTTCCAGGTGGTGGTGGAAGTTCTGTACATTTAATTCCCCTTCCTGTACTGCAACATTAACTTCTTCCTTTTATTTTGTGAAGACAGAGGCAAAGTATGTTGCTCTAAGCCAGAAAGTTGTTGGTTCTAGTCCTATTCCATCATTTGAGCATAAAAATATCTAGGCTGACACTCCAGTGCAATACTGAGGGAGTGCTGACTATCAGAGGTGCCATTTTTCATTTGAAATGTTAAACTGAGGCCTGGTCTGCCCTCTTAGGTGGACATAAAAAATCCTACAAGCCTATTCTGAGGAAGAACAGGAGTGCTTTCTCTGGTGTCCTGGCCAATCACTCAATCAAACTCACAAAAACAGATTATCTGGTCATTATCTCAATGCTGTTTGTGGGAGTTTACTGTGTGCAAATTGGGCTGCCATGTTTCTCACACATCCAAAGTGCTTCATTGGCTGTAAAGTGCTTTGAGATGCCATGAGGCCATGAAAGGTGCCATATAAATGCAATTCTTCCTCCCTCCCTTTCTTTCTCATTCAGTGCCTCAATCATGCCCTGATTGCACAAGAAGATTTCCTTTATGCCCCTAACCAGGCCACCAGTTTAACTATCCTTTCAAATTTATATGCTTATAAAAGATTTTGGGGTTACCTTTTATGTTCCCTGCTGATTTTTCTCCTACTGCTTCTTATGTTCTTCTCAATTTTTCCCTGAACTCTTTGTATTCTGTGTGGTTTTCATTGTATTCTGTACCTGCCATTTGTCATAAACCTTTTTTCTGCTTTATTTTAACCACCATTTACTTTGTCAGGGAGCTCCAGCTTTGGATGCTCAACTTACCTCTTTATTCAAATATGTTTGTTTTGTACCTCACATGTCTCCATCTTCAGTCTCCTTCTCACTATTTAGGTTTAGAATAAACATCAAGCAATGTAACAGCTCTCTTTCTGTTCCTTAACTCAACCAAATTCAGTCTTTGTATCCTCTAGTATATTGTCTCTCAGTAGAACTGTAATATCCCTGATCAATACTGCTACCTCATCTTTTCTTTTCTCCTTTCCTATCTCACCTGAGGGAGCCAGTTAGCTTGGTTGGCTAAATGGCTAGCATGTGGTTCAGAATAACGCCAATATCATCCCCTGAGAACAACCGCTGACAACAATTGCCTTCAGGATAAAGCGTGGGCAGACAAGGAGACAAGGACCTTCATTGGGATGAGCACCCATACCATACCATCCCACTTGGAAACATTATAACCAAGAAGGTTTAATTCCCATTCATGTCCAGGTTTAAGCCACAGTTAGCAATAATCTGATCTCATGCACTCAGTTTCCCTGGCCTCCTCCCCATAACCATTTTCAGTGTAATAAGATCCTTAGATCTATCTATTCAGGCAATAAATCCCACACAGGGTGGGAGTGTGAATTTCTAGGCCAGAAATTCCCCAAAATTGTCAAAACATTTGACTGTATAATGGCACGAAAAGCTTGTAAAATTTGGGGCTACTTCTGACTTTTTGCTCATGAAATCCTACCCCAACAAGCAATTAATACCTTTAGAAAGGAAAAAAGGACAGAAAATCCATGGGGAAAATTGGGCAAGAAATAATTTTTAGTGCACACACATTTGTTGACAACCTAGCGTTATAATGGGTTGTGAAAGTTTTATTACAGTACATTAATACCGATACCAGTTTGCAAAGCAATTGTGGTGATGGATTAGTCATGGCTTCAAGAGATTACAGTATTAATGTTTGTACTTTCCAAAGGCCTTGTGAAAATTGTAAATGCACTCTTTTATAGGAAAAATATTGGACAGAAAAATAAAGAAGGATCTTTAACATTGAAATCCTGGAATAATGTACCATCTGCTAATTTGTTTTAAATCTTACTTCGTGTATACGTAAGCTTTGAGCTTATCTTTAATATTCAAAAATGGCCAAATCAATTTCTCAATGCAACAAGATTTGAGTTGCATGAATTAGACGAAAAGAACTTACATTTGCATAGCCTCTGGGTTGTTGGGCTTTATAAATAGAGGCGGAGAGTACGGAAGCAAGGAAGTTACATTCAACCTTTGTAAATCACTATTTCGGCCTCAGTTGGAATTTTGTGTCCAAATTTGGGCACTGCAATTTTGAACAGATATCCAGGCTATGGAGAGGATGCAGAAAAGGTTTGCTGTTATGGCAGCATGATGGTAAAAGCTGACCCCAAAGTGAAACTTGAAACAACTGCCACAACTTGTTTTGCAGTCTGTATAAATTTCAAGATGCGTGCCTTGAATTCAGTAGTAATAAGGCCACCAATTCCCATAGGTTTTACAAAAGTAGCTTAACCATTTAATAATAGAAGAAATGACTTTAAATATATACATAAATTTGCAAATCACTACTATGATAACTTCTAATTCTCCTGTTTAATCTGACTCCCAGTTACACTTTTGTTAAGGCAACAGTAAGACACATAGATTTTAAAAGACCCGGCAAAGAAACATGACACCATGAACAAGTCAAATTCAAAGTGAGTTCTCTTAACTTCAGTCCCTGAAGGTAGCGGTTTGGTAAACACAGGCAGAAAGCATTTCACACTTGTTGAGCCTTAGACCTCCTTCCCTTACACACAGCCTTTTCTCCTTTATACATATTTTCCCCCTTGAATACAAATACCCATTGTTTCACTATGTCTTTGGACTTTACCTTCCTGAAAGTAAAAAAACTCTCATATCACTAAGTTTTACCAGTAATGTTTGGGAAAAATAAATAAACTACACTATTTCTCACCACTTCTGCTGGCTAGGTATAAATTCTGCCCCCACTTTTAAATTCAAGCCACACTAGTTAGTTTAAAAATGCAAATTGCCTCCTTTACACTTCACATTCTAAAACTTTCCCATGTTTACCAAATTAACATTTCAAACATTACTTCTCTTCTTACGTCAGAGCACCCAGACTAGCTGCCTCCGATTCAATTAAGTCTGACAAATACACACACACACACACACACACACACACGCACACGCACACACACACACACAGAATCACATATAACAATGCATTGCATAAGTAGTTATTCTATTTTTGATTGAAGGAGGAATGTTCACCAGAACATTGGGGGAGTTTCCTATGCTTCAAATAGTTCAATTTTCAGGGTTGATGTTCTAAGGTCAAAATCCTGGAACTCCCTCTCTAACAGCACCATGGGTGTACTACACGGACTACAGTGGTTCAAAAAGGTGGCTCACCACCACTATCTCAAGGGCAATTATGGTTGGGCCATAAATACTGGCCTTGCCTAGCCACCACATCCAGGCAAGGTGGTGGATGCAGGCATCACTGGCAATTCATTACGTCCCTCCAACTCCTCATCCTCACCCTCCGAAGATTCTGGGCTCTCCAGCTTCCCCTGGTGCCAGCTCCAGTTCTTTCTGCACCATCACCTCGTGCGAGGCACAGCAGAGCACAACCATCCTGGGGACCCTTGATGGCGAATACTGGGCACCTCCAGATGGGTCAGTGCAGTGGAATCTATTTTAAACAAGTCAATGGCTTGCTATATTGTCGTCCTGGTGGTGATATGGCTCCTGCTATACCTTTTGTGAGCCTCAGTGATGACCTCGCTGGGGTCATCAGCTAGGTCTCCTAGACTCCCAGTAACTAACATTTGAGGTTGTCTGGTGAAGAGAAGAGTTCACAGAATTACACAGAAATGTTACAGCACAGAAGGAAGCCATTCGGTCCATTGTGTCTGCACCATGTCTCTGACTGAACAATTTAACTTAGTGCCATTCTCCTGCCTTCTCCCCGTAATCCTGAAAATAACAGTCCAGTCCCCTGTTGAATACCTTGATTGAACCTGCGTCCGCCACTCTCAGGCAGTGCATTCCAGACTTGAACCACTCGCTGCATGAATGAGTTGCGGAAGCTGAGACTGCCAAAGGATGAACGTGTCATGGTAGCTCTCTGGATACTTGGCACAACTTGCTTTACCCTCTTGCCATGGTCCCATTGCACAGTAATGAAATGGAAGCCTTCCGATTCACAAAAACACCTGGCTATTCTCTTGGAATTTCATTGCCACATGGGTGCAGTTTACAACCCATTTTACCTGTGGAAATCCTTCAAGGAAAGCAAAGCCAACAAAGCCCTCAGCTTGATTGGCCTTATCCATCTCAAAGTGAATACAGTTGTAGACCTTTGCAAACAAGACTTCAGTAACCTGGCTGATGCAGTCGTGGGTTGCCAATTGCAAGAAACTACAGCTGTAACCGGCAGATCGCTGGAAGGAGCACCACAGGCTTGCCAATTTTATCCTTTATACTGCTTGGTTAGCTTCACTCTACGATGAATTTCTGCTGTGCACTCATCTTCTTGCAGATACTGCCTGGAACCTGGGTCCTGTTGGGAAAGAAAGGTTTCCTGTTTAAAAAGGCTCTTATTTTTTTTTAAATCACCTCAGTTGCTTTCCTGCCAGATCCAGGGGGAGCACCCCGCTAGGAACCGCCCTGGGAAATGATGGAAAAAAGGGGGATCCCAACCCAACATCGTTTTCCAGAATTTCCTCCTGCACATTCTGAGACCCACCTTGATCAAGTGGGGAAAATTCTGTCCTTTGTTTCGGACAATATAGAAATAAAATGGAGGAAATACACGGAGGGGCGGTTATTCAATTGGAGACGAGGAGGGAGTGAGAATCTGGGGTGAGATCAGGAAATCTGGAAGAATGGGTTTCCAGGAGGCTGTGCCAAATTGAACGGCAGGGCCTAATTGCTCAGGTTTGTCTCGAATTCCTGCCGTAGTCAGCCAGGTTGAGACGAAGTGGCTGTTAGCAGGTAGATCTTTGAAAACAGGTCAAGTTGGTTGTGGAGAGTTGCTGGGGAAGATCAGTGGGTAAGAGTAGGCGGATGAGGGATAGAACCTTACAACATCAGAGAGGCTGGGGTCAGGATTGGGGCAAGGGGTCGGGGGGGGGTGGGGGGGTGGTAGTTAGATCAGTTCCTTTACGGATGAGATCAGAAGGGTTGGGCAAAATATCCAATCATGGGGAAGCAACCATACTGAATCCTACAACTAGTTGCAAAGGCATTTATCTCCTGGATCCCACAGTGCTCACCTCCCTTTAGCTGATGGGTTTTGTCAAGCCTGCATAACTCATCTGGCCAGGTTTAAATTAAAAATAGCATTGAATATGAGGCTTGCAGCGTTATTATAATATTTAAATTGCCATCCCAGCTCATGTGAATGGATTAGTTGTCCAAACACTATCCCAGCTCCAGGTTAGAGGCAGGTTGGGGGCTGGGATTCAGATTTTTAATATTTAAACATTCCACTCAACCCAAACCTGTCCATTTCTGGGGATTAAAGTAATGGGCTGCTTTCAAAGAAGATGTAGTTCAGGTGGTGTCAAGGTAATTTCCCACAAGGGAGAAAGGTAGGACAAACAAATCCAGAGCTCCCTGAGTGATAAACGAGGCAGAGAGCAAGATGAAGATGAAACAGACAGCATGTGACACATGTCAGGTTGATAATACAATCGAGAATCGGGCTCAATATAGAAGGTCAGAGGGGGAATTGAGAAAGCAAATAAGAGAAGCAAAGAGAGAGTATAACCCAAATCTTCCAATAAAGGGAGAGGCCTCTGGCACAACGTAAGTCGCCGATGCATCTCGAGACCCTGAGGAAGACCTCACATCCACACATCTGCGTACTTACACAGGAAGTGTGAACTTCCAGTTACCAATTTCACCCTGGCGGGATTGCTTTGTGAATCCCATGGTGGTGGGGTCAGATGGCCAGAATGAAGAAGATTTGGGCGGTTTGCCCTGTACTTACCCTGGTTTTTACATGGATTTACTTTCAGCTTGTCACAACAGGCGTAAGCCTCCTGGGCAATGCAACTCGAAGTAAATCATCTGGATTGTCCAAGCAGAACAGCAACCACAGCTCTCCCATCAATACTCACCCTGTCCTGACAATGCTCACCCCATCCCCATCCAGGAGATGTTCACCTCCCTCCCAGATCAACTCCCCACCCTACCCCTGGACAGCACTCAGCACTTCCTGCACACCCCTCTTCTGACAAACCTTCCTGAATCCCGTACAGCCCATGTCAGAAGAGGCAGCATTGTCAGAGGATCTCGGGGAGTGAGGGTTGTGTGGTGGGGGGGGGGTGGGGATTGAGCATTTTTGTGTGGTCTGAGGGGTTTGTTGAGCAGTGTCAGGGGTTGACGAGGGCGTGAACATTGTCTGGAGGTGAGGGGGGAGCATTGTTGGGGGTGAGAGAAGGGGTTGAAAATCATCAGGAGTTTCGGGAGAGGGTGATCATTGTTGGGGTAAGGGGCTGTGGATCATTGTCAGGAGGGCAGTGGGGGGAGGTTGAGCATTTCCAGGCGATGAGAGGGGGTCAGTGAAGGGAGGCTGTGCAGTGCTGGCAGTTGACAGCTCAACGCTTGGCCACCTGACTCTGTCTGTCCCGGCATCCCTGCTGGAGCTGGTATCGGAAGGTGCAAAGGCTCGAGCATAAAATGGTAACTGGACAGATTAAATCGCAGTCAGCGTCGGACGCAGTTACTCCAACACTGACCAGAAGATCTGCACCACAGTGAAGAGACTGGCACCTAACATAACAATGAATCCCAAAGTCTTCAAGAGGCAAGTAAATAGTAAAATGGTGGTAAATGGAGGAGTGGAGCCAATTAGGGTCCAAAAATGGGATTTACACATAGAGGCAGAGGGCTTGGCTGATGTGTTAAATGAATACTTTCCATCTGTGTTTATCAAGGAAGAAGATGCTGTCAAGGCAAGAGGAGGTTATTCAGTAATTCCAAGAGTTTAAAATTAGTAAGGAGGAGATATTGGACAGACTGTCTGTACTTAAAGTTAATAAAGGCACCAGGACCGGATGAGATGTGTCCAAGGATACTGAGGGAAGTGAGAGTGGAAATTGCAGTGGCAATTCAGTCTTTTTTAGACTCAGGGGTGGTGCCAGAGGACTGGAGAATTGCGAACATTATGGCCTTCTTCAAAAAAGGGTGTAAGGATAAGCCCAGCAACTACAAGCCAGTCAGTTTAACTTTAGCGGTAGGGAAACTTCTAAAAATAATAATTCGAAACAAAATTAATAGTCACTTGGACAAATGTGGGTTAATTAAGGAAAGCCAGCATGGATTTGTAAAGGGAAAATTGTGTTAAGCTAATTTGCTGAAGTTTTTTGATGAGGCAACAGACAGGTTGATGAGGGTAATGCTGTTGATATGGTATACATGGGCTTCCAAAAGGCATTTGGTTAGAACTCACCGAATGAAAGGGAAAGTAGCCACATAAATACGGAATTGGGTGAGTGACAGGAAACAGAGTAGTGGTTCATGGATGTTTTTTGGGCTGGAGGAAGGTTTATAGTGAAGTTCCCCAGTGGACGATGTTAGGACTCCTGCACTTCCTGATATATATTCATGACCTAGACTTTGGTGCACAGGGCACAATTTCAAAATTTGCAGACAACACAAAGCTTGGAAGTATTGTGAACTGTGAGGAGAATAGCGTAGAATTTCAAAAGGACACAGACGAGTTGGTGGAATGGGTGGACAAGTGGCAGATTAAACTTAATGCAGAGAAGAGTGAATTGGCTCATTTTGGTTGAAGAACAAGGAGAGACAATATAAAATAAAGGGTTAAAAACAAAAAAACTGCGGATGCTGGAAATCCAAAACAAAAACAGAATTACCTGGAAAAACTCAGCAGGTCTGGCAGCATCGGCGGAGAAGAAAAGAGTTGATGTTTCGAGTCCTCATGACCCTTCAACAGAACTTGAGTGAGTCCAAGAAAGGGGTGAAATATAAGCTGGTTTAAGGTGTGTGTGGGCGGCGGGGTTTGGGTTGGGGGAGAGAGAGAGAAGTGGAGGGGGTTGGTGTGGTTGTAGGGACAAACAAGCAGTAATAGAAGCAGATCATCAAAAGATGTCACAAACAACAGAACAAAAGAACACATAGGTGTTAAAGTTGGTGATATTATCTAAACGAATGTGCTAATTAAGAATGGATGGTAGGGCACTCAAGGTATAGCTCTAGTGGGGGTGGGGGGAACATAAAAGATTTAAAAATATTTAAAAATAATGGAAATAGGTGGGAAAAAAAATCTATATAATTTATTGGAAAAAACAAAAGGAAGGGGGAAACAGAAAGGGGGTGGGGATGGAGGAGGATAAAATAAAGGGTGCTATTCTGAAGGGGATGCAGGAGAGAGGGGCCAATGCGTCAATCATTGAAACAGTTAATAAAGTATTTGGGATCCTCTGCCTTATAAATAGGAGCATGGAATACAAAAACAAGGAAGTTATGATAACCCTGTATAAAACACTGTTTCAACCTCAACTAGAGTATTGTGTCCAGTTCTAGGTGCCACACTTTAGGAAGGATGCGAAGGCTTTGGAGAGGGTGCAGAAAAAGATTCACGAGATTGATTTAAGGGATAGGGGACTTCAGTTAAGTAATAGGTTGGAGGAGCTAAGGCTGTTCTCCTTGGAGAAGAAAGGGCTGAGAGGAGATTTGATAGAGGTGTTCAAAATCACAGTCTGGACAGAGTATATTGAGAGAACTTGTTCCCACTGGTGGAAGGATGAAGCACCAGAGGGCCCAAGTTATTTGGCAAAAGGTAATGCTGAAGTGAGGGAAAGCGTTTTTGTGCAGCGAGTGGTTAAGATCTGGAATGCACTGCCTGAGTGTGTGGTGGAGGCAGGGTCGACCAAGGCATTCTAAAGGCAATTGGATCATCTCTGAAAGGAAAAATTTGCAGAGTTTCAGGGAAAAATCCCTGGAGAGGCACCCAGTAAATTGCTCTTGCAGGGGGCCAGCATGGACACAACAGGCCGAGGGGCCTTCTTCTGTGCTGTAACCATTTTATGATTCCAAAAGTGTCCCCATGGCAACAAAAGAAAATTCTAAAAATGCTTATGTCAGTCTCCTCCCCGAAAGATTCCAACACTAAAATCTCCCACAGTAAATAAATGCAGAAGGCGGAAGGGATAGAACAGTAGCAAAGAAAGCTACCCTTTTAAAGGGAGCCTAATGATACCACATGCTTTCAGGTCATTTAGAATGGGCCTAGCTAGCAATTTAATGAGAAGAAAAGAGATTGCACTATAGAGACCCGTGCATATATTTGCATAAATTTATGATGGTTCACTCATTTGGCGCTGGCTGATCACGACACCCAAATCCCCAGTATGGTTCCCAACAACTGAATCTCTGTACTGGGAGCACATTTTCATAAAATCTGCTTTCAAAGTGTTATTAATTCTTCTACTGCTGGTGAGGTAGTACATGAGACATTTATAATTGATTCTCCTGATGATTAAACTGCACAGTTTATTGAAGGGTTTCTCAAGAGCAATGCACCACATTCAATGGAGGGTGATCATAGATGGGTGATTGGGTACAGCAAAATGAAAGACATTTTTTATAATTCATGATGCATTTTGTGGTTAATTTCTGCTGTTAAATTTTGAACCCTTCGTGTTTTTCAATTTTTTCAATTTTTGATAATGGCTTATGTATTGACAAAACCATCATGTATTTTGCTTTCGGATTATGAATATACTCAATGATTCTCAATGATTCTCGATTCTTCACTATGAGCTTTTAGTTGGATAGCGAGATCCAGGGCACTAAAATTAATAGTATACACCTCAGAATGTGGAACTGATAAACATTGTACATATGCTGATCAAAAGCTAAGGGCAGGAGTTATCGCTCGGTGGGCAGACACACGACCGAACCCCTTGAGCGTGAAATGACGTGCGTTGATGTCAGCCGAGTGTGCCATCGTCAACACGCAGTAACGCGATTGCCCGTGCTGGGGATGGCAAAAATGGCAGGCAAAAAGGCCAAGCGGCCTTTGCATTTTTTTGGAAACTGCATCCACGGGCGAGATGAGGTTTCCAAATGCAAATAAAAATAAAATAAAAGCTTTAATTTTTCATTAATAACATGTCCCCGCTCATGTGACAGAGTCACATGAGGGTAAATGTTTAATTACATTTGAATTTTTTTTTCATATCTCTTCATCTCCCTGAGGCAGCGCCGTGCCTCAGGGAGATTATGAAGCACTCAGCTGCCTGCGTGTGCAATGTTCACGCTCAGCCCGCTCGCACTCTCCCCCCATCCCCCACCCCCGCACAGGCAACACTCAGAGCTGCCGCTCACATTTCACGCCAGTGTGATATCGTGGCGATTGCGGGCGGCGGTCAGCTTCCCGCCCGCCCTGCTCACCCCCGCTGAGTCCGCCCGCTAAGGGCAAAATTCTGTTCAATGTATATTGGAATATATGACAGGCAGTTCGGCCTGTATGGGATCTGATGTTCTTTGCTCTTTATGTCCCCATGCCTCTATGATTCCAATTATAAGAAGGGTCCCATGAAAGGTTACTGTCATACACGTGAGAACAGACAGTGCAGCTTTACCTGAAGCAGCTACAATGGGATATGGGTAGAGAATGGTCAGATATGTTTGTATTGGAATAAGCAACAGACACATGCGACAGAGTAAATGAGAAAAGTCACTGATATAAAGAAAAGTGAGGGTGTAGAGTGTATGCTTATGAAAGATGATCCTCATTATATTTCCGTTCCTGTTGATCAGGCACTAAAACCCCCTGGAAAATGACAGTACTATGGTGATTAAATGTGGCTGTTTTCATTCATAATGGTATGGCAGTTGCAGTTATACAAACCACCTGGTGGATAAGCTTGTTTTTTTTCCACAAAATCCCTAACGATAAGAGTGAGCCATCCATATCTGATAACATGGTTCATACTGCCTGCCACTGCTGCAGAGATTCAAGAGATGAAAAGCTACTGCCTGCTACATTCATCAGTCAATGTTACCGTGACATTTTCCCCCCTGGGGACGGTGCCCCGAATCATGATCATCCCAAAAGAGAGGGAGAAAGGTGGTCCTGCGCATTTATGAAATGAATCACGCTCTTGATGTTAAATTGTTATTTCTTATCAATCTTTCAGGCTAAACGATTGAGAAAACAAGTAACAATATAAAACAGTCATGTGAAATGTTGTCATGTTCTGAAATCGAGAAAGTAAAGAAACAGTTCAGTGATTTTAGACTAAATTTACATGAGAAATGGCAATTGGCATGTTGCAGAAATCTGTCATCCCAGCTTCCTAAATCCTGGAACCCTGCCACACTCTTTGATCCTAACAATAAAATATGCAGGAACCATGGGAGCCTGCTTGGTTTGCTAATGATGGTAAGTATGGCTAAGACACAAGAGGACTTTACAGTGTATGAGATTGAATTCATACCTGATAACACTGGAGTGGATGTTGGAGATTATTGGAAGGTTGTCAAGGGATTTTGCACAGCATTAGAAAACGTTGCTGTCAGGTGAAACTACATTGTGTGGAAATGCAGACGTGGGAAGCTTGTTTAGGAAACTCTAACTAAAATGAAAAATGCAGAAGCAATACAGAGATCTTGGAGAGGCCAATGATGCTACAGGGTATGCAAACTGAGATTTCAGTTGACTTGTTAAAATGATTCTACAGAAATGCAGATGTGGTCAAACACTGTCAAATATTGATTTATGTTTCAAACCTCATTCAGCAACATAATAATGTTCTGTTGTATTTTTAGAATGCTGTAAGTTACCGTTGTGCAGCTCGAACTATTATTGTTATTGAAACCTTAATGCCTGTGAAATAAATCTGTCGAGCTCTGGCAAGTTATTACAATTTACAAATGGATTGAACCAAATTGCTTGAGATGGAAACCATGATGGGAAAGATATGTACCTTTGCCAATCTATTACAATTTGCAAACAGTTTGAACTGAACTGCTGGCATTGAAACCTTGCATCTGTGAAAGAAATGGGCATGACTTTGCCAAGTTATTACACATAGTAAACATTTTGAACTTAACAGTTGGGACTAAAACTGCGATGCAAAAGAAATGTGCTTGGTATTGCCAATTCAAATGTGTTTTTGCTAATTTAAAACCAGTTGCTTCAATTGCCATAAGACTGAAAACTGTCTTTTTATAACCTTTGGAAATTGTTTTAACCTGATAACTTACTGAAATTTACTGCCAGCAACAGAACAAGCCCCCATCAATACACTGTCCATGCTTATTGAGGCAAATGCCTCATCAGTCAAATGATGCTTCCCATTTGCCATTTTCACTGGAGTCAATTACAAAGGCACTGCTGATAACTCATGAAGCATTTTTGGGCAATTCAATAAGTTTTTTATATCTTGTTAATGTGTGATTACCTCAATTACTTAATCCTCACTACTTACTTTTTTAAAAGGTCTGCTGATTTAAGGTAAATTGAAGCATTTATTAAATGCTCTTTGTTTATCCTGTTAATTGTTCACCTGAGGAACTATGTGCCACAGGACTGCAAGGCCACTTTTATATCAGAAAACTGGTGAAATTAAGGCTGGCATTCATTGTATTTGCTGGTCAGGCTCCAAGAACCCAATATTTCCTTTAGAAAGTGACTCCTGATGGACAAGGAAGAGTTCAAAGCCAAACTGGCCACTGGCAATGTCTCTATTCCACGTGCCACAGTTTTACCACCCATCAGGTAGACTGTGCAAACTGCATTTACACCAACTCACCTGATATGAGCCCTGGGGTCTGTAAAGACAAATAATCGGACCTTAACTTCAATCTTTAGAACTTTCTGACCAATTGTGAGCACTGCTAGTTCTTATAGATCTTGATACTTCAACTCTCTATTCCAGGACAACCAACTCTCACGGAGAAAATTACAGGACAGCCCGTCATGAAGGTCCGTACGGACAGGTTGTGGTGGGGGGGGCGGGGTGTGGGGGGTGGGGGGGTGCAGGGGGGTGTGGGGGGGTGCGGGGAGGGGGATCTGCCAGAGCTGTAAGAGTGCACAAACAGGAGGTGAGCATCTACTGCACACACACAAAATTTAAAGGTCCAATTTACAGGACAGACAGCATCCTGGCATCATGCAACTCAGGACATGGGGCAGTGGACTCAGATACTGGACAATCCTGTAAATTAAGAGACTGTTGGCATCCCTGGTCAGTTCAACATCCTTACATACCCAAGGGCAAAAAGAAAACCAATGTCCACAAATTGAGCTTCTTCCTTATCCCACTTTCATCCTAAATAAACTGATTCCAGTAAACATCATACATGCTGTAATTGGGTGCCTTGGCAAAGGAGCCTGAAATATCTATTGGACCATTGGCTTTCATAAGCAATAGAGCCACCTCCAGTTTCAGTCTTGCAATCTGAGCAACTCTAACCAATATGGTGGGCAAAGCCCTCCCGGCGCCTGCCATAGGCACCCATTTTAATTCAACAAAATGGGCAGCACAACCCAATTTCTAGGTCAAAGAATGATTGGACCACCAAAGAACTTTGAAAGCTTAATTTTTAACGATTAACATGAACAGAGAATCTACTTATAATGTAATTAATATGACCAGCTCACAGGAATACCAAATTCTGCTAGTCCATGGGCCTCTCAGATACTAAAATGAGAGCATATCAGGGAGAACAGATTGGACGGTTATGATGGTCGATTTAGATTTAGATGAGAAAAGATGGGAGGAGGTTCGAGTGGAACGTAAATATTAGCATAGAGTGGCTGGGCTGAATGGCCTGTTTCTATGTTATATAATTTAACAAAGGGGCATAAAGTATAACCTGCACCCAAGGCCATTTCAATTTATTAACTGACTACATCTTGTTTATTTAAATTTGCATAGATTACCAGACTACAATGTGATTCAGGACAAAAAATGTTATAAAACTGTAATCATGGCACTAGTTAATGTGTTAGTGCATAATTAAAATATTACAAAAAATATTGCAATCTTTTTTTAAATACACTAAGAATCATTTTGTTGAAAAATGTTATGAAGAGATGTGCATTGTTTTGATTTTTAAATAATTACATTCAGGACATGTTTTCTGAAAAGGAAGAGTGTACAGGGCTACAGGGAGAAGGTGGGTGACTGGCACTAGGTGAATTACTCATTCGGAGAACCAAAGCAGACACAATGGGCTGAATGGCCTCTTTTTGCGCTGTGTAGATTCTGTGATTCTGATTCTGTGTTGGGTTATCCTGCATCCGATTTCATTTTCTTAATTCACTTTGAAACTGTAAACGGCTCCCTTGTCATAAACCCACCCGTGTTGTTGCATCTGACGCAGTGTTCCTGCTATAGGCAGTGAGTGGTTCAGAGCACATTAATGATACAGATTAACAATTTATCACCCAGTGAACTTTCATGTATATATTCACTGGAAGAACACTGGAATGATTTCCTTTGCTACGCATGTTGTTCTTCATTCACAAATCAATATCCAAGCAGGTAAACATTTAATGTCCATCTCGACAAAGATTGAAGATACCGGGTGAAATTTATTCCAATCCGCCGAGTGGCAACCGGGCCCATTAAATCATGGGAAAGGCCCTCATCAGCCTCCCGACAGTGGGAAAACCTCCCCGGTTAAGTAGGAAGGCGGAAGGGGCTGATGCGGGATTCTGGGCCTCTGCCAGCAGGGTGTCACTTGGGCTCATTAACGAACCAATTGACACCCTTTATCCCTGTGTCCACCCCCAACTCAGTGGTGGCTCAGGGATTAAATGACTTTTCTGTGCCTCCTGAAAGCCACCCAGGAAACCCTGTCAGTTACCGGGCACTCTGTGCCCAATCGAGGTACCCGGCATTCGGGGAAGCCACCCCCTTACCTTGCCCCTTACCTTTTGCCCTCCTTCTCCCACAATCCCCATCTTGCCCTCTCTCCAGGGTTCCATCGGCGAGCCTGGGCCTCTGCTGGGTGCATTGCTTGCAGCTACTCCCTTTCCAGGTGATGCTGACTGAAAAGAGGAGCTGCCAGCCTCTGATTGGCCAGCAGCTCTTAGCGGTGGCTCTCCTGCCGCCTGGATCCTGAACTCTGGAGAAGGCCCTTTGATGGCCTATTAAGTGCCTGTAGAGGACTTAATACTGCCAGAGCTCCTCCATGGATTTTATAGGGTTCCCTACCAATTCTCTAAGCTGTGGGTGTGATCCGCATTAAGCCTGTTGTGGTATCTTTGACGAGCGAATCACAGGAGGCTCAGATACAGGTTACGATCATTTATTCGAGCAACTGCAAGGAGAGAACCACCTCAAAACAGCTTGAGGTAGCACTCTCCTTGCAATTTCTTGAATAACCTGTACCTGAGCCTCCTCTGGTTTGTTTGTCAAAGGT
Organism: Isurus oxyrinchus; assembly: GCA_026770705.1. Classification (NCBI taxonomy): domain Eukaryota; kingdom Metazoa; phylum Chordata; class Chondrichthyes; order Lamniformes; family Lamnidae; genus Isurus; species Isurus oxyrinchus. The sequence continues at coordinate 107,843,211 of JANJGN010000019.1, read as the reverse complement.
ACCACAACAATTGGCGTAGTCAGCAGGATACTCGAATCGGATCCTCAGGATGGCTCTGCAAAGCGGGTGCGTATACTTTATTTACCACCTGTAGTTAGCACAGTAAGCCTACCCGAGGACAGTCCGGTCGAGTATCAAAAGGATGGGGAGAAGGGCTCAGGACAGGAGACAACCGGGGTAGGAGGCCAAGCCGCATTGGCGGGCTAGCGATACCGAAGCCACACAGGGAGGCCAGACCACTACCGTGAGAGGAGGCAGAGCTGCACTTGAAGGCTATGGTTTGAAATAGAACCTTAGTTGGAGCCGTGCAGAGGCCAGGCCCCTGGGGGAAACAAGTAGACCTCAAGTAACTAAGTTGTCAGAGCCGCACAGAGACAGTTGGAATAGAAGAACCGAAGGCCATCAGGAAAACAGGAAAGTGCTGTGGAACTCAACGGGGGAGCCGCGGACTCCAGCACGACGTTCATAGCAGAACACAGTCAAAATTAATCAAGAAAATGTGGAAGGCTGATTGGGATCTGAAAGGTCCCCTACCGAATTTTCTGTAACTTAAAAAAAAAACGAATTGATCTAAGTTATAACAGCTGTTTGTGCTGAAGAGAGAGAGAGAGAGAGAGAAAGAAAGCGGGGGTGGAGAGGGGGTGGGTGCAGGGTACCCCTAGGGGAGTTAATGAGAAGTGGCAGGCAGGAGCAGGAGGAAATGTGAGCTTCAGTCAGTTAGACAGCCCCTGTAGGTGGAGACTCCAAGATCCCTTTATTCCCCCTATTGCTACTTGAAGTTTAGTTTAGAGTATGAGAGTTTTAAGTCGTTAAGTTCAATGTTATAGGAATATAAATACATACCTTTATATATGTGTTTGTTGGTGCGCAAGGAAGCATTTGTACGTGAGCTTTAATGTGTTTTCTTCCCTAAATTGTCATTTGTGTGTGTGGTTCAGCACTTTAGAGTCAAAATCCCCATATTAGATTAAAGGAAAAGTTTACTCAAACATTCCAAAGTTTTGAATATAAGATTTGAGTTGAGATTTCTGGCAAAAATCAAAATTTGAAGGCATTGTAAAGATAAAACAGGGTTTGCCTCTGTTTGAGATGAACCAACATCTGTACCACCCCCTTGTACACTAGTAGAGAGTAAATCTTATCACCAGCTTCCAAGCTGATTAGGATTGATAGATACGAGTTACATTACCTCATACAAGTTGGTATTCTAAAATTCTGAGGGAGAAAATTTACCTGAAATTCAAAAGGAACCTAGGAAAACCAAAAGGCATAAGCACACAGTCTAGGCTGTTCCGCTGGATAAAAAGGGGTTTCTTTTGAAGAGATGAATTAAATAGGAAAGGAAATCTGCATCCCAACAGCACTGTTATTTGAATTTGGGACAATCTTGAGATGTGAAAAGTGCAGTTTAATTTAACAGGTTATTTTTGAATACCTAGGATGCTATCTAAGATAAAGAATATGTCGATAAATATATGGGACTTTTAATCTGGAATCAAATCAATACAGATGGAAAAGAGGTAGATTTAATTTTGATAGTGTAAATTACAGTTCTCAAGAGGGAATTTTTATTTTACAAAGTTTAAAAAAAAAATTGTGGTTTGGTACCCGATAATGTTCTCAAAAGGGATTTTTTATTTTAATAGGATTGACAACAATTGACACTAATTCAAACACTGCAACCTTTTTGTAATTGTCAGTCTGTCCCCAAAATATAAAGTTAAGCTCAAGACCTTGACAAAGTTTGGCAGAAATCCAATTTTTGGCCGAATTAATGAATCTGGGATAATTCTAAAAAAAAGTTCAGACACAATTTAGTGGGTTACTTTTGAGGCAATAAAACATTATTTGAGAAGAAGATAAGGAAGCAAAACTTGTCAATGACTGATTTCTGTTTTAAAATTGTTATGAGAATACTTTTACTGGGCTGTAAAGTCTCTCCAGACAACCTGAACAAGATAAAATGGTAGCTATTGCATGTGTAAAATGGTATGAGGAAAGGGTTAAGGGTAGGAGAAAGTTAGGGAAAGAGGACACAATATACAAACTGTTTTAAGGGAACTGAATTTGATAGTCTGGCCATCAACTGAAATATTGGAACTGTACATGGGGAGATAAGCAAAGATCTGGAGACAGAGGACCCCTTTGACATTGAATAGTTACTATGGCCTAAAGAGTAAGGAAACATTTTAAATGATCAAGACAATAGAGAAACTGACCTCAAGGGAATCTTAGGATGATCATGGTCAGGAAAAAAAACTTAGAGGTAAAACTATGTGGAATCTGTAGCTGAGGCAATTGAAGGGTAAGAAGAAAAAATACTTAACACCAATTCACCACAAGATGGATACAGGTAAAAGGAAAGCTGGAAAAGGGCTAAATAGATGTATTACTGACTATATTAGTGAGCCTGCGAGCTACAAGAAGTAAGACCACAGGATTAACACCATGATGACTGGCAGAGTTAAACGGCTCCCAGAGAGAACGGTCACTGGAAGTCAAGATACTGGGCCATCAAAAGATAGGATAAGAAGGTGCATTGTAGAGTTGTGAAGACAGCTTAAGAAATTGAGGTCCGACGTGGGACAGCAGCAGGAGATAGTGGACTGGAAGGAGTGGGAGGAGGGGGGGTGCCTACCCAGATGGATTCAGATCAGGGAACTCATTTCACAGGAAGAGTCATTCAAGAAATGTGTAAAGTTATGGAGATTAAACACAAATTCCACATTCCCTACCACCCACAGAGCTCAGGGATGGTGGAAAGGATGAACCAAACTTTAAAAACATCAACAGCAAAAGCAATTCAAGAGACAGGGAACAGCTCAGTAGCAGAGTTGCCCAATATTCTGATGCGCCTTAGGGCTTTCCCCAAGCAGGACCACTGGGTTCACCCCATTTAAACTAATGACAAGGAGGGCAATGCAATTACCCGAGGGAATTAGTAGGAGGGGGAGATGTAGGACCGCAAAGGGAAGGGTGCGAGACTATGTGAGGGAAATGAGTAAACAGTTGCATGAGTTAAGGAAGGAGGTCAGAGACCGACAGATGATTAAGGACATGGAAACAGATAAATCCGAAAGGCAACAACAGACCCCTCCCCCCACCCCAGGTGGGGACCAAGGTAATGGTTAAGATAAACCCAGGACGACCGGGGTTTGCCCACAAGTGGGTGGGACTGTGTAAGGTAATCATGACCAGTGATACATGTGCGTACGTCGACTTTAGGGGAAAGGGGCACTGGGAGCACTCGTCACAACTGAAGCGTTTTATTAACTGATTCTATCCACAGAACTAATCTCAACAACTGGCCGGTGATGACTGGGACGGTTATCTGCTTAAGTTCACGGAATGTTAATTGCAATGTTGATGCTTGTGGGCATGGCGATACTGGCAACAAGGTCGGGGAATATCCCGGCTCGTCCCACATTGCAGGAGGGACTTTGGTACAGCAAGGACAGTGCCGAATGTGACACACAATGCGGATTGCCAAATTTAACAGTAGGAGAACAAGTGATTTTGAATTGTAGCCTGGGTTTGCTTCAGATCGGGGGCTGGAGTGTCAGGGATATGACACGCACGGGTGGTTGGTGGGGGCTGTTTGGGAAAGCTGGCTCTTACGTCAAGTTTCCAAATCTAACTACTGTGTGTTTTAAACATAAGGAGTGTGCAGAGGAGTTTGATTGTGTTTGTGAAACAGAGAGTTATGCTTATGTAGCATGCTTGACAATGTATGTACCGAAGGTTGCTCATTCCCACCCTAAAAATTCCAAATGGAACATTTGTGGCCCGAACGATAACGATGTACTGACTTGGGCAAATAGCGATGGTAGATGGATGTGGGAGATACACCCTAGGGGAAAGATTAGCACCACTACCCAGCCACCTTCCATGACTGTATCAACAAACTGAGCACAGACAATTGAAGCCTCTCAGCCCACCGACTGACCTTGTCCAGTTATGAGTCCAGGTCCAACGAACGGTCTTGTATTGGTTAATTATAATAAAGTTTTGTTTGATAATGTACATCATGAACTTGTACCCACAGTCTTGAACATATCTGGTATAACCCTGCCCTAGTGGTGCTCAATCCATACTCATGCATTTTATATGGCTCTGATGGGCCAGTTAATGACTGAAGCGGAACAGTTTAATGGCGGGATGCGATCAATGATTATAACTCCAGGTTTAGGAGGGAACTGAGTTAAGCGCAGCCTGATAAATGACGCCGCTATGATATTCAATACAGGGACATCAATGGTTAACTCTATTGACCTGGCAACAGTTGACCAGAAGGTCCAGACCTTGAGCTCCAAGCTTAAGGAAATTTTAGAACGGGGACAGGGAACTCACAACACCCAATTAATACAGACCAGGACCTGACACAATTAATTCAAAACCTGGCTACTGCGCACAAAGGTCATGAAAGCTATTTCAGATGAAGCAAGCAGAAATGATGTTTGCAGCCCTTATGGATCCTGGTCACTGGAACAAGCCCAAGAGAATTTAAGACAGATTAATGAAGGGGTAGTTTCCTTTATGGGTAACTAATGAACATTTATTTAATCTTTCATGACATATGGATCATGACTTGATTAGTTGCCAGATCAGAGGTTTAACACGTGTATATAGAGTGATTGTTGGAAGTACAGTGAATAATAATGTGCTAATAGGCATTGTCTTAGTAATACCTGTTATACTTATGTTATCAACCGGCAGAACATTATATAGAGTAGAAAATATTGGGGTAATGCAGGGGGATTATTATATTAGGTACCATGACATTCCATCATATGCAATAAACATAGAAGGAAATATAGTTAGCCCCACATTAGAAGGGTGTGGTATAGAGGCCACCGCAGTAGTATGTGCACATCTGATATATGAGACGGTAGAAGTAAGGTGCGGATTTAAAGCAGCAGCAAACTGTACAATGGAAGCTATATGGGCTGCAAAAGAACCAACCCATGTTGCATATATGGGGAATGGGAGATATTGTATCACCACGTGGCAACTAAAGACCCAGTTCGGGAGCAACCAGATGTGCCCTGTCCACAATCATTCAGTGTGTTTACACCTGCAGGTACCGGCAAGGGTGTGGAAGGTGGAACTGGTCGAAATATACAAGAGAAGAGCGGCTACTATTCAAGCCATGGAAAGCCTTTAGGATAACCTATACCTAAACCTCCTGTGGTTCGATTGTCAAAGATACCACAACAATTGGCGTAGTCGGCAAGATTCAAACCTGTGTGAGGAAACCCCTTACAGTCCCCCCTTATGGCTCTTGGCCGAGCCCAAGGTAGCCAACCACAGTGGTGTTGTCCATCCCTTTATATACCGCCACCCATTGATACTGGCCAGGTATCCAGCTTTGGATTGTAAAGGTACTAGGTCAGACCATCTGCATCATTTGGCCCTTCGATTCAGGCCTCTGACTTGCTAAACCTCTTCTCCACCTGTTAAAATTCCCCCAGTGCCACCTCTTTTGGGGCCTTCAAGTACGATGAATCAAGTATGTTAAACATGTAACTAATAGGAGCTGAATCACAACCAGGGCATGAGAGGTAATCCGAATCCACAGGTGTATTTGTACATTTAAGCCCCAACTCCACAGATCCTCCCACAATGCGGAGGAATCTATTTGCTTGTTATCCTCTGTTAAGTCTCTGACCTGTACCTGAGCCTCCTGTGGTTCGCTTGTCAAAGATACCACAACAATGGACAAACGAACCACAGCAAGCCAAATAAATCCTGCACACTGTCATTGGCACAACGCTTCTAGATCATTAGTGCACTGACCAGAGTTAGTGCATGCCTTTTAAATAAATGACGTAACAAGGTAATTTCTATCTGAAGAAAGAGAATTGTTTTTGAACAGTTGAATGTCAGAGAGAAAAATACTTAGGGCAGAACTTCTCGCTCGGTGTGCGGGCGTGTGTCTGACATGCTCAAGTGTACAGTAGAGCACGATGATGTCAGGCGAGCATCCCAAAATCATCGTGCACTCGCACGATATTTCAGTTGGCGGGCGCGCACTAAACTGGGAAGCGCACCCGCCGATAATTAAGAGGGCAATTAAGCCCATTAATGGGGCAGTTAACTGGGAATTTTCACTGCCCATCCAGCAGGCAGGTGAATCAGCCAGGCCGCCTTTGCATTTTTCGGGAAACCTCATCCCAGGACGAAATGAGGGTTCCGTCATTAAATTTAAAAAAATGTTTGGACCAAATTTTCAAGTTGTTTATGTTCAGGTGACTGTTTCCCAGTTTTTAAAATCTTCATTTTTTTTTGGTATTTAAATTCTCCAGCTCCCCGGGGCAGCTCCCTCCCTTCAGGGGGCCTTTCCTTAGGCTCTCCCCTCCGCGCCTGCACTGGCTTCAGCGCTCGCCCTCCTCCCGCCCCCACCGTATCAGCGCGCGCTTCACCGTGGCTGGCTGTTTATTGGTCAGCCAGCGTGAAGTCACAGTCGGGGACAGATCACGCTGGGCGGTCTGTGTCCTGACCGCTCCCAGGCCTGCTGATCCCGCCAATCCTGCCCGGCTGAAAATCCAGGCCTTAAAGTTTCCGTTCCGCACTCATTAATGTTTCTGTCCCACAAATCTTCTTGTCTGTTCCTTTCACTTAGAGACCTGGATCTGGCAATTACACAGAAGCCTTATCCAACTGGCCATCCTTCAAGGGTCAGTTTAGGCAGCAAAGCGTTGACAAACAGAACACCATCAGAGCTTAAACAAAAACAGAAATACCTGGAAAAACTCAGCAGGTCTGGCAGCATCGGCGGAGAAGAAAAGAGTTGACGTTTCGAGTCCTCATGACCCTTCGACAGAAGGGTCATGAGGACTCGAAACATCAGCTTTGCTCTTCTCCGCCGATGCTGCCAGACCTGCTGAGATTTTCTAGGTGTTTCTGTTTTTGTTTTGGATTTCCAGCATCCGCAGTTTTTTGTTTTTACCATCAGAGCTTGCACTCAATCAAAGACCACTTGACAAGTGCATATTATGTGTAGAGCAGGGGTGTTATCCAATAGCACCTGGGTCCTGGCCAATATTTATTCTTCAGCCATGTAGAACCGTCCTTTGTGCAAATTGGCTGTGGTTTTCCCTGCATTGCAACATTGACAGCACTGCAAAGAGACTTCATTTTAAAGTGCATCGGGATGCCCTGAGATCATGAAAGGTAGTATATAAATGCAAATCCATCTTGCTAATAAGGAAGGACAAGTAATAACTCTCGTTAAATTTGCCCCTTCTTAGTGCAGGTGCAGAGGCAGTTGTTGCACCACTAGCGCCACCCTGAGCCAAAACGCAGTAACACATATATTCATCCACTAAGGCGTCAGCTTTCTGGATAAACAGCTTCCATTGAATGTGCTTTACCATTATAAAGACCAGGTACAGCTGTTATTCATTTTGTATCTCCCTTGCTTTGTAATTTTACAAAACATTAAAAGAGGAAGTTTTGAATGTATTCAAAATGATTTAAATACCTGATCACCGTAATGTAGCAATCAGCCACGATTGGCCATAGTTTGAGATTTTTGCAATTTGATTTAGCTGGTGGGACATAATATGATTCACCTTCATCAACAGAATATAACCTAAATTAGTGTTTTGTAAAAAGTATTGTCACCTCCACATTTGAAGCTTGTGACTTTGATGAAATGCCATCAAAGGAAAAAAAAAGTCTGTAAAAATCAACGCTGAAGATTCAAAATGAAAAATTGTGAGGTCACTGTTCATTTGTAATTAGCACTCAGGCATAGAATTATAGGTCTATGGGTGATTCATAATTGGTCTCCTATGAACAATAATTCAAAGTCATAAAGATCATCTGTCACCTTTGCCAGCATCTACTGCAAACAGAATTTGTCAATATGAAGCTTGTTTCCTTGAACAGTCAGCAGGAATGCTGGAGTGAGCTGTGACATTTCAGCAAGTGACAGTCCAATGGTGCAGCTCATCGCCTCTCCTTTGCACTGCACCATTACCAGTAAGGCTCAGTATTATACAGAAAGGGTGTGTTTTCCAATCTCAGACATATTGAGTAAAGGTAAGATAAGTAGCTACAAAGAAAACAGCTAAGGTCAGCTCAGGATATTTTTTGGCGTATTTTCTCGTAAATAATCGCAGAATGGCATTTTCAGGAACTTGGGGAAAAGTTGGATATGATAGACTTTACAGCAGTGACACAAACCCATCAGCCACACAGGTCTCCGCCAATGCTTATCCTCCTCACAAGCCTTGCCCCACCCTCCTTCATCAAATCCAATTAGCGATTCTTTGCTTTCTCTCTCATACACTTATCTAGCTTCCTCTTAATTGATTCTTACTTAAGTTGAGGAAAGTATCCCCCTGGTTGCTATGTGTTACATGTAGCAACCTCATAATCATTTTTAGAAAGACCATGGCCAGAATTTTATGTTCGATGTGTGGGTGAGCGCCCAACGCACCCGAACGTAATATGATGTGCGATAACGTCAGGCGTGTGTTCACCCTCGCGATATTTCGCTAGGCGGGTGCGCAGTGAAGATGGAGGCACGCCCAACATTAATTAACGGGCCAGTTAAGGCCCTTGAGGCACCAATTGTCTCGGAGTTTACGTGGCCCGTGCGATGTTCAGTGCATTGGGCAGGCGGGTGGGCCACATTTTCAAAAACCTCGTCCACGGGCAGGATAAGAAGGGTGAGTGGGCTCGCTAATATGAGTTGTTTGTACTTTAACTTATAAGTTGCTGCTGCTTGTGTGTACGGATCAACTTCGTTTCACTTCAGAGAGGCTTTGACAGAAATAAGAGGCTTCAGTTCAGGACTCTGGAGGAGTCATACCACTGGGTCCTTCCAAGTATTAGACAGCCTTCCCTCACCCTGGGAATGGGGTCTGTGGTCTCCGCTAGAGGCACCTCCTCTGAGGAGGAAGAGAGGGCCAGAAGGGGGAGGAGGCCAGGTGTCCCTACTCAGCCTCCAGGGGAGCCACCTTTGGGAGGACAGGCGCAGGCACAAGGGGTGCAGGGTCAAGAGGTTGTCCAAGGCGGAAGGGGCCACAGAAGATGCCACTATCCTGCTGCCAGGGTTTACAGGCGGCGAAGCAGCTACCTCAATATGTCTGAGGTGCAGTGCCGATGGAGGCTTAATCTCTCCAGAGAGACTGTGACCTCCATCTGTCAGATGATCGGCCCTGAGATCTCCCCTAACTGTGTGGGTGGACACCACATGCCAGCGGCTCTGAAGGTCACAGCTGCCCTCAACTTCTATGCATCCAGCTCTTCCCAGGGCTCAGTGGGTGATCTTTGTGGAGTCTCCCAATCAGCTGTCCACACTTGTGTCAGGCAGGTTACAGACACTCTGTTCAGACGGGCATTGACCTTCACCCACTTCCACTGTGACCAGGCCAGTCAGACACAGTGAGCCAGAGGCTTCATGGCCATTGCTGGCTTCCCCCATGTCCAGGGTGCTATAGACTGTACACATGTGGCCATCAAGGTGCCATCAGGTGAGCCCGGTGCCTTCACCAACAGGAAGGGCTTCCACTCCATGAACGTGCAGATAGTGTGTGACCACAGGATGCTGATTCTACAAGTCTGTGCAAGGTACCCAGGCAGCTCCCACGACACCTACATCCTCAGACACTCCCAGGTGCCGGGGCTCTTCAGTGCTCCAGCCCGGCTGGATGGATGGCTGCTGGGTGACAAGGGCTATCCCCTCAGAAGGTGGCTCATGACGCCTCTCCGCCATCCAAGAACAGAGGCTGAGCAGCGGTACAATAGGAGCCAGGGCTCCACAAGGGCTGTGGTGGAGAGAACCATCGGTCTTCTCAAGATGCACTTCCGATGCCTGGACCACTCAGGGGGCGCACTCCAGTACCCCCCAGATCGTGTGACACTGATAGTGGTTGCATGCTGAGCTCTCCACAATCTGATGCTGGGAAGGGGGGACACAGTGGAGGAAGAAGATGTTGATGCAGCTGCTCTGGCAACAGACGATGAGTCCAATGGTGAGTCTGAGGACGAGCACGGTCAGGAGAGCGCTGAGGGGATAGACGCTGACCTGGGCAACCTCCAGGGAGGCAAGGACACTGGGGACACTTTGATCCAAGGCTCCTTCAGCTAGCCCACCAAATAAGAACCACCCCCACATGCCAGGGCTACAGGCTCCATAGTCAGTACCTGACAGGAACATTTGCTTGGTCAGCAACATGCACCATGGGCCATTTCAATAAACCTCAATGACAAACAATTCACCCATAACGTCATGGGTTACCCTACACCTGCAGAGCTAATGAAAAACCCAGAGGCTTGTTGAACAGAAACACATTTAATGACGTGGTGCCCAGCACACATAATACATCACACCAATGAACATTTAACGTAAAAATGGGGGAAAAAAATCACCAATGATAAGCCCGTGTGTGCTTAAGGTGCTTTAAGTCTGTGTTTCCGGGTGCTACATCTAGGTGCTCCCCCATCGCTGGCACCGGCATTGGAGACAGCCTGCTGACTCTGCTGTCCTGTTGGCCTTGATGACCTTGGTGGGCGTCCTCTGGCCTGTGGAGCCTGTGCTGGCCCCGCCTGGGAGGGAGCAGCCAGTGCCATGGCTGGCATCTCCCCAGTCATCGCGGCCTCATCAGATCCCATGGTCACTGGCAGAGGGGCGGAGGAGCTGCTGCCCTCATCCAGAGCGCCCTGAGAGGAACCCACAGAGATGACAGGCAGCTCGTGCACCAACGTGAGGTCACTTTGGACCTCCCTGCTCACCATTGATGGACGGACACCTAGCTGGGATACTGAGTGCCCAGACCATCTCCCATACTGACACTGACCACCTGAGGTCAGTGCCAGTGTGAGGGCTTGCAGGTCCGAGTGCATCCCCAGGATGCAGAGCCCTGATTCAGCTCCTGGAGGAGCCTCTCCACGAGAGTCACCACTATCTCAATGAAGGAGGCAGTGCTCTCGGTCATGAGGTTCATTGCATTGCTCATGCTCCACAAAGACTCCTCCATCATTGAGATCATCTCTACCAGATCCTCCCGCACACCCTGCTGAACTTCCAGCATCTGCTGCCTCAGGGTCAACTCCAGAGGCCCATCATCAGCCACCGAGCGAGCACATTCCTGGTCCCCAGCAGTCCTCTGACTGCCGGCACCCTGGGCACTCTCTGCCTCCGCTTGCACATCAAGCGAGTGTGGAGTACCCTCACCTATGTGCACCAAGATACTAGCCGCCAATCTATTGCCCACGGAGGCGCTGGTATCTGCGCTGGTGCCTGCCTGGTTGAGAGGGTGTGACCCAGGTGCATTGTGATGGTTGCTGTCCTCAGGGGTCAATGGTGGGCCTTCAGGGTCCTGACCCCAATGGGCTTCTGGTGAGGATGAATGGAAGAACAAAGGCATGTCATTAGTTGAAGTCATTACGCTGTTACTGTGCATGCCTGGCACCCGGATCAAGGTGCCCTCATCTTTCCATTATCAATGAGGATTCCATGTTCAAGGCTCATATCTGTATAGAGACAACAGTGGAATGGTTGCTAGGACAGACATTCTGATCTCAGTGCACTGCACTCTTACCCCACTGGCACCCCAACCTCACCGCAGCCGCTTGACATTAGCACATGGCATCTCTCCAGCTCCAGGGCCTCCTGCTCATATCGAGTGAGGATGAGTAGGTGGATTGGCCCTCTGCCAGTCCGCAGCCTCTCAGCATTGTTATGGGAGGACTTCTCCTGAAAGGAGAGAAGAGCATTGATTAGCCCACCCTGTACTTGCAGCGCCATTGTAACCTGGCCAACCCCACCTGAGGAACACCTTGCAGGGCACATCCGATTCATGACCCTGGAGCCGCAAGACACTCATTCCAAGCCAGGGCTCACCCTCTTGCCCAGATGCTGCCTCATTGACATTTGCCACTCACACTCTAAGATCTGTGAGGTCCAAGAGGGGGATGGGCAGCGCCTAACTGCTGTGCTAAGTGACCCACGCCAGCACGGTATTCACCCTTCCCGATTGCAGGAGCTCAATGAAGCGCATATGGCACTGCAGCCATGGGCACCTCACCCCATCAGGGGAGCTGACCCACGATGCCACCTCCTCCCAGGCCTTTTTGGTGAGATGGAGTGGGGGGGGGGGGGGGGGAGGGGGGGGGAGGGGGGGATGCCTCCTCCTCCCATCCCCGGAGACAAGGATCTCTCTCCGTGCCGCCACCTCCTCCGAGAGGGCAGTGAGGCACCCATCCGAGAAGGCCAAGGGTGACTGCCCCGCCAACCCATCCTCCCTCCTGCCGTGTCCACCTGCTATGCTGTCCATCACGAGGTGCAAGTGCTTCACGGCAGCCTTCGTGTGGCTGCCGCAGCTGCATTTGAATCGGCCGCCACGTTCGCCATTGGACCCGGTGGACATGGAGCACCGGCCCCCACCCACCCCTTCTCACTCATTCTGCAGCCGCGTCTTACGCTGAGCAGGCCGCAACTGGCTCAACCCGCGTAAATCCGCGATGCAGAGCCGATCACGGGCAGTGAGCGGCTTCTCACTCACTCCCGCCGAGCCCGGCCAATGAGGGGAACGTTCTGGCCCATGTAAATTTTCTTTGAGTGCGCTCTGTCGCTTTGCTAAACAGAACATTGGAAATATTCCCATTATATTGATGACACGAACAGTTGGGAAGCAGAGGTAATCTTATCCTCAATAGGTCACAGTGCGGTGCAAACCTAAAGCAGGCAAGAAGTTACTCTTTCCCAAAGTGAACTTGTTTGTACAAAATATCATCACCAAACCAGGAATGTTAGATCTTACAGATTGCAGTCTGACTAAATATGAAGTTTACCAAATAAATAACACATATATGTATTATAGATAAACATGAAACAGTAGATAAATGCATGACAATATTTTGAACACAACATAATTCACCAAAATAGCAAAGCATTGTGCAATGAACTCCACCTAGTGTACAACACTGAAATATACCCAATGCAAAAAACACCTTTCCAACAGAGCTACAGAATGCAGATATAATGTATAACATGCAATGAAGTGAAAATGTGTAGGTATCGTAGAAATAATTGTGAAACCTTCTTGTAGTTATTTCCTGTGATGATGTCGACTAATATATTGGGTGGAAGTTTTTAAACACTTTAGTCCCTGCCAGAACAGAGACAGCGTTTTCCGGTCAGAAATTCGATTTTCTAATGGCGGACTTTACCGTGGCTCTTTTTCAGAGGAGCATGTGTTCACAACCTACCTCGATGCTCCCCAACCAGTCAGCGACGGTGGGCAGGATTCCATTCTTTGAAAGGAAAGGTTTCTAATGAAGGGGCCATGACACGGATTAGAGTGACTCAAAGTATTTGGAGTTTTGAAGTGGTAGAAACTACAGGGATGGAAAGATGACCTGGGAGGCTGTCCCCAGCTCTCTGACTCTTACCTGGTGGTCCTGAATCTGAGGGATTGCAGTGAAGTGGTTTTTCCCAAAGATGGGGGAAGGGGACAACCTCTCCACCCAAGCAGCTGTGCGTGGAATTAGCCGGGGAAATCAGCAACATAGAGACCGTGTGCCAGAAGAATCCAGGAACTCATAAGAGCAGGAAAGGTGAGTGACTGAACACTGTCAGGTGCCAAATCCCACACTCTGACGTTCCCACGATTCTCCTGCTGTGAGAGTCAGTTCCTGATGCACTGGAACATAAGAACATAAGAAAAAGGAGCAGGAGTAGACCATTCGGCCCCTCGAGACTACTCTGCCATTCAATAAGATCATGGCTTAGCTTCTTGTGTTTCGATTTCCACATTCCCGTCTACCCTGATATTTTTTGATTCCCTTGCCTAACAAGAATCTATCAACCTCTACCTTAAAAATATCCAATGACCCCGCCTCCACCATCTTCTGAGGCAGAGAGTTCCAAAGTCACACAACCCTCTGAGAGAAATAAATTCTCCTCATCTCCGTCCTAAAAGACTGACCCCTAATTTTAAAACAGTGCCCCCTAGTTCTGGACTCACCCACAAGAGGAAATATCCTTTCCATGTCCACCTTGTCAAGGCCGTTCAGGATCTTGTATACATCAATCAAATCATCCCTCACTCTTCTAAACTCCAGTGTGTCCAATCTTTCCTCATAAGACAACCCACTCATTCCAGGTATCAATCTAGTAAACCTCCTCTGAACCGCCTCCAGCACATTTACATCCTTCCTTAAATAAGGAGACCAAAACTACACACAGTATTTGAGGTGTGGTCTTACCTTTGCCCTGTACAACTGAAGCATAACATCCTTACTTTTATGTTCAATTCCTCTTGTAATAAAGGACAGCATTCCATTAGCCTTCCTAATTACTCGCTGTACCTGCATACTAACTTTTCGTGACTCATGTACTAGAACACCTAGATCCCTCTGCACCTTAGAATTATGAAGTCATTCTCCATTTAAGTAATATTCTGTTTTTTGTTCTTCCTGCCAAAGTGAACAATTTGACATTTTATCACATTAAACTCCATTTGTCAGATCTTTGCCCACTCACTCAACCTATCTATATCTATCTGCAACCTCCTCATGTCCTTTTCACAATGTATTTCCCTACCTATCTTTGTGTCATCTACAAATTTAACTACCATGCCTTCCTCATCTAAGTCGTTGATGTAAATTGTAAAATGTTGAGGCCCCAGTACAGACCCCTGTGGGACTCCACTCGTCACATCCTGCCAATCTGAAAAATACTCATTTATGCACACTCTCTGCTTTCTGCCAGCCAATCTTCTATCCAAGCTAATATGTTACCCACTACACTGTGCATTTTTATTTTCCATAATAATCTTTGCTATGGCACCTTATTAAATGCCTTCTGAAAATCCAAGCACAGAACATCTACAGGCTCCCCTTTATCCACTGCATATGCTACTCCTCCAAAAAACTCCAATAAATTGGTTAAACATGATTTCTCTTTCACAAAACTATACTGACTCTTTCCTCTTGCCTTGAGCTCTTCTAACCTCCGCAATGATAGATTCTAATAACTTCCCATGACAGATGTCAAGCTAACTGGCCGAAAGTTTCCCATTTTCTGCCTCCCTCCCTTCTTGAATAGAAGGGGTTATATTTGCTACTTTCCAACTGATGGAACCTTTGTGGAATCTAGGGAATTTTGGAAAATTAACACCATCACATCAACTACCTCATTAGCCACCTCTATTAAGACCCTAGGATGTAGTCCATCAGGACCCGGAGACTTGTCAGCCCACGGCTCCATCAGTTTGCTCAGTACCATTTCCCTAGTGACTTCAATTTCACCAAGTTCCTCTCTCCCTTTCACCTCCTGATTTGCAGCTGTTACTGGAATGTTTTTTGTATCCTCTATAGTGAACATAGAAGCAAAATATCTGTTCATTTCTTCCGCCATTTTCTTATTATCTACTATTAACTCCCCACTGTCACTCTCTACAGGACCAACACTCACTTTACTTATTATTTTCTTTTTAAATAGCTGTAGAAACTCTTACTAACCATTTTTATATTTCTAGCTATCTTCCTCTCAGACTCTAATTTCTTTCTCCTGATTAACCTTTTCATCATTCTTTGCCATCCTTTATGCTCTGCCCAATCAATTGTCCTGCCACTCATCTTTGCGAGTTGTGTGCTTTTTCCTTAAGTTTGATGCTTTCCTTAAC
Source organism: Isurus oxyrinchus (assembly GCA_026770705.1). Taxonomy (NCBI): domain Eukaryota; kingdom Metazoa; phylum Chordata; class Chondrichthyes; order Lamniformes; family Lamnidae; genus Isurus; species Isurus oxyrinchus. Next base: position 107,827,567 of record JANJGN010000019.1, on the reverse strand, counting down.
ATCTTTAGTTAACCACAGATGGTGGGTCCTCCCCTTAGAATTCTTCTTTATAGTAGGAATGTACTTATTCTGAATACTCTGAAATATCCCCTTAAATGTCTGCCACTGCTTCTCTATTGATCTATCCTCTAGCCTAGTTTCCCAGTTCACTTCAGCTAGCTCAGCTTTCATCCCCACACAGTTGCCCTTATTTAAGTTTAAGATACTAGTCTTAGACCCACTCTTCTCCCTTTCAAACTGGATGTAAAATTCAATCATATTATGGTTGCTACTGCCTAGGGGTGTCTTTACTCTGGAGTCATTAATTAATCCTGTCACATTACACAATACCAAGTCTAATATCTAACCTGCTCTCTGGCTGGTTCCACAGTATGCCGCTGTAAGAAACTATTGCAAAAGCATTCTAAGAACTCCTCATCCAAGCTACTACTCAGCCATGATCTTATTGAATGGCAGAGCAGGCTCGAGGGGCCAAATGATCTACTCCTGTTTCTATTTCTTATGTTCTTATGTTATAATTCTGCCCAAAGTCTTCCATCCTCCTCTCTTGTTCAGGAAAACCATTTAGAGAAAGCATTGGACTAGCTAATCAGGCACAAAGGACTGCCATTGTTTGAAAAGGTGAGCACTGTGACGATAAGAATTTGGTTCACAGTCACAATTGGATGTGTGCACAATAAATGTGGTGTCTGCAGAGTATGTTTTGCACAAAGTCCTTCTGATGTCGCCGATGTTTCCATGTTTGAAGGAAAACAAAAGGCACAGTGAATGGATTCAGCTTTTTCAGGTCTGCCATTATTCCAGGTGAATGAGGGATGGAATGTATGGGATATAAGCAGATGACAGTAGCTGCACCTTTAATTCTCATTCTATCTTAACCCAAATGCATTGGAAATATAAAAACTGGATACTCAAAGCTACAGCACCATTGACCCATACTATAATCTATGTTAATGAACTCACTCAGGACTAAGCAGACAGATTACAGCAAGGTCCAATAAATACAGGGAATTTGGGAGGGTTGATTTTAGTTTAAAAAATGTACTGCCAGAAAAAGGTCACTTTGCCCAATGCTACACAAGATGAAAGAGTGTGGAATTGCTGGACATATGTTCCCAGGTAAAAAGCTGGATTTTCAATCTGGAGGTTGGGAACCTGAAGCATGGACCATTTCTGGGTGCCAACCTTGCGCTGTGTCCATGGCAGTGATGTGGTGTGGTTTTGATATTCAAAAAGGCCCTAATTGACCCAGAGGCGAGGGCACAGTCTGAATGCAGGAATTGGCCCTGGAAGGTGATTACAGAGGGTCAGCAATCTCACAGAAAAAAAACACATGCCAAATGTTTACTCATCAGGTAATTAAACCACACCCCTCAAACGATAGCAACTTTGTCTCACCGCATGATCAGTTTGACTTTCCTTTTATTTTCAAGATTTTAAACCAGCAGCCCCACAGCCACAGTTTCCCACTGTACACCTGTCAGCTGTGCACTAATGTGTTCCAAACCATTCGCTCTTCTCTTGCTCACCTTCTAAGATTGGATTTTGTCCCTCTCCAGCTTGTTAACAAGCTCTTCAATGAGTTTAACAGCAAGTTAATCAGGAGTGTGTGGGTTGCCAGCTCCTCCCGGCACCCCAGCACCCTCTTTGAAAATTGCAGCTTGGCTGATTGAAGACCCAGCCCGAGGTCTCTTCGGATGCTTGACCAGTGACAGCCTGGCTACCCTATGACCTGGCTGGATCCTCATCTGCTGGATCCTCCTGCTCCACCACCTGGTATTCACCCAGATGTTGAATTTGCAGGCGAGATCACCACAATTGAATAACCTGTCAACATTTAAAACAAAATATGAAAAACAGCATCTGGATGAAGTACTGGAGACTGGTACACATGGAACTGCACTCCCCAAGTGTCAACAGACAAGTGTTCTTTGGTCAACTTAATGACAAGATCAATCTGTCACAACGACATTTTTAATCAGTGTTTTCAGATCTGCAATGCACTGAAAATAAACATCACGGTGCAGTACATCGGGAAAAGGTTGCTAGAAAACAGTGTTATTTGCATCCAAACTGATAATGACTAGAGTATAATTTTCAGCAGCTGGAAGGAGTAGATAGGGTGGTGGTGAAATGAATAGTTTTGAGACATTGCTGTTCAACAACATGTTCTCCAGTAAACAGCCTGACAAAATGTTTCCAGATGTAGACTGCATCCCTCACAATCTGAAACTGGCTTCTTTCATTCTCTTTCTCCTTAGTTATCACAACTAAGTTTTAACAATTGCAGACTTACTATCTTTCTATCTTACTATCAAGTGTTCTTGAACTTATGAAACTTATGGACTTCTGTCTCCTGGATGGTGGGAAACTACTAATACAAGTCCCCACTCAGCACAGGTTATAATATATGATCAAATATATTTTCCAATTGGAAGATTCACAGGAGCAAAGGTACAGACAAAATACTTTGCAAATATACAGGAAACCAGAAGATAGCTAATTTTGGAAGCAATAAGAATGTTACAGTTGGTTTTAACACCCCTGAGTCAGGGAGGGAAAAATTGGCTTTGATCCCCTTACCCTTTATTGCCATTTCTGGCTTCTGCAGGATGTTAGCAGGAGGTGCTGCTCATGGTTACAGTGTGAACCAGTCAGAGTCTCTTCCATTAGCAACAGGGCTTTGGTAGAAGTAGCACTGGGGGAAGGGAACCCCAGTCTTCGCTGATATTTCTCAGCAAAGTCTGCCAAGCCCTCAAATTGCAGTCAAGGTGAAGCACTGATTGTCCTCATCGGAATCTTTATCCTGGCTAATGCTTGATTATAGCAAACATCCCTCATCACAGCCAGTCTGGTTCCAGCCTGTCGGTTTAAACTTAGCTCACATAGCTTTTCAAAATATAAATGTTGGGGTGCTCCCATGGGATTTTTTATGGACAGGTGGAGAAGTTTGGGTAGAAGTCCAAAAAACAAGCTGAATGTTCTTAATAATGTGAGGTCTAATGGTGATATGACACTTTATCAGGAACTGATGTCTTAGATGTACACAGGTCTGGAATATCACACACACATGTTCACAAGCTGAAAAAGGCACAATGAAAATTACATCTTTCTCAATTAAAACAGGAGGGTAATTTTTCGGACCTGCGGCTGAAATTTCAGAAATGGGATAATGTGAGCTTAGTACTTACGGGATTTATGCTGGACTAATCCGCTGGAACATCCCGAGGTTGGTCTTAGTTATTAAAACAAAATATTGCGGATGCTGGAAATCCAAAATAAAAACAGAAAATGTTGGAATTACTCAGCAGTCCGGAGCGAGAAACAGAGTTAATGCTTCAGGCCAATGGCCCTTCATCAGGACTGAGGGGAGATAGAAATCTCATAGATTTTAAGCAAGTGAGGTGTGCGGTGGAGGAGTAAGAACAAATGAGAAGGTCTCTGATAGGGTGGAGGGTGGGAGAGAACAAATGACAAAAGATTTCTGACGCACTTCCTGCACTCCTGCTTTTATTCCTTCCCCTCCCTCCCAGAACCACAATAGGGTTCCCCTTGGCCTCACCTTCCAACCCAACAGCCTTTGCATCCAACGGACCATCCTTCACCATTCCCAGGCATTCCTGGGAGCAGTTAAAAGTTCCCTCCTTTAAATCATCTTTTTTCGGTTTTAGCATGGGGTTATACTCTTAAGCTTGGCTCCTGGTGATTGTTGGGAACCGGAGAGGATCAGATGGAAATGGAAATGAAAGCAGGGTCCTGTGTTCCTGCTGACATTGACACCCAGGTGGTGGTGAAGAAGCCAGTGGTTCTGGTCATGTGCAAGGAAGGGAAATTAAAGTGAGATGAATGATATAATTCTCGGCCCTGCCACCCGATTTCCCTGACATTTCTGCTGCGATTGACCAGGGGGTAAACCTGCCGAAATTCCAGCCTCAGGTTGTAGTTAGAGAATAAAGGGAGAAAAACAAACTGGCAGAAGAGAAAATGACAGCAGACATACAGAAAGGAAACAAAGGCAAGGAGATGGAACCGATGTGGGAATGGAAGGAAGATAGAAACAAGGACTGGAGTGAGCTAGAGTGTGGAAAACAATTTCAGGTCTACAGAAACAGCAGTGAAAGGAAGCTGAGATAATTTAAATGATTAGAATTAGTATACAACATGCCACAGCTGTCCGGCCACCCATTTAACTTTTCCTCTATTAGCAAAAGCTTAAATTACCCCCAGTGCTTGAAAGCCAGTGAGAGAAAGATGAACAAAGATAGCCTGAGAGTTAAGTGAAAAGAGTGGATGGCAAAATGAGATACAGTTACAGGGAGAGACAGGGAGGGACACATAAGGCATGATGTTGTTGAGAAACTCCACGTATATTATTGATAACTTTTTAATAATGTTTTATAAATAGTGCTGTTATTTTGTTGATCTAATTTTGCAGTATAATCATTGGCAATGCTCTCACTTCACTTATTCACTTGCTCACTTGCTTAAGTATGTTAACTAAATTATTTGAAACTGCCTCAACATTTTTAATACTGTTTTAATACAGTGCTATAAAATAAGTAATAACAATAGCTGAATTTTATTTATTATTTTACACCCCCAGTTTTAAAAATACTGATAGCGATCATTTAAGGTTCACCATTCAGAAATAAGTACTGTAACTTGTTCCTTGTTCAGGCAGTTTAATAAAAACAACTGTCATCGCATCCATATGAAAGAAATCAAATTCATGTGTCAGACACAAAAAAAAACTCTCTCTATTCTCAAATCATGAATAAGAAAACAGTTAGCAGTTTCTTAGTCTGTCAAATCGGGAAGGTAGAAAATAGAAAGCTATTCCCAGCTCATGAATAAATAAGCATTTATTTGATACTGGGCAAATAATGAACTGATTACAATTTCTTTATTCACAGATAGCAAATTCTTCCTTATAAAGCATCCATTACTATTTGATTCTGGTGATTGCATTCCTTCTCGATGTGTCTAATCAATTAATCAGCATAAAATTATAAGGTATGGACAGTAAAGACATTTTCCCTCATAATACAATAGTGTTTGGTTGTGAGGGTCAGGTGCATTTGGCAAAGGGTCACAGCTCAATCACTGATCATTGCTCTAAACTCCTATTAGGAACATTTCCATAGACAGGAATGAGAAAATTGTGGCGGTAAACAAAGGGAAGAGAAAGCATAACTTGCTCTTGATCATATTTACACCATTGGAAGTAAACACCAAATGCAGAAGAGACTACTAATAACTGTCCCATAAGTTGGTCAGTCTCCACAATTAAATGCACCACAGCTTGTTACCCACAAGAGTTGCCATCTTACTTCAAAATTGGCATTATTGGAATAATATAAGAATCCTTATGGTTAATCATGGAGCAATGTTAACTTTTAATTACAAGCAAACAGGATAAATGTCATTTCAAAATTTAACTCATACTTATTGCTTCAACTACTGTAAGCTATAATCATTAGCTAATAATAAATTTGAACCTTAATTTTGTCATGCTCTTTCTATTAAGTTACAGTCCTTGTCGTAGCTATAACATCTATCAAGATAGTAGAGTTCCAAGATCACATCTGGATATTCCTGGTGTGAGACATGAGAGCTACATTACAGAATGAGGAGTGTGAAAGTGCTGCTGGAGGCTGATAATACTCATCATTGCAATATGCACTGATGTTTAAATAATTTGACAAGTATGAAGAGAAATAATTATTGCCATAAATGATGACTTTGTCATTAATGAGCTATTTAATGATCTTACTCAGGAAAGTTCTTATCTAGCCACACATTTATTACTTGATGTCACTAACGTTTGACCAAGCGTCCCTAACGTATTGACCAGGGTCAGTATATGAAAGAGTGACAAGAGAAATGAGGGGAAATGGAATGCAAGAGGCGTAAAATTCAGCTGCATAGTGCCTGTGTTTTCAGTGCTACAGGTGCCATTTCAGCTCTAAAGTGGTCTCTGCAGGGCTTGCTCACATTTCAGTGTTGACTGCCTCAGATATCGTTCTGGATAGGGCACAAGCACAGGGAGCATAGGCTGCAAGGATGCAGAGCAAGCTGATCAGGGGAACATAGCAAATAAGATTCAGCCCTTCGAGTCTGCTCCGCCATTCAATAAGACCATGGCTGATCTGGCTGTGGTCTCAACTCCCCTTTCCTGTCTGTCCCCCTAACCCTTGACTCCCTTGTCTATCAAAAAACTGTCTAAGTCAGCTTTGTCCTTGGCTTGCTGCACTGTTCCAGTGAAGCCCAACGCAAACTGGAGGAACAACACCTCATCTTCCGACTAGGCACTTTACAGCCTTCCGGACTGAATATTGAATTCAACAACTTTAGGTCATGAGCTCCCTCCCCCATCCCCACCCCCTTTCTGTTTCCTCCTTCCCTTTTTTTTCCAATAAATTATACAGATTTTTCTTTTCCCACCTATTTCCATTATTTTTAAATATCTTAAAATCTTTAATACTCCCCCCACCCCCACTAGAGCTATACCTTGAGTGCCCTACCATCCATTCTTAATTAGCACATTCGTTTAGATAATATCACCAACTTTAACACCTATGTGCTCTTTTGTTCTATTGATGTTGACATCTTTTGATGATCTGCTTCTATCACTGCTTGTTTGTCCCTACAACCACACCAACCCCCTCCACTTCTCTCTCTCGGTCTCTCTCCACCCCCCCCCCACACACCTTAAACCAGCTTATATTTCAACTCTTTCTTGGACTCGAACTCAAGTTCTGTCGAAGGGTCATGAGGACTCGAAACGTCAACTCTTTTCTTCTCCGCCGATGCTGCCAGACCTGCTGAGTTTTTCCAGGTAATTCTGTTTTTGTCTTGAAAATATTCAATGACCCAGCCTCCATTACTTTCTGAGGAAGAGAATTCCACAGACTAACGACCCTCTGGAGGAAAAAATTCTCCTCATCTCAGTCTTAAAAGGGAAAGCCCTTAGTTTTACACTGTGTGCCCTAGTTCGAACCTCCCCTCAAAGGGAAACAGCCTCTCAGCATCGAGCTTATCAAATCCCCTCAACATCTTATGGCTGGGATTTTTCCTCTGGCAGGCGGGCTGGGCTGGAGGGGGCGGGGGGGCAGACACAGAGCTGATCGCCACCCACGATCGGCTGCATGCTGCCATTTTACATGGGCGGGCCAATTAAGGCCCACCCAGCATAATAAGCAGCTGGTGGCCGGGGGCGGGGGAGGGAGGAGGGAGAGTCGGGGCCAGAGCTCCTTCGCACATGCACACAAAAGAGCGCTTCCATCTCCCTGAGCCTCATGTCACATGAGTGGGGACATGTTTTTATATTTGTGGAAGTTATTTTGTTTATTTTAGAAAAGCTTTGGGAAAATTCATCCTGACCGTGGATGAGGTTTTCTGAAATATGCGAAGGCCGCTTGGGCTTTAAGGTTGGACAGGCAGTGTTCTCAAGCGGCTCCCTTGATTTCTTAAAGGCTTTAATGGGCTGTTTACATTTCGGAGGGTGGGCAGCTCGTGCCCGCTGAATGGAATACCGCGATGGCGTGTGATGATGTCAGGATGTGCGCCCAGCTCCATGGTGCGTCACTTTATGCATCAGCATATCGGGCCTGACCCTGCATGACAACCAGAAGATTCTGCCTAAAATGTTTCAGTAAAATCGCCTCTCATTCTTCCAAACGACAATTGGTGTAGGACCAACCTGTTCAACCTTTCTCCATAAGTGGACCTTCTCTGTACTGCTTCAAATGCAACTGTGGGCAGAATCTTAGGGATGGCGTGCAGGGGCGGGCCTGCTACTCCGGTGTGTAAAATGATGTGTGATGACATCGGGCATGCATCCCGGCGTCATCGCACATTATCGCACACCATCGCATACTATTGCACACCATCACACACTATCGCACACAATCGCACACTATCACACACCATCGCACACTATCGTACACCATCACACACCATCGCACACTATCACACACCATCGCACACTATCACACACCATCGCACACTATTGCACACCATCACACACTATCGCACACCATCGCACACTATCACACACCATCGCAAACTATCGCACATCATTGCACACAATCACACACCATCGCACACAATCACACACTATCGCACACCATCGCACACTATCACATGCCATCGCACACCATCGTACACTATCGCACACCATCGCACACCATCGTACACTATCGCACGCCATCACACACTATCGCACACAATCACACGCCATCGCACACTATCGCACACTATCGCACACAATCACACACTATTGCACTCCATCACACACTATCACACACTATCGCACACTATCACACACCATTGCACAATATCGCACACAATCACACACTATTGCACACCATCACACATTATCGCACACAATCACACACCATCGCACACTATCACACACTATCACACACCATCGCACACAATCACACGCCATCGCACACTATCACACACCATCGCACACTATCACACACCATCGCACACTATCACACGCCATCGCACACTATCGCACACCATTGCACACAATCACACACCATCGCACACAATCACACACTATCGCACACTATCACACGCCATCGCAAACCATCGTACACTATCGCACACCATCGCACACCATCGTACGCTATCGCACACCATCACACACTATCGCACACAATCACACGCCATCGCACACTATCGCACACCATCACACACTATCACACACCATCGCACACCATCGCACACCATCGCACACTATCGCACACAATCACACGTTATCGCACGCCATCGCACACCATCACACACAATCACACGCCATCGCACACTATCACACACCATCGCACACTATCACACACCATCGCACACCATTGCACACAATCACACGCCATCACACACAATCACACACCATCGCACACCATCACACACTATCACACGCCATCGCACACCATCGTACACTATCACACACTATCGCATACCATCGCACACCATCGCACACTATCACACGCCACCGTACACTATCGCACACCATCGCACACTATCACACACCATCGCACACCATTGCACACCATCGCACACCATCGCACACTATCGCATACTATCGCACACCATTGCACACAATCGCACACTATCACACACTATTGCACTCCATCACACACTATCGCACGCCATCGCACACCATTGCACACTATCGCACACCATCGCACACTATCGCACACCATCGTACACCATCACACACTATCACACACCATCGCACACTATCGCACACCATCGCACACTATCGCATACTATCGCACACCATCGTACACTATCACACACCATCATACACTATCGCACACCATCGCACACTATCGCACACCATCGCACACTTTCGCACACCATCGCACACTATCGCATGCCATCGCACACTATCACACACCATCGTACACTATTGCACACTATCACACACCATCGCACACTATCACACACCATCACACACTATCGCACGCCATTGTACACTATCGCACACCATCGCACACTATTGTACACCATTGCACACCATCACACACTATCGCACACCATCGTACACCATTACACACTATCACACACCATCGCACACTATCGCACACCATCGCACACTATCGTACACCATCGTACACCATCACACACTAACACACACCATTGCACACTATCGCACGCCATCGTACACTATCACACACCATCGCACACTATCGCACACCATTGCACACTATCATACACAATCGCACACTATCGCACACCATCACACACTATCACACACCATCGCACACTATCGCATGCCGTCGTAAACTATCATACACCATCACACACTATCGCACACCATCGTACACCATCACACACTATCACACACCATCGCACACTATCGCACGCCATCGTACACTATTGCAGACCATCGCACACTATCGCACACCACTGTACACTATCACACACCATCGCACACTATCGCACACTATCACACACTATCGCACGCCATCGCACACCATCGCACACCATCACACACCATCTCACACTATCGCACACCATCGTACACTATTGCACGCCATCGCACACTATCGCACACTATCACACACTATCGCACACCATCGCACACTATCGCACACCATCGCACACTATCGCACACTATCACACACTATTGCACGCCATCGCACACCATCGCATACCATCACACACTATCGCACACCATCGCACACTATCGCACACCATCGCACACTATCGCACGCCATCGCACACTATCACACACTATCGCACACTATCACACACTATCGCACACCATTGCACACTATCGCACACTATCGCACACTATCACACACTATCGCACACTATCGCACACTATCGCACACTATCGCACACCATCGCACACTATCACACACTATCGCACACCATTGCACACTATCGCACACTATCGCACACCATCGCACACTATCACACACCATCGCACACCATCGCACACCATCGCACATTATCGCACACCATCGCACACTATCACACACTATCGCACACTATTGCACACCATTGCACACTATCGCACACTATCGCACACCATCGCACACTATCACACACCATCACACACCATCGCAATATTACATTCAGCGGGCGCGCGTCGGAGTTGGCTGCGCACCCACTGAAAATTTAAGGGCCTATTAAGACCATTAAGAAGTTAATTAAAGTGCTTAAGAACACTGTCCGTCCAACCTTAAGGTTGCATGAAAGAGCGCTGGCCCCGACTCTCCCTCCTCCCCCTGCCCACACAGGTAGCACTGAGCGCTATGGGCGCTATATTATGCTGGGCGGGCCTTACTTGACCCGCCCGCATAAAATGACAGTGCACATCTGATCGTGGGCGGCAATCAGCTCCACGCCCACCTCCTCCCGCTCTTACCCAGCCCAACCACCATTGAAAAAATAGAGGCCTATGTCTTTCTTCAAATAAGGGGACCAAAATGGTGCACAGTACTTCAGGTGTTTGGCGGGATTTTCTAGCCCCGCCCGCTGCCAGGATCCTCCAGTCCTGCTGAAAGTCAATGGACTTTCGGCTGGGCCACCGAATCCCATACAGCGGGTCCCACCATGACGGGGCTGGCAAATCCTGCCTGTGGTCTCACTTAGGCCCTGCACAGTAAAACTTCCCGACTTTTATATTCCATTCTCCTTGCAATAAACATCAACATCCTAATTGCCTTCCATTTGCTGTACCTGCAAAATAATTTTTTGTGCTTCATGTACCAGGACACCCAGATCCCTCTGTGCCGCTGAGTTCTGCAATCTCTCACCATTTAAATAATACACTGCTTTTCTATTCTTCCTTCCAAAGTGGACAAGTTCACATTTTCCCACATTATACTTCATCTGCCAAATTTTTGTCCACTCACTTAACCTGTCCTATATCCCTTTGCAAACTCTCTACCTCCTCTTGACAACTTACTCTCCTACCTATCTTGGAGTTATTGACAAATTTAGCTACCATACATTCGGTCCCTTCAACTAAATCATTGATATAAATTGTAAACTGTGGCACTCCACCAGTTACAGCTTGCCAGTCCAAAAAAGACTCATTTAGACTCCCTGCTTCCTTTTAGTTAACCAAACTCTTATACATGCGAATATTTCATACTTCACATCCATCTTCACCCAAGAGAATGAGGATGAAGGTATTGAACTCGGGGAGAGAGACTGCGAGGTTCTTGAACAAATTGATATACGGAGTGACAAGGTATTGGAGGTGTTGGCAGGCTTAAAAGTGGACAAATCTCCAGGTCTGGATGATTTGTGTCCCAGACTGCTGAGGGAGGTGAGGGAGGAGATTGCAGGGGTTCTGACCCAAATTTTTAACTCATCTCAGGCCACGGGGGAGGTGCCAGAGGACTGGAGAACAGCTAATGTGGTTCCGCTATTTAAGAAGGGTTGTAGAGATAAGCCAGGGAACTACAGGCCAGTGAATCTCACGTCAGTGGTAGGGAAACTATTGGAGAAAATTCTGAAGGAGAGAATCTGTCTCCGCTTGGAGAGGCAAGCTTTGTTCAGGGATAGTCAGCATGGCTTTGTCAGAGGGAGATCATGCCTAACAAATTGGATTGAATTTTTTGAGGAGGTGACCAGGTGTGTAGATGAGGGTAGTGCAGTTGATGTAGTTTATATGGATTTCAGCAAAGCCTTTGACAAGGTCCCACATGGGAGACTTATAAAGAAGGCAAAGGCACATGGGATACAGGGTAATTTGATAAGGTGGATTCAAAATTGGCTTAGTTGTAGGAGGCAGAGGGTGATGACAGAAGGATGCTTTAGTGACTGGAAGACAGTGTCCAGTGGCATACCACAGGGATCTGTGCTGGATCCCCTATTATTTGTCATTTATATGAACGACATAGATGACTATGTGGGAGTAGGATTAGTAAATTTGTGGATGACACAAAGATTGGCTGGGTGGTTAACAGTTAGGTTAAGTGTGTTGGGCTACAGGAAGATATAGACGGAATGGTCAAATGGGCAGATAAGTGGCAGATGAAATTTAACCCTGAAAAGTGTGAGGTGATACACTTTGGAAAGAGTAATTTGACAAGGAAGTATTCAATGAATGGCATGACACCAGGAAGCTCTGAGGAATAAAAGGACCTTGGTGTGAGTGTCCATAGATCTCTGAAGGCGGAGGGGCATGTTAATGGGGTGGTGAAAAAGGCATATGGGACACTTGCCTTTATCAGTCGAGGCATGGATTACAAAAGTAGGGAGGTCATATTGGAGTTGTATAGAACCTTGGTGAGGCCACAGCTGGAGTACTGTGTGCAGCTCTGGTCACCACATTATAGGAAGGATGTGATTGTACCGGAGCGGGTGCAGAGGAGATTCACCAGGATGTTGCCTGGGATGAAACATTTAAGTTATGAAGAGAGGTTGGATAGACTTGGGTTGTTTTCGTTGGAGCAGAGAAGACTGAGGGGCGACCTGATGGAGGTGTACAAGATTATGAGGGGCATGGACAGGGTGGATAGGGAGCAGCTGTTCCCCTTAATTGAAGGGTCAGTCATGAGGGGACACAAGTTCAAGGTGAGGGGCAGGAGGTTTTGGGGGAATGTGAAGAAAAACTTTTTTTACCCAGAGGGTGGTGACGGTCTGGAATGCACTGCCTGGGAGGGTGGTGGAGGTGGGTTGCCTCACATCCTTTAAAAAGTACCTGGATGAGCACTTGGCACGTCATAACATTCAAGAATTTGGGCCAAGTGCTAGTGAATGGGATTAGGTAGGTAGGTCAGGTGTTTTTCACGTGTCAGTGCAGACTCGATGGGCCAAAGGGTCTCTTCTGCACTGTGAGATTCTGTGATTCTGTGATTTTGTGAATACATTATCCCCTACACCATGTAATCTTATCTTGGTAGTGCCTTTGATGCAGCAACTCATCAAATATCTTTTGGAAATCCAAGTACACCACATCTACACGTTCCCCTTTATCCACCTTGCTTGTTACTCCTCAAAAAACTCTTATAAATGAGTTAAGCACAATTTCTCTTTCACAAAGCCATGTAGATTCTGCCTGATCACATTATGATTTTCCAATACACTGCTATATCCTCTTTACGAATAGATTCTAGCAATTTCCCTATGACAGAGGTTACGCTAACTAGTGTGTACTTCCCTGCTTTTGTCTCCCTCCTTTCTTGTATAATGCTGTTGTTAGTTATTTCCGATCCACTGCGGCCCTTCCAGAATCTAAGGAATTTTGGAAGATTATATCCAATGAATCTACTATTTCTGCAGCCATTTCCTTTAAGACCTGAGGATGCAGGCCATCTGGTCCTGAGGCCTGTCAGACTTTGGCCGGGGTTCTCCGCTCCCACCTGCGGCGGTTGTTATTGGTGGGTGAGATGGAAAAAATCGCGAGACGCCAAAAATCAGTTTTACAGCGTTGCAAAACCAGTTTGCAATTGTCCGTTGCAGCCATTAGTGGCAGGAGACGTTTCCCAGATTGGGAACATCATTTCAATACACCCGCATCTCAGTATAAGAACTGCTCACCAGAAGCATCCCCCCATACGGGATCATCAGGGCACATCGATGTGCAATTACAACCGCGTGTTTCACAATGGTACATAAACGACATGTATCTGGCGGCCTGCACTTTGCTCGTGGCCTTGAGGTTTGTTCGCCTACCTTACATCGTGCAGCACTCGAGGTAATCAGCACCAGGCTTCATGGGAAGCACCAGTTCACTTTCAAGGGGTTGTCACAGGCAAGTCCCTACCTACTGGACATGTGGGCTGCAGGATAAGGGCTCCACTGGGGGATAAGAGTGGGGAAGGTTCCACTCAGATACATGACTGGGAGGCAGGTCTGGGGGCTCGGGGGAGGTTAGTGTCCTCAGCACCAGGGTGAGGAGACAGTGTGTTACAGAATGACATAAGCCACTTGGGGGCCAGGATGGGAGGATCACTGAGTGAAGAAGCGCTTCAATGTTGAGCTTGCAAAGACAGTCCTTGTCCCAGTCCAGACAGGCGGAGGGCATTCAGTCCAGCCTCCTTCGTGCCCAGCATGTTGTGTGCAGGACATTGTCGTGATGTCACACGCCTCGGTCTGTGAGGCTTCTGACATCAGACTGGGCCGAGGAGTGCACCCTCAGTCAGGGGAGGGATCTGTAGCCTACAGATGGGGAGAAGATATTGTGGGGGCATCGGAAGGTGTGGAGGGCGGAGGGGGTATGTGTTTAATTGTGCAAGTGGCCTCAAGATAGGGAGGTTTGAGATCTAAATAGGGCTAGGGCACATCCACCTCAAAACGCTCAGGGCCTAACAAATGGAAATCCACCACAAACACAATGGGATCGAGGAATACAGGGGGGAGATTGAGAGATTCTTACAGGAGGGAAATTGAACATGAAGCTCCTCTGGGATGATGAGAGGGGTGTCCAAACTCACACAGGGAGGGTCCAAGCTGGTCTGGCAGTGAGAGCTCAGCACCACCATCTTCCAACCTACAGCGATGGCCCATCACAAATAAAAATGAGGAGAAACTCTGTTGGTGCAGGCTCCAAGGGTGGAGAGCAGGGCAGGTGCATGCACTGGTGGGGGTGTGGGGGAGGTGGGGGGCAATTAAAGGGGCACCCAACTCTACTGTGCATTCCCAAATGAGGAGAGATACACAACTGAGACATGTTAGGAGCCTTTCAATGACATTGCAGGGAATCAGCAAAGTGAGGCTATGATGCACATTCATGTCATATTAATCCAGAAAAGTGGCACTAATTGACCTCCTTGTATGAATCCCTTGTCCGCAGTGTGAAAATTCCCCAGAGCAATAATGAACTCCAGAGCAATTGGGCACCTGGACAAGCTTCAGAAGCGTGTTAGAATTGTGGCACTGGCAGGTTCACAGAAGAGGAGCCTCAGGCCCCCTTCAAATAATCTCATTTCCTGACTAAACATTTCCCTGGTGTTTATTCCAAAGGGTGTGGTATTAGAGTGCAGTGAATGAGGATCCCAGTGCCTGGGCTGAAAGAGGCACATCCAAGCGCCTGGCCAAAGCAATCTCATAGCAATCGCTCATGTAAAGAGTTTGGGGGTGGGGGAAGGACCACCATGAAATACTTCCTGAACTGGCCAGGATTTCAGGGGTGAATAGTTACCGACACTGGGACAAAGCCCTTGAACCCACCGTCACAGACGAGTCGTTGATAGAAATAGGATGTTTGGAGGCTAATGCTGACACTTGTCTGTTTCTCATTGATACTGCAGAGAGGAGACTGTCAGGAAGATGGAGGCTGGATTTATCACTGCCTGCACAGTCACATTCAGGCTAGAGAGAAGGAGGAGATTGTGATGGAGGCGCCTGACTCACCAAAGGAAGGAGCAAAACCCACAAGGCCAAGGGGCAGCAGGGCTCCCTCCAGACACAGAGGATGAGGCTGACAGAAACATTGTGTGTAGGCGGCTCGCAAGACCGAGAGTGTACAGAACTTGCATGTCTTATCTGCAGATGAGTGAGAGACAGAGTCGCTGATGACTCCGCATGTCCAGGGACCTGGTGACTCACATTTGCCACATTCTCCAGGAATTGGGACCATAGGGTCTAGGAGGACATCCATTGCCAGTGGCTCTGAAAGTAATGGCCTCTCTGAACTTTTACACCAGTGGCTCCTCCCAGGGCTCCACTGGGGATGTCTGTGGGATCTCTCCACACACAAATGCATTCATGAGGTGACAGACGTCCATTTTACCAAGGCCCACAATTACATCAACTCCAACAGGGGTCAAGCAAGGCAGGACACCGGAGCACTGGGCATTGCTGAGATTTCCAGATTCCCAAGGGTCAGGGGGCCATTGACTGCACTCATGTGGCTGTAAAAGCTCCCTGGCAACAGGCACTCCAACAGGAACAGGAAAGTCTACCACTCACTCAATGTACAGCTGGTCTGTGACCAGAAAAAACTGATCCTGCAGGTTTGTGCCAGATACCCAGGAATCGCCCATGACTTGTACATCTTGAGTAGATTGCAGCTCCTGGACATCTATGAGGGACCACACAGGGTCCAGGGCTGGCTCCTCAGTGACAAAGGGAACCCACAAAGTGTGTGGCTGATGACACCCGTGTGATAGCCACAGAATTCTGCAGAGAGAAGGCACAATGATACTCATGCTGCTAGCTGTGCATTGGTGCAGCAAACCATAAACATCTTAAAGATGCGATCCTGATACCTGACAGGTCTGGTGGAGTGCTCCAGTACACTCCCCAGAGGCTCTCACTGATCATCATGACTTGCTGTGTGCTGCACAACCTGGCACTGCAAAGGGGGGAGGACTTACCAGATGCCAACATGGAGAAGCTGCACATCTCCTCCGATGAGGAGGACATTGAAGGGAATGTGGATGTTGAGTTTAAGGAAGCCGAGGTTACAGATAAACAGGCTATAGTGCAGGCCAGATGAGGCAGGTGTGAGGCCCTCACAGCCACCAGATCCTAGAAGGAGGGTGACGAGTTGCAGTGTGCATCCTCTTGGACAAGTTCCACTCCATCATGGGCCAACATGAACATCAGTGTTGCTGTTCCTCTCATTTCAACCATGCACTTCAATCTGAGAGTGAGTAGTTACACATCAGGATCACATTGTCCTGGTCCTTTGAAGGATGATGAAGCCTCAGGAGCATGTGTCCTTGCTGAGATCAGGTGCTAACTGGAGGAGGGAGTCCCGACATCAGACATCAGGAGGCGCTGCCTCTTCAAGTGTCTCTCCAACATCCCAGCCACTATGGCAGCCTACAAGAGCCAGGAGCTGTTCCACTGCCCTCAGTGGCCTGTAGCTGTTTGCTTTCAACGTGACAAAGCTCCTCAAGGAGGTCCATCTCCAGCAACAGGACAACGCATTCTGTGTATCGTCGATGGTGAAACTGATCAGTGACACTTGGACCAAGGCAGCCGAGGAGGTTCCACAGGAGTCAATCTAATCAGAGACGACTCAATCCTCTGTGTCACCATCTTCTCTATCACATTAACACCCGGCACTCTCAGTTAGGGAGGCTGGCCTGCTTTTATCCTCATCTTACTGTGCATGTGGACCACCTGAGGAGGACAACGCTCAAACACTTGTGTGCCAGACATTAAAATGCGTCCTCTTTAAGACACACATTGTGCCCTCATGACCAGTCCTGGCTCTTGTGAACTCTAAAATACTCAGACACCATGAGGCCCTCAAGCTGATGAGTCATTGTGAATAAAGAACAGACTTCACCTTCAGTACATCCTCGCTCCTATCCTATTGCTCCCTCAACATTGTCTAAAGCTACTCTGTTGAAGGGTCATACGGTCTCGAAACGTTAACTGTGTTCCTCTCCGCAGATACTGTCAGACCTGCTGAGTTTTTTCCAGGTATTTTTGTTTTTGTTTTGGATTTCCAGCATCCACAGTTTTTTGTTTCCAGATCCTGCTCAAAGGCTCTGTTGACCACCAAAAATCACCATTTGCAATTAGCCTCACTCGTCTCGGTGAGTGTTTAGGTGATGGGACGCACAGCGCTGCATCCCAACATTGTGATGAGAGTCTTGTGGCCGTAATCCAGGCAAATACAGGTTGAGAAACGATCAGGGTTGTAGTTTCGAGCCCCAAGGCAATAATGTGGCTGAGAGGGGCAGAGCTTCAGCATGATCAGGTGACAAGGTGCTCCCACTTATTGGTGAGCTTAGCGGATGTACACTCAGAAAGTGGGAAACTCGGTTGGCAGACAGCAGCATACACGAGCTCTGAGTGTGGGCTCATAGCATGAAAACCCTGCCGAGAGACAGAGAGCACATGGAGTTGCACGATCTATGAGCCTTCTCCATGCTTAAACACATCTCTCCTTGTACACTACACCTTCACCTTTTAAGAATGCAGGTAAGATAGGAGAACACATCTGCCTCAATCTTACGCAACCAAGAATAAACAGGACATGACCCTGCAAAGCACGTGAACGAGGTTCCTTCCACAAGATCACTTCACATTAAAGTCGAGGCATCAGTGACATTGAGAATGATCTGAAAAAGGGACACACAATGTGGTGATATGGAAACACACTACATAGACAAGAGGCCCATGATAGCGGCATCCACGCTAAGTGTGGGGAGGCACCATGGTGTCACACCTGATTGACAGAAACACAGTTCATCATTAAAAGGAGACATACACAAGAGGAGATGTGAAATGGGTGCAATTGTATTTAAATTTGTGAACGTTATATATATGTTCTGAACACCTGTTGTGCTCCTAAATTTTTTAAACTTTGCTAACCCTACCACGACATCTGGGTGCATCCCCACCATCCCCAGTGGAGGTGGAGGCAGCCTGCTGACTGCGGCGCCCAGCCTGTGATGACTTTGGTGGGTATCTTCTGGAAGGCTGAGACCTGGAGGGCCCCGGCCTATTTTGCTGTGGGGCAGTTGCACCCTCCTCGGCTTGTGGTGCTGGAGGAGATAGGGTCACAGGAAGAGGGGATTGGGCCAGCAGTTCCGGAGTCACCTGGGTGGATGGCCCTGGGATGTTCAACTGCTGGTCCACTTCCCGATGGATGCTCAAGGGTCCCTGGCTGACTGCTTGGGGAGAAGGGGCAACTGGACTGAGATCGACGTGTCCTGCCTCCCTCTTGTGCAGATGGATGATACTGATGGCTACAGCGATGGAGTGCTGATCCTAAAGCAGTGCAGGACCAATGTCCTGGACCAAGGTCTCCATAGCAGCCGCCATCCTACCAGTGTTGACCTTGGTGCATTGGCAGACTGACGATATCACCTCAGACTGAAGGCAGACAGATTCCCCCATCATCCACTGCAATCTGAGGAGTGCAGCAGACATCCCTTCCTGATGTTCCCGTGATTGTTGCTGCAGATCCACCAACTGATTTAGGATTGAGTCTGGAGGCTCATCATCTGACACAGACGCACAGATTCCTAGCCTCCAACAGCCCTCTGAGTGCCAGCGACCTCGGATATCCCTGCCTCTGCCTGCTGTGTACCAGACTGTGTGCTGTGCTCACCAGATTGTGACCCTGAGGCTGCTCTAGAACTAGATCCCACCGAGGTGTGTGTCTTTGAGTTTCTGGAGGGTGTGGGTGGGTGAGCGCTGTGATGGGTCTTCAATGGTGCTCTCCTCTAGTTCCTCATCCAAAGTGTCATTGGGACTCGAGCTAAGGGCTTGGCTGGTTGAGGCCGGAGGACACTTGGCTGCGGTTCCTGTGAAAGAAAGTAGAGATAATTAGTGCGTGGCTGGCAACTCTACGACAGCACATTTCATTCACAGTATCATTGTCTGAGAGATGAGACAGTGCAGGATCCTCACGTGGGTGTTTGATGCTGACCTCCCGATCGCCCACATAGTCCACAACATCTCCGGCCAGTTCGACGGTTCTGTTCTCAATGACAGTGAGGAGCTTGAGTTCCGGCATTCCACGCCTGGACTGGGATCTCTCCCTGTGATTGTGTGCGAGCTTGTCCTGCATAAAGACGGATGGACAGTGTAAACAGAACACATGGCAGGGCAGATGAAATGGATGCCTAACCACACCTTCCCTCTGTCACTGACCACCAGTGTCCTCTTGGTCACAAAACAAACATTCCAAACCATGTTATATTCCATTAAGGTATCAATTAATCATGCTTGTGGATTCCCCTGTCTATGTAACTTTGCCTGGCTGACTGCTCCTAACCAGTGCTACCCCAGCATGGCTGCTGAGAGATGACTGACTTCCAGTGGGGGAGATTGCAGACAAACTTGAACAACTTTAACCTCAAGAGGCCTCAGAATAGGCAGTAGCAGGTCCGGGCTTGTTGGCTGACAGGCAACCAAGTGGCAGTGGTGGGAGGGCACAGAGTCTCAAAGAAAGCACACGGATTCACGGTCCATGGAGCCACTATCGCTCCACTGGTATGGCTCAGCTATCTGAGAACTTGCAATACGCTATACACACTGGGATTTACAGCTATGATGGCAGCAGTCTGAATTTGCATGACTTTAATCTGAGTTTCCACTAAAGCATCGAGGTTTTGGGCAGCTTCTGTCTGCGCTGCATCATGGTTGGGCCCACAGTGCTTTGTGGAGCTGACCTGCACTCCTAGGCTGGAAAGGATGGGCTTCAAGCTCCATGAAAAGTCTTGTGCCAACTTTATAACAGACTCCTCCATACTCCTTTACAGCCTCACTGCAAGCCATGGTATAGATCACAGCTGCTCCAGTGATGGCAAGCACTGTCTGTAGGCACATGTAGGCACACCTGGACCCAGCGGTTAGCACCTACTACCTCCGCTGGTGAACCACCTTTTCCTGCACGAGAGAGTGAAGTGTATCAGTGAGTGCGGTGCAATGTGTTTGGGTGATGTAACTACCTTGGCAGAAGGGCTAGCAGTGTGTGTAAGCAATATGATGTGCATGTGAGGATGAGGTGAAGCTATGTATGTCAGGTGAGCGGACCTGTTTGATTGAGACTGGTGTAGGTGAGTGATGGAGCTGTGGTGCATAGTGCAATGTGTGGAGCTGGTGGTGCACTTGGTGGGATAGGGTGTATGAAAATGCATTGACTTGACGTTGAACATTCATGTGAGATCATTGACCTTCTTCCACACTGAATCAGGTCCTCAGGGCTGGACTCTTAGCATTGACCCCCACAGCAATTTTCTCCCACTGCTTTTTGAGCATGTGTCCTTGCGGATAGATCTATTTTTATCCCTGTCTCCTTGGCCAAGGTTTCCAGTATAATGTTGGAAAATCTTGGGCACTGCACTCTGCCATGTTGTGCCAACATCCAGTGATCTCCTTGCTCAGACTCCCTTCTGCAACCATTTCCTCCACTTGCTCCAGCCACATTGCAACACCCCTTTAAGAATTGCAGGCTACCTTTCAGTGAATCAAGCCTCTCTCAATTTTGTGCCATTGTTCAGGTATGCAGCCACTCAGCAGCACGCTAACACTAACTGCATGCAGGACTTGTTTAAGTGGGCAGGTAGCCCAACGTTTGTATGCTGCCTACCTTGGAAGCAACAGGACTTGGTGAGTCACCAGAATCCATGGCTGTTTTCAGGTATTAGCGAATTTTCCAAGTCAGCTATTTACACAATTGCTTAAAACAAATACAGCAAGTGAAAAGCCAGAAACTGTGGTTACAAGCTAAACAACACATAATTGTTTATGTGTAAAGTAAGTTATGAGAAGTAATGGTTTATGGGGGGAAAAAAGTCAAGGCAGCAAATGAGAATAGCCACAAAGAAACAATTAGGTTAAATAGGACCCGACAGTTGCCTCCTCCTAACTGCACATGTTTAAACCTGTAACTTTATTGGTTCAGGGGTTAAGGGTCAGACCTGGAACCGTGGATGAAGTGGTTTCACAATGTGTCATGACATTGACTTTGGTGGCTTTGTGCCAGCTTCAGTTGTTACTTTACAGCTCACAGCACTACTCCAGTATCAAGCTACTTACTTAGGGTGGTCTTGCTAGAGGCAGAGCTGCCACATTGGAGTGCAATTCTATACTAGGGTTTTTACAATATGTTCATATGGTTTTCAGTGTAAATTTAGCCCAACAATCCTATTACAACAGCATCAGTTAGGGTCTTAGTGTTTGAATGAAAGTCTGATGTGGGGAACTAGAGGCTGATAAAGGACATTAATGCTACAGTGTTTCATGGTTTGAACTGAAACCATTTAAAGTTTCCAGACAGCAACATTAAGCATAGGAGCAAACCATTATTCACAAGGCATAGTGTGATTCTCATTCTTACTTCAGTAAAGTCATTATTGAACAAGGTAAAGTTAATTTGATTTTGTCAGTCACTGAAATGCAATAGTATCTCCAATAAAAGTCTTTGTTCAACTTAAATACTGTGACTATAACTATTGAAAGAAGCACATCTTTGTTTACATTCACCAATTTCTTCCAATTTACATACCATACACAGACAGACACACAGGCAGACACACAGACAGACACACAGGCAGACACACAGACACATACATACAGGCAGACACACATAGTCAGATACACAGAAACTCAAACACAAAAAGACAAACACATGCATGAATCAAGAAGTAGAATGACATGTAAACCAGGAAATAGGAGACGATTCATGTTATTAAGAGACAATAGGAGCTATAATGATATAAAATATAAAGATTTATGAGACACAGAATATATGAATAACACGCAAAGGTACCTAGGTGTGGAAGTGTGAAAACCTGGCAAAGTGTAGAGAGGACGAGTCACCCAGGAACTTGGGAAAGGAAAGTAAACAGGTTTGTGTCAGATATAAAACAAAAAAACTGTGGATGCTGGAAATCCAAAACAAAAACAGAATTACCTGGAAAAACTCAGCAGGTCTGGCAGCATCGGCGGAGAAGAAAAGAGTTGACATTTCGAGTCCTCATGACCCTTCGACAGAACTTGAGTTCGAGTCCAAGAAAAAGTTGAAATATAAGCTGGTTTAAGGTGTGTGTGTGGGGGGGCGGAGAGATAGAGATAGAGAGAGGTGGTTGTATGGACAAACAAGCAGTGATAGAAGCAGATCATCAAAAGATGTCAGCGACAATGGTACAAAAGAACACATAGGTGTTAAAGTTAAAGTTGGTGATATTATCTAAACGAATGTGCTAATTAAGAATGGATGGTAGGGCACTCAAGGTACAGCTCTAATGGGGGTGGGGAGAGCATAAAAGATTTTAAAATATTTAAAAATAATGGAAATAGGTGGGAAAAGAAAAATCTATATAACTTATTGGAAAAAAAAAGAAAGGGGGAAACAGAAATGGGGTGGGGATGGGGGAGGGAGCTCACGACCTAAAGTTGTTGAATTCAATATTCAGTTCGGAAGGCTGTAAGGTGCCTAGTTGGAAGATGAGGTGTTGTTCCTCCAGTTTGCGTTGGGCTTCACTGGAACAATGCAGCAAGCCAAGGACAGACATGTGGGCAAGAGAGCATGGTGGAGTGTTAAAATGGCAAGCGACAGGGAGGTTTGGGTCATTCTTGCGGACAGACCGCAGGTGTTCTGCAAAGCGGTCGCCCAATTTACGTTTGGTCTCTCCAATGTAGAGGAGACCACATTGGGAGCAACGAATGCAGTAGACTAAGTTGGGGGAAATGCAAGTGAAATGCTGCTTCACTTGAAAGGAGTGTTTGGGCCCTTGGACGGTGAGGAGAGAGGAAGTGAAGGGGCAGGTGTTACATCTTTTGCGTGGGCATGGAGTGGTGCCATAGGAGGGGGTTGAGGAGTAGGGGGTGATGGAAGAGTGGACCAGGGTGTCCCGGAGGGAGCAATCCCTACAGAATGCCGATAAGGGGGGTGAAGGGAAGATGTGTTTGGTGGTGGCATCATGCTGGATTTGGCGGAAATGGCGGAGGATGATCCTTTGAATGCGGAGGCTGGTGGGGTGATAAGTGAGGACAAGGGGGACCCTATCATGTTTCTGGGAGGGAGGAGAAGGCGTGAGGGCAGATGCGCGGGAGATGGGCCGGACACGGTTGAGGGCCCTGTCAACGACCGTGGGTGGAAAACCTCGGTTAAGGAAGAAGGAGGATATGTCAGAGGAACCGTTTTTGAAGGTAGCATCATCGGAACAGATGAGACGAAGGCGAAGGAACTGGGAGAATGGGATGTTTGTGTCAGGGCTGCAGAGGATTCAGTTGACCCAGTGTTTCGATGCAAACTCATTGTCACATGGTATTTAAGTTCTCTCCTTCTCTGCCTTTCTGAACCATTCCAATGAAACTCAAGAAAATTCAGCCTTTTTCACTAGGAAGAGTTAGTGGATTTAATAACCAAATGCTATATGATAAACTTTCAGCCTGATTTTAACTCTGTGTAAGGGATTGATTTTGAGTGAGTTAGAATCAGGCTCTGGCCTTTCAGATTACGTGTGAGCTTGGTCAATCTTAGTTTAATACCTGCCACATCCTCTAGGTGGTGTCAAAACACTACAGTGACTCATTTCCTAAGCAGTATTCGGAATAACCTCCCAGCAAATTACTGGACAATCCCATTGCATTAGCTTATAAATATAAAAACTGCAGAAGAGAACAAACTGTATATTTTGCAGAAAAGAAAATGATAATAAGAGAGGCCTAACCCAAATATGTAGTTCAGGCTAAGGACTGATTCTAGACGATCACAGGCTTCTTCATTTGGGTGCAACACATAACTCCAGGCCCAGTCCAAAGTCCATCCCAATATGTCTTATTTCCATTATTCAATCAGTAAGTGCAATTTATTAGGGGAGAGAATGACTTAAAACACTACTTGAGTGACCATCAAAGCAATCTTTCCCTTAATGACAACGGCTATTTAATATTCTTACAATCCTACATTTTTTTCTGTTTGGTTTTTTAAATCCTTTTACCAGGGGATGAGTTCAAAAGTGCTGCAACGCCAGCCAATGTTCAGAATCTGTTTAGCATTCAATTGATACTTTTAATAAAATAAAAATATGGTACTGTTGTTTACCCGGTGACGGTATTTCCATTTTTAGATTACTAAATAGGCCTACAGTGTTTCCTCTCATTTGTGTTAGTTTTATCAATGCAATAAGGGTGAAATCAGTGGAAACACGCAAAAGACTGCAGAAATTCAAGCATAAGTAATATCATATATAAATTAAATTTCCACAATTTTTAAAACTAGTTTAAAAATCATTTGCCTCAGCTGGGCCACACCTCCAGGGTAGAACTGATGAGTTCCGCCAACTGCAGCCATTTGCTGCTTTTGGAGAAGGACCTTCAAATTGAGCAGAATTTCTTTGGCACAAAGCAATGAAACCAGCAAATGTTCAGCAAGGCTTTTTCAAGCTTATTTTCAGTGATTTAAAATCAGGCTACTCACAGGTGGTGGACTAAACACTCTTATTAAAAATGGTTATTTTTGGTGCTAAACACATTTTCATCTGT
Source organism: Isurus oxyrinchus (assembly GCA_026770705.1). Taxonomy (NCBI): domain Eukaryota; kingdom Metazoa; phylum Chordata; class Chondrichthyes; order Lamniformes; family Lamnidae; genus Isurus; species Isurus oxyrinchus. Next base: position 107,802,184 of record JANJGN010000019.1, on the reverse strand, counting down.
ATTAATAAAACTGCATCAGGTTACCGTACTTAAATGCATTAAGGGGTACCTTTTAATGCAAAGGAAGAAAACCGATTATGTTCTATTATACTGCCTGATTGCGCTGGTCTTTGGAAGATTTTACATTTGTAATTATGCAAATTAACTTCAGAGGAAACTTGAACTGTAACTTAACCCAGCGCAATTTCAAATACAATTTCGTGATTGTGCCCCCAAACAGAAACTCTACCCCACAATATTTATTATTCGGTCTATTTACTAAAATCTAAAATGATCTTCGTCACTTATATTTTCTATCCGCCAAACAGAATTATAGCATTTCACAAGGGAGCTACATTTAGTGGAGGAGACGGATGTATTTTTGATTCCATATTGCTGAATATGCCAGTCATTTTCAAAGCAATCATGCAGGACATAACAATTTAGCTCAATACATAAATAAGTATAAATAAGAATCTTGCTCAAGATCACAGGTAGCACGTTAAACAGCTTGAAGATGTCTGAAAGTGATTCATGGATTAGTATGAAATCCTCATGGTACAGAGTTCCTCCCTCCCATCTCCTCTTCAACAGCGAATTATTTCTTTCAAGTCAACTGCACAGCCATTCCTTGGTTTACATAAACAAAAATAAAAATAGCTGGAAAAACTCAGCAGGTCTGACGGCATCTGCGGAGAGGAACATAGTTGTTGTTTTGAGTCCGTATGACTCTTCATCAGAACTAAGGAAATAGAGAAATGAGGTGAAATATAAGCTGGTTGATGGGGGGTGGGACAAGTACAGCTGGATAGAGGGCCAGTGATAGGTGGAGGCAAAGAAGAGATTGCCAAAGCTGTCATAGACAGAAGGACAAAGGGGTGTTGATGGTGGTGATATTATCTAAGGAATGTGCTAATGGGGACATTAAGGGTAGAAAGCAGGACAAGCTAGTGGCAGATGGCCCTAGTGGGGATGGGGTGGGGGAAAGGGATTGAAAAGCGCTAAAAGGTGGATATAAAACAATAGATCAAAATAAATTTAAAAATAGGTGGGAAAAGAAAAATATATTTTTTTTAAATTATAAAAAATTGGAAAAAGGGGGATCAGAAAGGGGGTGGGGATGGAGGAGAGAATTCATGAACTGAAGTTGTTGAACTCAATATTCAGTCCGGAAGGCTGTAAAGTGCCTAGTCGGAAGATGAGGTGCTGTTCCTCCAGTTTGCGTTGAGCTTCACTGGAACAATGCAGCAGGCCAAGGACGGACATGTGGGCATGAGAACAGGGTGGAGTGTTGAAATGGCAAGTGACAGGGAGGTCTGGGTCATGCTTGTGGACAGACTGAAGGTGTTCTGCAAAGCGGTCGCCCAGTCTGCGTTTGGTCTCTCCAATGCAGAGGAGACCGCATTGGGAGCAGCGAATGCAGTAGACTAAATTGAGGGAAGTGCAAGTGAAATGCTGCTTCACTTGAAAGGAGTGTTTGGGCCCTTGGACGGTGAGGAGGGGGGGAAGTAAAGGGTCAGGTGTTACACCTTCTGCGGTTGCATGGAAAGGTGTCATGGGAGGGGGTTGAGGTGTAGGGGGTGATGGAGGAGTGGACCAGGGTGTCCCGGAGGGAACAATTCCTGCAGAATGCTGCCAGGGGGTGAAGGGAAGATGTGTTTGGTGGTGGCATCATGCTGGAGTTGGCGGAAATGGCGGAGGATGATCCTTTGAATGCGGAGGCTGGTGGGGTGATAAGTGAGGACAAGGGGGGCCCTATCGTGGTTCTGGGAGGGAGAGGAAGGCGTGAGAGCGGATGCGCGGGAGATGGGCTGGACACGGTTGAAGGCCCTGTCAACCATCATGGGTGGAAAACCTCGGTTAAGGAAGAAGGAAGACATGTCAGAGGAACTATTTTTGAAAGTGGAATCATCAGAACAGATGTGACGGAGGCGAAGGAACTGAGAGAATGGGATGGAGTCCTTACAGGAACTGGGGTGTGAGGAGCTGTAGTCGAGCTAGCTGTGGGAGGCGGTAGGCTTGTTATGGATATTGGTGGACAGTCTGGTGATAGACTGTCCTGGTCCTGGGCGAAATGCACAAGGTTGTGTGCCCTTGTGAAGATGGCATCTGTAACCTCATGGATGCATTTGTTGCTGGAGGTTTGTGAGAACCTACGGAGGTCACCTGTGGAGCCCTGAAAAGGGACACTAGCATAGAAATTAAGTGCCGCAGTCACTTTCACAGCCACTGGCAGTGGATTCCCTCCATATCCCCGTGGCACCAAATCCTGCAGTAGTGGCAGATGTGACCAACCCATTCCCTAGACATGTGTAGTCTTCGGCAAAACTAGTTCTTGATTATCTGCAGGAATGAAAGCCGGTGTCTAAGGACCTTGTGCGTTGCTACGTGCTGACCGGTGATGGCTCACCGTGGCTCTTCAGCAGCTTGTGCAGGGGTCACACCCGACCCTTCTTCCTGAGGGTGCTGCTTCTCCCTCTGTCGCTCTCTTCTCCATCATCTTCATCCTCTGTACCCCACAAGGCCTACAGCTAGGTCACCAGGCTCCATGCTGCTGATGTACTCCTCCTGCGGGATGAAAGAGAGAGACATATGGGTTAGCTTGAGTGTTCTAAGAACCTGACTTGGTTAAGACTGAAGGCCCCTTAATGCGTCCCAGACAGTGCTGTCCACCACTTGGATGGCCAGAGTTTACTGCACTGCATGGCTGCTTAAACCCCCACCCACTTCCACCCCACTCCACCTGACCGACTGGCAGCAGCTTTGCCCAGTGGACTGCAGGCTGTGCTCTCAGCTCAGGCACAGACATTCTCCTAACCCACACTGCAGGGCTGCACTGTTAGCTTCAACCACAGGGGAGACTGGTCCAAACTGGGATGCTGACATTGCCATGGGCTGTGAGCACCTCCAGCAGTGACTGCTCCATGACCAGCTTTAGCGAGGAGATTGTACAATGTGCCCAGGCGTCCAACTGTTCTGCAGTCCACCAAAACGCTCATTAGTTTGCAGCCTGTGTCCGAGGGGTGAAAAGCTCTGGAGCCCTTGGTGACACTTTCATGTCTCTGTGTTGTTGAGTGGACAGAGAAGCTGGAGACCCGACTCCGACCATATCAATGTGGCTGCACCTGAACTGTCTCAGCTGCAGAGGAATGGTCACTTTATACTGGTTTCCCTAATGCATGGCTGCTTCCCTCACCCCAATTGCATGTGCTTGTACACCACCTTCAACCGCAGGGCAGATATTACCCCCACCCTCCTACTCGCCTCAACCACAAGGCAGCCCTTGCGTCGTCCCCCCACCCTTTCACCCACGTGCCTCAAGCTTCCAAGATTCCTGTGCATCTGCCTCTAGGTCTCTCTGTTCCTGCACTCACTATCAAACTGCACCATTTACTAAACATTGCCCTTCTTCACTCTTCCTACCAAAATCTATCACATCACACATGTCTGCATTAAATTCCATCTGCCTGGGGAGATGATGGGGTACTGGTAAGGTCACTGGACTGATCATTCCCCCCCCGCCCCCCCCCCCCCACCCGGGTCTAGGCTTATGCTCTGGAGGAGATATAGTAAAATTTAATATTTAATTAATAAATCTGGAATTGAAAGCTAGCATCGGTAATGCTGAGCAAGGAATGATTATCGATTATTGTAAAAAAAACATTTGGGTTCACTGAATGTCCTTCAAGGAATGAAATCTGCCATGCTTACCTGGTCTGGCCTACATGTGACTCCAGACCCACAGTAACATGGTTGACATTTAACTGCCCTTTGAAATGGCCTAGTGAGCTGCTCAGTTCAAGGGCAATTAGGGATGGGCAACAAAGGCTGGCCTTGCCAGTGGCAGCCACATCCCAACAAAGAATTTAAAAAAATTGCTTGTCCATTTCACCAGTCTATGTCCTCTGGAAATCTATTGCTAACCTCTTCATTATTCACTCAGTTTGCCGCTTTTGTGTCCTCTGTAAACTTTGAAACAATGCCATATATTGTCAATTCCAGATCATTAATAAAAATCAAAAAGAGCAGTTGTCCTAAAAACCACTGTATATTTCCCTCTATTCACAATCAATCTCTGCTTTTTGCATCTTAGCCAATTTCAAATCTGCATTGTTACTGTTCCCCTAACCCCTTTTTAAATTTTTTTTCTGAACAAGTCTATCATGTGATACTTTGAAAGTTGATTTGCACAAGACCATCACATTGCCCTCTTATCAACTCTCGCCGGGAATTCATCAGTCAGGTTTGCCTTTAACAAACCTGTACTGACTTTCAATTATTAGCCCATGTTTTTCATGTCATGGATTATTGCCTCTAAAAGTTTCCCCACCACTGGTGTTAGGCCAACTGGTCTGTGGTTATCAGGTTTATCCTGCTCCCCTTTTTGAAACAAGGGTATAATAGTTGCAATTCTCCAGTCCTCTGGCATCACTTCTTAGCGGGGGAGGTTTATGACCAGTGTCTCCATTATTTCCACCCTTACTTCCCTCAGTAACACAGGATATATACAATCCAGAACATGTAGTTTTTCTACTTTGAGGACTGCCAAGCTTTTCAGTGACTCCCCTTTATATATTTTGCCCTTATCCAGTAATGCTACTGCTCCCACCTTCACTGCAGGCATTGTCAGCATCCAGTTCTCTAGCAAGGAAGGATGGAAAGTATTCATTTAGGGCTTCAGAGATGCCCTTTGCCTCCCATTTTGGACCCTAATCATATCCACCCCTTCCTTTGACTACCCTTTCAATATTTACTTGTTCCCTTTTATAACAGCCACCAATCTATTCTCATACTCCTTCTCCTGTTACTTTTCTTTATCTATACTTTCTGTATCCAACTTCTATTCTCTACTATATAGTGAAATTTACATTAATGGAAAGTCTTGTCAGGAAAATATAATAATATTCATAGGGCAGAATTTTGCCCTTGGGGTGCAGGCTCGGTGTGGGAGGGGTGTGGGTGGGAAGTTGACCATTGCCTGCGATTGGGCCCGGAAGGCAAATTCACGCTGGCAGGACAATTAAAGCCCACCCAGCATGAAATGCAAGTGACAGCGTTCAGTGCTGCCTGTGCAGGCAGGGGTGGGAGTGTGAGCTGGGCAAGTGTGACCTTCACGCATGCGTGTGAGTACACGCTACATAATCTGAGATGAACTGACTTCAAAAAAAGAAATTTAAGGTTTTGTAAATGTTATGAAACATGTTCCCTCATGTGACTCTGTCACATGAGCAGGGACATGTCATTAATGAAAAAATAAAGCTTTTATTAGCTTTTGGAAACCTCATCCCGCCAGTGGATGAGGTTTCCAAAAAAGTGCAAAGGCTGCAATGAAAAATTTCTTTTAATTAATTTTTTTAATGGCTTTAATAGGCCTTTTAATTTTGGGCGGGTGCGCTGCCAACTCCAACATGCACCCGCCAAACGAAATATCGCACGAGTGCACAAAGATGTCGGGACGCACGCACAACATCATCGCGCATCATTTTATGCTCAGTCGGGTCAGGTGTGCGCCTGCCCACCGAGCTAAAAATGTTGCCCATAATGTTCTTGGAATTTATTGTAAAGCAATAGTGGGGTCTGTGTCTGTGGGGTGTGTGTGTGTGTGTGTGTATTAAAGGCAACTAGTCTGAAGGTTTTGATGTAAGAAGAGAAGCTAGGTTTGAAACGCTAAATAAGTAAACATGGGTGAAGTTTCAGAATATGAGGTGTAAAGGGACATCTGCATTTTTAAATAAACCAGGCTAGCTTGAATTCAAAAATAAGGGGTGAAATGTTTCACCTAGCCAGGAGTTAAGAAACAGTGTGTTTATTTTTCCCAAAAATTACTGGTAAAATTGGTACTATGATAGATTTTAATATTAGGGAGGTAAAGTCCAATGACTATGGGGCAGGACTTTGCCCTTGGCAGTGGTGCTTGGCGGGGGTGGGTGGTGGGCAGTTGGGAAGCCGACTGCCACCCACGATCGGCTCCTCGCCGTGATTTCATGCGGGCAGGATCACGAGTGGCAGTGCTGAACACTGCCTGTGCAGGCGGGGGGGAGGAGGGAGAGCTGGGCCTAGCACACAGTTTGTGCGTGTGTGAGAAAAAGTGCTTCAATCTCCCTGGGGCATGGAGCTGCCTCTGACTCTGATGCTGACTCTGTCACATGAGCTGGGACATGTGTTAAATTCAAAAATAAAGCTTTTGTTTAATGTTTATTTGCTTTAGGAAACCTCATCCCACTAGTGAATGAGGTATCCTAAAAAATGTCACGGCCACTTGGCCTTTTCACCTGCTTGCCAACCATTAGTTTGGACGGGCAGTGTAAATTTGAATTTAATTAGATTGTTAATGTCCTTAATAGGCTTTTTAATTATTGGCGGGCACACAGCCAACTCCAGCACGTGCCCACCGAACGACATATCGCAAGACAGCGCAATGATGTCGGGACACAGGACTGACGTCAACTGGCGTCATTTTACACTTGAGCATGTCGGGCACGTGTCCACACACCAAGCGCAATATTCTGCTCATAGTGAAGCAATGGGAATTTGCATTCAAAGGGGAAAATATGTATAAAGGAGAGAAGGCTCAGTACAAGGGAAGGCATTCTAAGATCTAACAAGTGTGAAAAGCCTCCAGCCCTGTGCCCAAATTGCCGTCTGCAGGAACTGAAGTGAAGAAAGCTCATTTTGAACATCCCTGTCCATGGTGTTGTGTGTTGCTTTGCCAGGGTTTTTCAAAATCTATGTCGTTTTTACAGTTGCTTTAACGGAGGTGTAACTGGGAGTTAGATTAACTAGGGGAGCTGGGAGTTATCATAGTGGTAATTTTAAAACCTCTGTATGTGCTTAAAATTTATTTTTTATTAATAAAGATTTAAGTTAGTCTTGTAAGAAACCTATAAGACTCAATGATCTTATTACTATTTAATTCAAGGCACACATCACGAAATAAATACAAATTGCAAAGCAGTTGTGGCAGTTGTTTCAAGTTTCCCTCTGGGATTTGAACAGCTCAGCATTTACCATCCACTGTGCCATAACAGTCTCCTTTTTCTCATCTTGACCTCTAGATTGTGTAGATTCCACTTTAGGCACAATCAGGAGATTGAGTGTAAAATCAGCTCTTATTCCAAAGTGAAGTTATTTTTCAAGTGCCTGCCTAAGCTCATTTTTGCATCACCACAGATGTAAGATCTTCCATGAAGTTGGCGAATTAGCTTGTAATTGTTTCTGTATTTCTATAAATTCACAAATATTCACTGATGTATTTAAGACCTGTAACATGGTGCTGTTTAATTAAATTGGCCGTGAAAGGGTTTATAAAAAACAAAGCATTTTTGATAAGACCATCCACTCCTCCGCCTGAGATTGACCTGAATTTAAAACTTTACTCATTAGTGAACACTAGTCAGTTCTTTTTAAAAATAGAGTAAATATTTTTTTAACATGTCCAAAATGTTAAAACATGTCTGAGTGCGAAGACTCAAAGGCAATGTGAAAACCCAAATTGGTGGAAAATGGACACGCTTCCTTATCAATTTGATCTGCAAGTGTGGCCAATTCTGTGAGTGGAGCTGGATTCCAGTGCAATGCTCTTTAAACCAGTGTTACAGGTTGTGGAAACTCAATTTTGGTTTGATGTAACTTCCTAACTTGTGTTCAAAATTCAGCGATCTTTTACGCTAGCCTGGTCAACTTCAGCTAGATTGCCTTGATAAAACCAAAGCAAACTAGCAGAAGCTCTAATCTTATCATTAGACATCCAGGAAGCTCTAGCTTTGGATGTCCTTCCTTCCCCTCTCATGGAAATGTGTTGATTCTGTACCTGAACATTTCTCCTTTGAAGGCCTTCCATTGTTCAATTATTGCTTTGCCCACCAATTTTTGCTTCCAGTCTATCTGAGCCAGGTTGTTTCCAGACTCACTGGAATTAGCCCTCCTCCAGCTAACAATTTCTACATTTGATTGTACCCTGTACTTTTTCATAACTAGTTAAAATCTGATGACATGATTATCACTGTTCCCTAACTTTCCTGTACCCCCTTCCACCATTGTACCATTCTGCGCTTGCCCCAATTCAGTCTCTAGAACTAGATCCAGTGTTGCTTCCGTCACCATTGGTCTGGAAACACAGTGATCGAGAAAGTTCCCTTGTATGCATTTCAGGAATTCCTCCCCCTCTGCTAGAAACATTATTACTATCACAGTCTCTATTAGGACAACAGATGTCCTCTATTATCACTACTCTGGAGTTCTTGCATCCTTCTTAATTTGTAAGTTTACTCCGCTATCTCCCCTCTATTTGGTGGTCCTTGGCATACATCCATTGGTGTAATATCTCTACTCTATTGTTCCTTCATTCCAACCAAATAGATTCTGTTTTTGGGCTCTCAACTACATCAACCCACTCAAGTGCGATAATAGTTTCTTTGATCAATAATGCCACTCCCTCCTCATTTTTCCTTTCCTACCTTTCCTGACCGTCTAGTAGCCAGGATAACTAAGTTCCCAATCCTCCCCTCCTTTGAGCCAGGTCTCTCTTTATTGTTGTTATGTCATAGCCCCCATGTGGTGACTTGTGTCTGCAGATCATGACTTTATTTACCATACAATGTGCATTTGCACATTCCAAACTCTTCTTGCATTTTCCTCCTGTCTTATTGTTCTTCTTTTTGAGATACCATTCACTGTAATGCTATTTATCCATTCCAGTCCTCCGTCTACCTTGTTTCTTCTCTCTAATGTTCACCTTGTTACCCATGCCCTTGCCAGGTTTGTTTGAACTCTCCCTCGCAGCACTAGTTAATGAGCCTGAGAACACTGCTCCCAGCTCTGTTGAGATGTTGCCATCATCTTGAACAGGTTCTTCTTGCCCCAAAATTGGTTCCAAAGTCCCTCGGATTCAGATTTCAGAAATCCAAAATCCTCCCTCATACACCATTTCTCCAGCCTGACTTATCCTACCATTTTTATACATGCTAGTGTATGGCGTTGGGAGCAATCAGAGAGCACCACCTTATCACATTCTGCTCTTTAATTTCTACCTGACCTCCTGAAACTCTGAAAACTCTCAACCTTTTCCCTTCCTACATCATTGGTTACCAAATGGACCAAAACTTCTGAACTGTTATCCTTCCCTGTCAGAATGTTCTGCAACCACTCAGTAATGTGCTTTTCCCTGAGACTAAGGGGCAAAGCACCATTTGGATTCATGTTGGTAGCTGCAGAAACATCTGTCTATCCCCCTGAATATTGAATCCCTTATGACCACTGCATTTCTACACTCTGCTGTTCTCTGCTGTGCAGTCATTTGCCCATGATGCCTTGACTGTCCTTTAGATTGCCACCACTCTGCGAAGTTCTCATCCTCACCATTATTCAAAACTGGTTTGAAGGTGCCACAGTCCTGGAGGACCCTGCACTGCCTTGATCTTCCTACCTCACAGATTAGCCACCCACTTATCATGCTACCGAATTCTGTAGGGTGACCACCCCTGGTGCGTGCAGCCTAGAAAATTCCCAGCCTCTCACATGCACTACAGTGACTACTGTCTCTCCTCAATTTTGGAAACCGTGAACTTGACCTTAAGCACTGGAAGGCACTTCCTTCACAAGCAGTTGTCGAGGATGGGTACATCCTAGAGTACCCACATGGCACCGGAACTGTAGGCAATGCATCTCAACTGTCCCATCATTTTGTTTGAAAATCTATCCACTTATGTCATAAAGTTTTTAGCTTAGTTCCCCCTTTTTAACCCTAATTTAATTCTTAATTTTTTCATGCAATTTGGATGCCTTTAATGTTGGTATCTCGACTTTTTAAATTTTAATATAATCCCCTTAGATCTAATTAATTACTCTGATTATTTCAATATTTACTGATTTAAAGTACTTAGCACCTCCTTCTCCTCTGCACTAAATTCCCACTGCCTCTGTGTTTAACAGATTCACCCAGCTCTGTGTTCACAGTTCTCTGACTGGTATCTGATCCTCCCAAAGTGATTTCCAGGGTGTAGATACAAGAAGATCAGCCCATTATTTTCAGTTTGGTGGATGCAAGATTAAGGAATATAGTATGACCATGGAATGAGTACATAAGCGATTCAGGAGAATGATATGTTGGTGGTAGAAAAACAAAATAAATCATTCCATCTGTTCTTTCTTAGCTGTTGTTGGACTGGTGAGGATATGAAAAAGTTGGCACCTCATGTGCATTTACATATTTATGGCAAGTGCTTCTGTACCACCAAGGTGATGTATTCCAGACTGAAGGAAAAGTGCATTTGCAAGTAGCAGGTGAAACAGGTGGGTAGCAGGTATCAATGGTTCAAAGTACAGCCCTAGAGCATGGATGGATTTATGAATGAAGGAGTGCCACATATATAGAGACTGCAGGGGTCAGAGATGCAGGTCATTAAACTTCTTCCTGCACTGCATAAAGGTATGGGGAGGGACGGGGGTGGTGGAGGGTCAAAGAATTATCGCTTGGGCAATTGGTTATTGGTGGTAGGTGGGATGATGATTTGAGGTTACTATCAGACCAGGCCATTAAATGGCGAAGCAGGCTTGAGGGGCTGAATGGCCTACTCCTGCTCCTTGTTCTTATGGTCGTACATGCACAGCACTTCCCTGTATAAGGTGGGCATCGTATGCTTAGCATGTATCCTGCTCCCAATCTTCATTATCTCTATTTGGAGGACCTCCAGCTCCAAATGCTCCAAACTTTGTTACTTTTGGCTCTTGCTGCCATCTTTCTCGCATAGATTTTCTGTTTCTTCCTTTAACTGACAGCAAGTTTTGTCTCCTCTTGCTCCACCAGACCTATGGCCCTTTGCCTCTTTCACCCATTTAGGGAGTATTTGGAGCTATCCTCCTCCCACTTCAGGGGCAGAATTTCAACCTTGTCTGGTGGGGTCGGTGTGGGCAGGTGGGAGCAGCAGCCCGTGATCAGGGCCAGAAGGCAATTTCATGCTGGTGGACCAATTGATGCCCACCCAATGTGAAACGTGAGCTGGCAGCGCTGCCTGTGCGGGCAGGGGAAGAGTGCGAACCGGGCGTGCACCATCTTCTCACACGCGCGCGCGTGAACACTTCACAATATCTCTGAGGCACAGATCTTCCTCAGGGAGCTGAAGAGATTTTTTTTAAAAAGAAATTAAAAGTGTAATGAAACATATCCCCTTATGTGACTCCGCCACATGAGCAGGAACGTGTTATGAATTAAGTTTTAACATTTTTATTTTATTTTTATTTGCTTTAGGAACCCTCATTTCGCCCATGGCTGAGGTTTCCTAAAAAGTCCAAAGGCCGCTTGGCCTTTTCACCGACCCACCATAAGGTTGATCGGGCAGTGAAAAATCCAAGTTAACTGATTATTTAATGGCCTTAACAGGCCTTTTAATTGTCGGCGGGCGTGCTGCTGAGCTAGAAATTTTACCCCAGCATTCTGAGATATTACAGTCTGGATTTGGACAACCTCCAGACCACTTACTACGCAAATTATCAGACGTTGCAACTTATGATGGAGTGAGAAGTGTGAGTGAACATGCAAGAGTGTGAAGCAGAAATTCCAACCAACCAATAGAACTATCATAGCTTTAGACCATATTTGTGCTACCAAGTTCACACTAGTTGTACTTTTTGTCTCTGTCTGATCTTCTTTCTACCTGCCACTCTTGTCTTCCTTCTCAATATCACTTTAACCCCATTCCACAGTAGCTGGAGACTGTTAAGGTACAGAATTTAATGATGTAGGCACATAGAAACATAGGAATGGTATGTGCTGAAAATTAATTTCAAAGAATGAGAAAAGAGAAGGAATGACAATAGAAGAGATTCTGCAAAGCCATATATGTAGTTTAGGTAGGGTTTAAGTAATAGGTGAGGCAAAAACTACTTCCTCGGTGCACGCACTGTAAGGAAGAAACTCAAAGTTAGCAAGTGTGATTGTAATTCATTCTATCATGGCTGGGAGAAACAATAATAAGGGAAAGTTCCATAAAGTACTTAAATTATCAAAATCTTAGAGATATTTAAGCAGGTACAATAGATCAAGAAGTTCAGTCCTCAAAGATAATTTCCAATGAATATTATTCCCTTGCTATTCTAATATTGTTTAACCCTCCATTTTTAGCTTTTTTTTTACTGTCTTTATCACTGCTTTGACCCAATCAGGAGATTTGCTCAATAGCCAAAGTAAACTTTTCTATTTATTATAAGTGTTCATGAAATGTATCAAATAACAATAAGGGATAAAATCTTAATGCACTGTTATAAACTGTTTATTTCATCCTCACCAACAACATAATGGTCAAATATTGAACAGTGCTTTAATAATCTGGGCATTCACTGGTTTTCATCAGATTTGGCTGATGTGTGAAATGAACTAGACTTTGAAAAAAGAGCTTAACATGTAAACCAGCGAATTACATGGCATGCATTTGAACAGGGCTGTTTGTTTAAGCTTAACATTCCAAACCATCAAAGAGCAATTATTTTAGTTGATTAAACATGTGAATGCTACAATTACTCTTAGCACCTTAAATATCATTCTTCGCAAAAACAATAATTGGCCCCACCTACTGGCTCAAAGACAATTGTTTTGTTTATGTTAATATTTTATAGTCTAATCATCTGCACTAAAATGCCTTGTGGGCAAAATTTTAACACATAAAATGTTTGCATTTTCCATATGTATGATCTAGAATGTAATCTGTACCAACAACATGGCAGCTATTGTATCCCAGAAAGGCACCTTTCTTACAACCCTAAAGGTTAAGCAATAGGAGACTGCATACAAATTAAAACTATGGTGATGTTCTAAACCCCTGCTGGGTTTTATTTCAGTGCGCGAGTTATTATTGTATTCTCGAACAGAGATACAGAAGTAGGTACAACCCTTCAAAAACTAAAAATATTTAGCAATGAGGGCCTCACGAAACTGTGAAAAAAGACAATTTATATTTTGCTATGAATAAATCATTTTCATTTATAAATTGATGACACTTTTATGTAAGCTATTTAACTGCAGGAATCTCTTCAAACAATTTTATTTTGGGGAACTGTACAAATGCTGCATTAGAGGAAGAATATTTACAGCCTTTACATGATTCCTCAATCAGTAAGAACTTTTTTTTCAAAAAGGATAAAAAGAAAAACTGGCAATTCCGGAGTTCCGAAATTCCTCCAGAAAACACTGGATAAGAAGAGGTTGATCAACATTTGAAAAATACAGGTAGCTTGTTCAATTTATTGCATTTATCAGAAGTCACACAATGCATATATAACAATATATCTCCTCTTCTGAGACAGTCCCTCGAAATCAAGGGTGACTTGCTTCGGTTCGAGTTAGATGGGTTTGGAAATGCCTGATAAGCCCACTGAGCGATCTGCAGACCCTGTCACAATTGGGCAGGTGGTGCACGAAGGATTGGGTAGATGAGTTGTTTGGAGGTTTACACGCTCCCTCTGACACCTCGACTTCACCTCTGAATACTCCCGGCAAAGTCTCTCGATGTATTCAGTGTGTTCCCGAATGAGCCTTCTCCACTTTGGCCGATCGCAAGCCACGGTCTCCCATGAGTCAGACGGGCTGTTTGACCTCTTCAGTGATGCTTTGAGGACATCATATTCCACATCTGGAATACAGTGTGTAGTTTTGGTCTTCTTATTTGAAAAAAGAGATGATCTTCTTGAAACATGTAAGATCCTGAGGGGACTTGACTGGGTTGTTGCTGAGAGGGTGTTGCCACTTGTTGGGGAGACTAGAACTAGGACAAAGTTTAAGAATAAGAGATCTCCCTTTTAAGACAGAGATGAGGAGAATTGTTTTCTCAGAGGGGGATTAGTCTGTGGAATTATCCTCTGCAGAAAGCAGTGGAAGCTGAGTTAGACAGGCTTTTGATAGACAAGGGAGTCAAGGGTTATAGGTTGAGACCACATCCAGATCAGCCATAATCTTATTGAATGGCAGAGTAGGATCATAGGGCTGAATGACCTACACCTGCTCCCAAGTTCTATGTTCCTATGACATCTCTAAAGTGTTTATGCTATCCTTCTAGGAGTGTCCTGCCACAACCAAGCTCCGAGTAGATCAGTTGTTTGAGGGGTCAGGTGTCAGGTGTACAAATGACATGCCCCACCCAGCAGGGCTGGTTTTGAATGATTAGCACCTCAATGCTCATTGCTAACGCAATGCTAGTTGGCTTGGGTGAGGATATTGCTGTTGGACCGCCTTTCTTGTCACCATATTTGGAGAGCCTTGAAAAGGCATTGCTGGTGGCACTTCTCCAGTGCTTTGAGGTGCCTGCTATTGGTTATCCAAGTCTCCAAAGCGTATAAGAGCATGAGGATCACTACTTCCTGGTAATGACTTTTGTCTTGGGTTTGAGATCGTGGTCTTCAGATACTCTTTTCTTCAGTCAGCCAAAGGCTGAGCTGGCACATTGGTGGTGGTGATGAATGTTGACATATATATCTGCCTTCGTTAAGAGGCAGATATGTCCCAATATATGAAAAATGGTCCACATTTTCCAGGATCTTGCTGTTGATCTTGATTGTCAGGGGAGGTCTTGTGTGGTTGGAAGAGGGCTTTAGCTTTCCAAGTATTTAGAGAAAAGCCATTTTCTCAGAGAAGGAGTTGACAATGACCTGGAGATCAATTTCTGAATGAGTGCACAAACAAGTGTCATTTGCAAACTAAAATTCTATGACTGAAGTTGAAATGGTTTTGGTTTTGGATTGAAGGTAGCATAAGGCTGAACAGTATTCCATGTGTTCTGTAGATTATCCCCACGCTCATGGGTAATTTGCTGGTGATGAGGTGTGGTATTGCAGTGAGAACATAAGAAATAGGAGCAGGAGTAGACCAATAACCTATTGAGGCTGTTACGATATCCAGTTTGATCATGGCTGATCTTGGGCTTCAACCCTATTTTCCCGCCTGCTCCCCATAGCTCTTAATTCCCTGAGACACCAAAAATCTGTCTATCCCAGCCTTAAATGTATTCAGTGATGGAGCATCCACATCTCTCTGGGGTAGAGAATTTCAAAGATTCACAGTCCTGGAAAATGGAGAAGAGAGTTGAGGCAGTGTCACAGCTTTGTTCATTCCTAGTCTTCACTGTGATAGGGTTTGTGGTGGTTCCATTTGTGAGGGTCATGGATTGTATGTCATTGTGAAGTAGGCAGAGGATGGTGACACACTTCTGAGGGCAGCTAAATTTGAGGAGGATACTCCAATGACAATATAACAATATATTATGTCCAGAAAACAGAAGTCTTAAAGTCCATCCTGTTTCCAGTGTTTCTGGAGCCTGAAGTTGGAATACTTAATCTGATTGGCCAACAAATTGAGGATGAAGCCATTTCTACTGGGTTTCCATCCCAAAAATTAAGAGCCCAAATCTGACTTGCCTTTTCAGAGAGCCACCAAAACAAAAAGTACTGCTCCAAAAAGTCACGCACAGAGGCAATAATTGTTACTCATGTTTATAGCAGTCTAGAGGCTCAAACACTTCCCATTTCCACTAGTCTGAGATGACCTTGGCTACATTTTATGATTGTGGAACTCCTCAGAGCTGATTCCCCCTCTATCACTGCAATTTCACTAGAAGTCTGGCAGAAACCACATTTACCCACATAAGCGGGTTTTATGCTACAACTCTTGTTACATCACGGACTTGGAGTAGAAAGAGGATGCAAATTCCAGTGAAACTTCTACAGGCTCCATTGATTCCTGGAACCAAGATTTTGTTCCTTATATTGCTGTAGACTCAGAATTCACACCCATCAGTTGCTGTGAATCCTCAGAGGCTGGCTTTAGAGGCTGTACATAGGTGTGATATTTCATGATCCATCTTTTCAGCTGAGTACCCATGAGATCTGGGTTCCACAGCTTCACAGCTATGGGAAATCTTCTTCTTAGTCTCTGCTGGGAGAGTGACACATTCTCACCCATTCCGACACCTCTAGCTCACTTGTGCTCTCTGCATCATGCCACATCCTTACTGATACCATAGAATTCCCCTAGATTGAGTGAAGTAAGTGAAAAATGGCACTTGAGGACTGCATCTCGGGTGTTACCAATTAGTTGATGTGAGAGCTCTGATGGTTTCACCCAGTAAAGTGCAGCATGGAGTTTTAAGGTTCTTCAGGCAAGTAATTGGTCTGAGGGGAGATCGCAACACATCCTGTAAGTTCCAGAATGGAAGGAAGTGGGAATGGGGTATCTGGTTTAGCAAAGAATTTAAAACTATGCATAATTAAAAACAAAAATAAAGGTATACCCCAGCCCTCAATACAAACTGCTGAAAAAGTGAGGCACATCTAAACTGACTTTATTTAACGTGGTTAGATGCTGAGATTATCAATGTTGTATTCTTTCATCAAATAAGTTGTCACTCAGAAACAATCTGGAAGAACCAATGAAAAGTCCAAAAGTGTCATGAGTAACATATTCAAGGATCAAGAACCATTTATCCGATTATTATTATGCAATGCACATTCTGTAGATATTATCCTTACTTCCTGTATCAGGCTTTTGTAATGGAAAACCTGGATGTCAACACATCACAATGGAAAATCCATATGTAAACATTTATAACGGAAAATCCCTATCTAAATATGTCAACATTTCACTGTAACATTTTTCTGTCACACTTTGTTGAACTAATCAAATCATTCAAAATGTTTTGAATATAAAAAAAAGTTGCCTTTTTTCTTGGTAGCTGTAATGTCTATGCCAGCTTTATAAGCAGAATTTAGATGGGATGGAACTTGCAGTTGCCATTCTGGATCTCTGCCAAACTCACCCCATTTTCCTGCATAGAGGGATTCACCTCACCACAAGTGGGGAGCCCAGCAGTGCAAGTGTGCAAAATCCCACTTGTGCTGCATGGGGGCACAAAAAATGAGAAGTCAGTGTTTCTGCTAATAATGTGCAGCATAAAATGTGTATTTTTGTAAAGCCTCTGGCTCACTGTGAGCGACACCAAGGATCTGCTGCTAATAGATTGAGAGTCTTGTGCATACTGCACACTTCCTGAAACACTTTACCTATCAAATTATTTCCACCATGAATTGCTATCGCATTTTAATTTTCCTATTTATAATACTAAGCTATGATTCAGTTCCCTTAGTTGAAACCATTAGCTATGTGGCATTGTGGATCTATCCATTTGGTTACCTGAATTTCTGATTGGCTGAGTGGATTCACTCCAGCTTTGGTCTTCTCAACACCATCATGGCTCAGTCAACAGATGTTCTGTCCAAACATGCTTTCCCAGTTTCTCCCTCTCCTTATTTATATTTTCCTATCTTTGTTCCCTTTAATTGCTTTTTAGGGGTTTTGCTCTTATCTTCAATACTGTTCCCTGAACTATGTTTTCTCAGTGTATTTTTACATTGGTCTCGTTGGACAGTGTGTCCTTTTTGATATCTGTCTATTTTTAAAAGCTTCCTTGAATGGCATGTTATCTTTTTTATAGCCCCATTGCGTGATGCATTTTAATTGGAATTACCCCATTATTGAGGATCTATTTCTTTCCTTTTCTCACTTGATTTCCAATAGCATTATTATTTTTGAATAGGGCTAAAATGTGTGATTTGTTTTATTGTTTCCTATTCTCTTTCTAATTGCCTTGTTGGTCTAGGTGCTTTAATAGCCCTTTCTTAGAGTGTACTTTTTGCTTACCCCTCTTTCTTTTATGGCTCAGTTACAAGGTATGAATTTTTATATGTTTTATTTTAACATTTTTAAACATTGCATGCTTTGCTTATATCTTTTGTTTCCTTTAGAATGCCTAGTCTTTCTTTTGCCTGCCTGCTCTTCTCATCCTTTTCAAAAGGGCTGTCCACCATTGGTTTGGAATGGTTATCCCCGCTGTCTTTTTTTGGATTTCCCTGTCTGTTTTCTTGCTTCTTATTCCTCACTGCTTTTCATAAAATTTTCACAATTCTACTGTTTATTTTTCCACTCACCAACTCAATCTTTAGACATCATTTTCATGCACTAGGTCAATCTCCCTCTTCACTGCTCAGTATTCCTCTCTCCCACTTCACTGCAGTATTCTGATTTCCACCGCTTCACCTACTCTGCAAACACCACTTACTTCACCCATTGTAACCACCACAGCAACACACCCACTTCCTAATAAAATACCCTCAGGGTCATTTCCAACTTCACTCCTTGGGTGGTAAACTATTGTAGAATCTGCCACAATTTGGTTTCAATTTAAATCAATAGAAATGAGAATCAGATGGATTCTATAATGGGCAAGCAAACCGCTATGTCAGTCTACTGCACAAGGGGTGAAAATGAAAATTATTGTTTCTGCTTCCCCCCACACCTCCCACCACCATCACTTCCCTTCCCAACCCCACACACACACACACCGCACTCTCTCAGAACTACCATCCTGTAATTTCTCATGAGAACCATTGAAGGATTTCAGCTATTAATAATAAAATGACAGTTACATGTTTAGCTGAATTAGATTCATGCCCATGCTAAGGATTTTCCATTATAAATGTTTTCATATGGATTTTCCATTGTGAGATGTTGACATCCATAGATAGCCACTCAATTTTGTCATGAGCATCCAAAAGGTTAAAGACATTCTCTAGGCTACTTGCAGATATATTCATTAATCCTACGCTTACCATCATTGTGAGATGATAAATTCCTGCTTGTTGAAAGCAATGAAAGGTTTAAAAATATCCTGCAATGCAAGATATGAAATAACAACCTGCCATCTGCTATTGGCAGACTAATCTCTGCCAGTCACAGGTAGAATTTAAAACCTGGCCAATTTTTTTTTAAATGTCCAAACAGTCAGATGTATCACAGTCCCAGAAATAAACCAGCAATTTAAATAATGTTTTAAAAATCGTTTTGGCATCTCAAGTTGGAATTTTAGTTAGCAGAGATAGCAGGACAATTAGAATTTCACAGTGTAAGCGTTGAAAGCAAATACGTGTTGCAATCATCACAGAGGTCAATTTTAATTATGCAGATTTAAATTCAAAAAGGATCAATAGTCTAAATGAATGCTGAACATATATAATACATAAACTCATACATTTTGCAATATAACAAATTTAATTTGATGCCTGTGGTATAAAAATAAAATTAAACAGCTCTCTGTAAGGTGCTAATTATGACACCAAAATTTCACAAAGTGTTGGTTTATGTGGACCTATGTTTCTGTGAACAAGGAGGGAAACAATCTGAACTACTGTAGTGATGTGTGGAACAGAAAGAGCCATATCTACAACAGTAGAACTGTGAATTTCTGCACAGCCTTTTCTGTCTATTTGTATTTTTGTCTCCATATTCCTTTTTTTTCCCATTGATATGGTAGCATAGTGGTTGTGATATTGGATTAGTAATCCAAAGGCTTGGGCTAATGATCCAAAGAGAGGAGTTCAAATCCCATGACAGTTACTGGAAATTTGAATTTAAAAGGCTGGTATCAGTAATGCTTTAATTGAAACTACCAAATTATTAAAAAATAAATCTGTGTCACTAATGTCCTTTTGGAAAAGTAATCTGCTGTCCTTATCTGGCTTACATATGAGTCCTGACTCACTGCCCTTAATCTTAACTGCCCTCTAAAATGGTCAAGCCTAGCCAGCAACATGCACATCCAGAATTCATTTGGAACATGATCAGGCAGCATGTTTCCTTGTATATTTGCATTAGTCACTTGCAGTACAAATTAAATTCTAATGGTTCTGTAGACTACAATCTTCAGCTCTTTGAGGCAGTATCCCAGTGATAAGTTAGAAAACCTCAACTGTAGATGGCAGGTTGAAGTGTCAAGCAGACTGGAGGCTAGGAACCAATTAGGTTGTGAAACAAACGTACTTTTTAATCAGCCCTAAAAGTATGAATAGTACTGTTGCCAAGTTCAATCTGAGATGATATAGTGGTGAAATCACAGATATTCCTAATATAAATCTATGCAATGACAGTAAACAGTGTACCACACTTACATATTTGATGTCTCAATGCTCAGTTTGGGGATAAAAGGAGGGAAATTGACACAGGGCACTCAATATATGCTGTAGCAAAGTTGTATGCTTCTTTCAATGATGTGTAATTAAACCATTGATTTGTATTTCTTCTTGGTATTTTTAATTGCCTTAATATAGGCATAATGCAAGGATGTTGCAAGACAGAGCGATAGAGTAAGGTATCAGATGATATCATTGGCGGTTGAAGTCAGTTATTCTAAACAAGACAAAGAGGAAGACACCAGCCATTTGGCTGGACAAACTTTTACTTCAGTTTGATGATTTTACAATATTGCTATACACCTGATGTAAGTTTGGATTTTTGTATTCTTGCTTAAGGATTTTTGTGCATATGTTACTAAAATAAAACATAAAAATAAACACATATTAGGATCGATTATATTTTTCTGCATCCCTAAACCTCTTTCACTATATATGGGCCATTAATATCATACTTTGCCCCATTGCAACTGAGATTAACATGCAACTTAACCTCAAACATTGAAACATGCATTTAAATCTATAGAGAGGAGCCACAGATTATGCTAGGATTAATTCAATAGTCAATATAGATATTGAACTCTTATTTAAATAATCATCTGAACAGAAGAAAAATTTGCTGAGCTTGGAGACCATGTATTATTACAGCAGATATTAGCAGCTTTCTAAATTGGGTGAAGAAGGAATAGTAGCACTCACTCAAAATCTCCTGTGGCATATATGTGAGTGGTATGTAGTGTGTAACTTTCTTTCCACATAGGCCTTAGTTCCTAATGGAGGTTAACAGCCTTCACCCCATCACCCCCACTAAGAAAAACTTCATTGAATGAACAACATGTCTACTAATTCTCCTCAATATATCATATTCCCATTGGCTGCTTCAAACATGTTTTAGAAATAAAGGAACATATTTCACACTTGTGGTCACTCCATTGGAATACTGACATATGTAGTGCTACGACAGATGTAGACATCCGACAATTGTGTAGAGAGGTTAGATGTCAAGGAACCAAACTGTGTTGTTTGCATAGTTCTTTTTCTCTGCTCGGCTAACTAGGTTTCACAATTGCTGCAAAAGGTCAAAACCACAGCGTGACATGTAGCAACGGATAGGCCATAAAATATTTCTCTGGCTTAAGAAAGCCCTTAAATTGTTGAAGGGTATTAAAGCTGCAGTATAATGGCATGGCTGATGATTTGTGACTCTTTATACCAATGCATGCAGGGTAATACACTCAGGTGGGTGGCAATATATAGGCAGTCAGTGAGAGCACAAAGCGCAACATGTGACATGAGCTGTTACTTAGAGTATGAAGCACAACATCTGATACAAGTTGTCAGGGGACCTAGTATACTACGAGCTGTCAGTTAAAAAGCACAGTGTGAGATAAGATTTGAGTCAGAGGACAGTAGAGAAAACTGAAAGGACGTGAATGAAAATGCTACAGTCTCATCTGACTGGAAGCAGCTAAACTTCATTTTCAATGGATATTAACTGTCCTCTTGTCTGATTGAGAGATTGGATGGTTAACAGGATTTTTGAACCCTGGGCCCATTACTGAAAATATGATAAAAATGAGGGACAGTTTGGAGGGGACAAAATGGTTCATCACTAGAAGTATTATTTGGAAACTTAACAAATGTGCAAGTCTTTGGTAGTGATTGCAAATGCTTTGTAACTACAAGATTTTAAAAAATAATTTTAAACTTTCAAACTGGTGAGAAGGGCCAGAATGGTCCTTTCCAATTTGTGATTTTATGTAATTCCAATAAATGCTTTAATTAATAATATTGTCTTTATAGGGCCTTGGTGAGACCACATCTTGAGTGCCTAAGGAAGGATATACATGCCTTGGAATGAGTGCAATGAAGTTTCACTCAATTGAGTCCTGGGATGAGAGGGCCATTCCATGAGAAGAGATTGAGTACAATAGGCCTATATTCTCTAGAGAATATAGAAGAATGAGAAGTGATCTCATTGAAACATATAAAACCTTTAGAGGGCTTGTCAGGGTTGATGCTGAAAGGCTGTTCCTCTGGCTGGAGAATCCAGAATTAGGCATCATAGTTTTAGAATAAGGGGTTGGTGACCTAGGACTGAGATGAGGAGAAATTACTTCACACAACTGTTTGTGGATATTTGGAATTCTCATAACTCCAGAGAGGTGTGGATGCTCAGTTGTTGAGAATGTTCCAAAACTGAGATTGATGGATTTTTGAACTCTAAGGGGAATTTGAGATATGGGGACAAGGTAGGAAAGTAGATTTGAGATAGAAAATTAACCATGTTCTTGCTGAGCAGGCTCAGGAAGCAAACAGGCTTACTCTTCCTTCTATTCCTTAAGTTCTTGAAAGTAAGGGTATGCAATGGAGCAAGTTATTTTGATTTGGACTGAATGTAGTTTTACATTTCCTAAATTCATAATTTCAAGTTGAAAGAGACATTAGACTGAAGAAAGTGAGTAAGTTGAAGTTAGCTGTTGAGAGCTGTCTAAAAGACTCATTGAATTATAAATATTACATGTTATGTTTTGAAATTAAGAATCAGAAAAGTTGCTAGGAAAATGGCCATCATATAACATATGAAGTTATAAAGTGATCTTGTTCTGCCAAAGAAAATCTTTTAGTTTTCTATCCGAGGCAGTATATTAGAGTTTAACAGTGGTCTTTCCCAGGCCAACATCTTTACATTGCCCAATCAATCAAAACTTCAGGAACATTGAAAGTAATCAAATGAAAATATCACCAGCTGATGAAATCCTCATTGACACTATTTTAAGTTCCCAAATTAAGCCTTCAGAAATTCTCAAAGTCAAAAGCATTATAGAACCAAGGCAATTCATTCCATGCACTTGTAGAGCACTACTGCCTGGGCAGCTAATTTTTAATATGAAGTATCTCTCAGATTTACATACTGAATTTCACAGGAAGCCCAATAAATTGCATGGGCATTTTTAAAATATAGGTTTGGAGCTGGTTAGAGCTGTACTATATACAGCTGAAAGCTCAAGAGATATGAAACTACTTGCTTAGCTTCAGTGTGTTTGGTAGTAAAATCAATACTTTACTGTCAAGTTATAATGTTGCTGTTGTATGGCATATTAGCAATTGTTTCCATCTACAATTGCTCTCAGCACAGGTGCTGCCTAATATGCTGTATGTTTCCAACAATTTCTGTTTTTATCATTAATCTCCAGCACCTGCAGTATTTTGTTTTTGCCACGTTAATGAAGTTTATTTTGAAGTGTAATGTTGTAATTTAGGGAAAGAAAAACTGCCAAATTAAACACATTAAGATCCAAACATCAATGAGATTAATGACCATAGGTCATGAGGACTCGAAACGTGAACTCTTTTCTTCTCCGCCAATGCTGCCAGACCTGCTGAGTTTTTCCAGGTAATTCTGTTTTTGTTTTTAATGACCATATAACCTGTTTCATTGTTGGTGGCTGAGAGATAAGTGCTGGCCAAGGCATCAGGTGAGCTCCCTTGTTGTTCTTTGAAAGTCCATTGCATCTATTTTACATCCACCAAGGGTATTGATATAAAACCTTATCCAAGAGTGGCACCTCAGACAGTGCAGTACTCATTAGTACTGCACTGAAGTGTCAGCTGAAATTATGGGCTCAAGTCTTTAGAGGCATGTTTGAACCCAGGACCTTCTGTATTGGAGGTGAGAGTGCTACCATTAAACCAATTTGTTTAAACAAATGGTTGACAACTCCATTAAAATACTAGGGCAAAGAAGTTCACAAAAATACTTGTTGAATGCATGCTTAAATATGATACAGCTGAATGTCGAGCTGATGATAAAGAATTCAGCCCATTCAACTTGCCTTTGTGTGAATCATACATAAACTTTCTATTATGAGCTCCGCTAAGCCCAGTTAATTTCTGCTGGAAAGGTTTCATATATTTTCTCCCTGCTGACTCCCAGGTCTAAATAAAGCAAAACTCCAGAAGGTCCATCAATTCCTAGACCCCACATTGTCACCTCCCTTTCTTTCTTTAACATAATGGATTCCATTGTCTCAGCAGTTCAGGAATCATCACATTCCACAAAACATTCCATTATTTCTCTCTTTATTAGTCCTGATAATGCTCAGTGCTGTTTTACTTTGAAGACTTCCCACACCGAGAGCTGCATGAGTCAAACACTCATGTTTGTGTTTGCAGCCAGAAGCCAAAAGGATGTCATTCTGCAAGTAGCATGGCCAACCAACAATCTGACCCACTCTTACCACCTGGCATATTGGAAGTTGGTAATCAACCTGTTTGCCCATGTTATGGATGTATTTCCCATGATCATCAGGACCAGGAGTGGGACTAGGAGCCAGAGCTTCTGGCTCAGAGGCAGGGGGCACTATCCACTGCCCCACAAGACCACCACAATCTCATTCCTAACCAGATAATCAGTATATTCCTTTTAAAGATATTAATCGCTGAACAATAGTTGTTCTGTCTCAGAGTCCAGTCCATACATCTGCAGCTCCCTCAATCTCTAATCTTGTTTGAGACTTATTAACTTTATTCTTGCATCTCTAATTCTGTATTTACAATCCAAAAATTCTTCTATGTGGAGTATTGATTCACCTTGGCATTTCAAATATTATGCTGACTGTAGTTGTCAGCCAGGTTTTAAAAATACCAGAAATTGTAATATCCTGGAATGGTGATGCTGATAATACCAGAGATAGTATCCAGTGAATACTGCAGCGTCATTTGACACTTTGCTATAAATAAGAGAACGCTACAGAGGGATAACCTGCAACTTTAAACATCGATTAAACTGGTGATCTTTAGTACAGAGCTGAGAACCCAAGTCCTGGTTATAATGCTAATAATGCAAGATTTTAATGTGTGCGAGAGTGACTTTAAGTGTTTTTAGTTTTTTTTTTGTAATTGCTAAGGCGTTTTCAAGCAACAATGCATTGTCCAGGATTGGTTACATCACACTTGCAGCACGGCCAGTGATGGGTTTTTTTAATGTATTCATCAAGGTCAGATCATAGCCTCGCAATGTTAATGGCTCCGGCGAAATACGAATTATGGGATTTTGAGCTCAACTGTCATATTATTAACATGCAAGCTGCACTTTTAATGAGCTATTGGTATCCAAAAATAAACAATGAAGATTCCTGGTGAAACAAACTTTTTCCTAATCTGTCGCAGTTATAACTAAAAGGTTTAGCGCCTTTAATGTAAGTTCATAGCCTTTAATGAAAGACTTATAAGTCCATTTTTGATTGCACGGATACACTTGTAAATGTTGATTCTCAGAACTCCGCTGACCATTGTCTAAACAATCCTCATTACAATGGATCACTGCGCATATTAGTCTCAACAGATTGCGAGCGGCAGTCCGCCTTCCTGCAGATTGCGGGAAATCGGTGACTAGAGAGCATCACACATTTGTGTCTAGATTCGTTCAGCTCATTTTGGAGGGGGACAATCATTTTTTTCTCTCTTTCTGTAACGTCGGACGAGTCAAAAGTAAGCTTTTCGATGTAGCAGCCACTATATGCCGGGTAACAGCTAGAGATCACTACCTGCGAAGTGCGATATCCGACAATGCTACCTGCACTCACTCTGCCCGGCCATACCTGGAGCACGTGTCCAGAGCGCCATTTCTGCACACGTTCTTTGCGATGTCAGGAATGAGGAAAATATCAGCGCATTTAAAAACAACCCAGTACTAAATTCAGAAAACACTTGGAAACACCTTAATGAACTATCCAGGTACTTTGTAAATGTAGCTCGAAATCAGGCTGGAGTTGCACTCCACGCATAATTTCAAGTTGCATTGCGATCGGCCATAAAAGCGCCTTTGCGCTTGGGTTTGTGTGTAGATATTTTTCCAACAAATTTCGCAGGAAATTCTGAGGCATCTTTTCAAATGCACCTTTGCGCCAGGCTGGGGTTCTCCCGCATCGGGTATGAACTGAAATGGGTGCGAGGGGCTGCTTCTCGGAAACTCTTGACTCCTCCTCCGCAATGATTGCGCCGATGCATCAGAACCCCACTTCTCTGTTCAGCAGAAGTGCGAAGTTTGACTAATTGTGGAACTGCCCTTGGACGTGCCCGTGGGTTATCACTTGACAAACGCTCTAAATGAGCAGTGATTTCAGGAGTGGCTTTGTCGCTCTGACAGATCCCAGTCAGGACTGACACTTTCACCGTGACAGGGTGTGTGTGCAGGCGGACTGACTGTGGGATTCAATGCAAAAGCAGAAATTCAAAGCCAAACGAGAGAAGAAAAAAAAAGAACTGGTCACAGCATCAAAACTGCAGGCAACATATAGAAAGAGAGCGGTAAAACTCTCAACTGAAATTTAAATGAAAATTTTAACGAGTTTTAAAATTTTAAATTTTAAAAGGGATTCTTAAGAAAAAAAACTAAATAGGCAGCGAATAGATAGTTAATGGTCGGGCAGAACATTTCAGGAAGGCTCCGGACTCGGGGAAGAATGGAGATATTACTGGTGTGTTAATAATAGCAGAAGTATGGTCAAACGGGCAATTTTTGAATGTGTTTGAATATTAAAAATGAAATACGAAACCTTGTTAGTCTGAGCCAACTGTACGTTTAAAAATTCATCATTCCCAACATGTAATGTTCACTGTGCTCATTTTTTTCCTAAGTTTGACTTGATTAAAGTCTCTGCCTCCGAAAGTTACTATTTCCAGCGACAATTGCCAGCAGGGACATCTCGAGCATAGTTTTTGTGCAGAGACGCGCTGTGCCACTTGGTGACGCTAAAGAGGCGCGAAGCAAAATATTACCACATTAGGAGAGATTACAAGATCATCGGAGCACCAAGTGTTGTGCTAACGATTAACAAAATCCGAAAACGATGCTGAAAATACAAGGTTTCTAAATACGAAGTTGGCTGATATTTGCACAGGGCTCAGTTGAATTCACCTCTTTTTTTAACTTTCGAAACTGCTATACAGGAAAGCTGGGTGCCAGTTGTTTGATGTCACCCTCCAGCTGTACAGCATCTGTGCTCCCGTCTATCCGTTTGTCAGGGGAAAAAAAAATGTTTCAAATTCTAAACTAGCGACTGCAGGCTTCATTTTTCATCATTGGCTAAGGAGATTCTCTTTGGTTCCAGCGAGTAACGCGCCAAAGTCCCAACTTTTAACACGAATTGATTCTTCTCCAAGAGCCCCTGATAATTCAACATCCTAAAGGTCTGTAACTTCCCCCACTTGATTCAAATCCGTAAACTCGAGTGTTCGGCTGAGAAATGGCTATAACCTATTTTAAAATCTGCCATTTTGGAGACTTATGGTGGAATCTCCTGTCTTGACATAAATTGTACAATAGGTGTTGTTGTGCAGTCCACGTTATGAACCTCCTAAAGTCCATTGCGGAGAATAAAACTGTCTTTTATGATGATGTCTGACTAAAACTCATTCCAGTTATAAAAAAAAACCTGGTGTTGTAGCATTCATCAGGTATCGGGCACGTTTCGTTCCGTCACTTTTTGGCAGTTAAGTTACGTTGTTTGCGGAGAGCGCCGTCCATGAGCTGTAGCCCAGACTTCAGTAATATTTTCAGTAATTACCTGTTCCTGCAGAATTTTAAAAATGACACTTGGTTGGGGAAAAAAAAAATACCAGCATCTTATTAAACAAGGCATGACTTTATTGCGTTTGCAATCCTATCACAAACTGGACCTGTCAGGAAAGTGCAATATGAATTATTAGTCGCTGCCTTCCTGTTTGTTATATAGAATTAAAACCAAGTAACGGCAGCTGGTGACCAGGCTAGCTCGCTCCAAGAACGGCCCTCTCAAAAAATCATGGAGGAAATTGTCCATGAGGCGACCAACCGGCAAAACTTGGGGACATTTACAGAGAGGTTCGAGTCGGTTAAGGTTGACAGCAGGTATTGCTTATTAACCTGTGTAGACCGACTGGTTGCTAATAGCAGTTGGTTGTTGCATCGCCAGGAGAGGTCAGTCCGTTTTAAAATCTCCAAAATCGATCACATCACACTAACAATTTCCCGGCTATCGAAAAAACTTTAAAAAAAAAATTGGAGGCAGCAGAAGTGAGGTGTTATTGTTTATTCCAGAGGCATATTTTGATGGGTTTGTACAGGAGCCGGCCATTCTTTATACCATCAGCGAATATCACGGGCAATCACTGAAAACACACTTTCCCCTTGTGATCCGTTTGTCAAACTCCCACAAAAAACAAAACAGGCACTAAAATATTGTCCCGAACACAAGGTTCAGCGCAGCAAGTGCCGGGATTGACACGCGTTGGGTCGGAGAGAATTTTACTCCTAGAGTGAAAGTTACATGATAATACATTCCTGGCAACATCCAGGTGGATTGTCATAGCTGCACCGGACGGTAGAACAATGTACTATCTGCTGTTGGACACAGTTTCTTGGAGCCAGTTCTGTGACCGAGTTTTCTTTCCATTAGTAAGGCATCTTACTAACTTGTGACAGATCCATTAACATTCAATGTTTTTGGTGACATCTCAACTGAGTTACCACCAGTCTCGGGAATGGAGATAAAATTCACATTACACCAGCAAACATTGAGCAATCCAGTCCGAGCACCTGCAATCTGTGTTCAACTGAACCTGAACCGGGTTTGTAGGGTTTTTTTTTAGCCAACGGGAACCCGAGGGGACCATTCCATCTTATTATCGGGCGAACGCAAACAATTCGTTTCTTTTCAACCATTGGTGGGGAGGAGTTCCCCCTGAGAAATATTAAAACTGATACCAGGCTAGTAACCTCGTTAAGATAATGTTCCTCTCACATCTTACAATGCTGTCTGCAACTCAAAAATAAAACTGCAGCCTTGAAATTACTCCCATTTTGCCGAAGGTTTTAATAAACAAAGCACATGGAGTTTGCAAAGAAGTTTCATTTCGAATTTGGCTGGGGATTTGGCTCAGGGGTAAGAGGCAGCGGAGGGCGAGTCGGTGCAGTAAGATCAACGTTACAAGACCGACCGTGGCGACACATTCAGAACAAATGTAGCCAGTGAAAATCACATCGCCGACCAACATCCCGCATTGGGATAGTGACCCACCAAGCAGAGCTGTCTCCTCTTCTAGGTCCCATCCCACCCACCTCCAACTCTTGGCACACCTTAAGATCATAAATGGGTTTGACTGGAAACTCAAACAAAGCATATTCGGACCCTAACATTATAAGTTCCATGGGGCAGCAATAGATCCAGAGGGAACAAAAGATATTTTATCAAGTAGCAGTTACGTTGCAACACTGTAGATTCTACTGTGCGATAAAATTAATGTTTGAGAGCCAAATATCAAAGTTATCATTGCGTATGGAGTTAGTAAAATGTTTATCCTTCGGCGACTGTTCCCCTCTTGCGTGACTGGTTTATCTCGCGGGACAGTTCCACGGCTATTGGGAATCTTGGAGTACTTCAGCCAAACAATTGTTTTATTTTCAAAATTTGTTCGCCAACTAGTCATCAGTGCCTTGCCTAAATCTGTCCTCACCCCCAAGCCCACACATGTATCTTTGAGCAGGGTTCACTGGGCAGTGATCAGATGGAAGAACTCTTGCCTGGCTTTGTCACTCCCTAATCTAACTCCGGACAGACCAGGAACCAACCTGGAACGTCCTTCCTCTACATCAACAAGTAAAGAAATCATTTTTGGGGGGGAGTGGGGGCAGTAGAGGACTGCATTTATGTAGCGCCTGTCACCAACACCGATAAGCACAATGAGCTACATGCATTTATCCACTTATTTATCGGAGGATTGTTTCCACATTATCAAAACTCAATTCGGTCATTTCAGAGGCCCCCAGTTTGTGGTGATGCGGCTGTTCGCGCGAGTCCTTCACTTTACCCAAGTGCCAACGCACACCCGGGAATACCGGTCACAGAGTTTATACCATTTGTAACAGATCCATTAACATTCAATGTTTTTTTCTTTAAAAATAAATGCAGCTGACTGTTTTAAATGTGAATAAATTGCCGACTGTCAGCTAACCGATGACATCAGCCGTGCGGACAAAATTGTGTGTGACATGATAGAGAAAGAACAATTGACCAGGGTAAATACAGCGCCTGGTAAGTTCAATGTCCGGAATGGGAGATGAGAGGGCAGAATATTGAGACACGATGTCCGCCTGTCCCCAGGCTATAGCCGCTCCACTTCTGAGAAAAGTGGTCAATCAATATTCACTAGTGATTTACTCGTTAGCGAACAATGTGGTCTCGTCATTAATGGATCAACATGATGTTCATGGCTGTGCATTAATTCATCCTCTTTTGCAAGAGTTTTGTTACTGCGGATCTGTTGGTACCCTTTGATTGCAGGTTGAATTTTAAAAAAAAATAAAAACGAACCAACTATTTATATTTTCACATGCGTGAGAGAAACGTGATTATCAACCCCTCTGGAAATGTTTCTATTCTATTATTTACCAATCAGCGCTAAGTTTTCCTGGGTTACTGAAGACGAAAGGAACTGCATTGGCATATTCCATGCTTTCCTGCTGATTTTGGAAACGATTTATTTTCCGTGGGTTTTAATGAACAATTTTCACGCTGTGGTTGCTAAGAAATGAACTGGCTCATCACAAATTTCAATACGACTGCTTAAATATTTTTGTTTCATATGCACCGTCTACTTTTGCAACCTGTAAATATTTATGAAGCATCAAAGCTAATGTTATTAGATATCAGCGGTATTTTGTGTTTATCTGATGTACAATACATTAAACTCGAGACGCCAAACAGTCGAAATTCCAACTTGCGGCGATAAATGTGAGACCCTCCGCTAGGCGGCGTGCCTATATTGCTTGGGAGGAGGAGGGTTGCATTTAAAGATGGATCAGATATTACAGAACCTGACTTTACAACGGAGTCAGTGTTTTTTTTTTAAATACTCTTTGTTTCCATTCGTCCGTTGTGCTAAAAGCAAACGTTATTTTGCTTCATGTATAAGGTATTATAGACGCCTGTAATGGTTTCCATCAACGCTCCAAATCGTCAATAGTTTGGTTGATTCATTATTGTATTATTACCTAATGTAGTCACACTGTATTAAGCCTCTATTTGACGGTAACCGTCATAACGTTCAATTATTTCCCAGTTATAGTCTGGTAGGTTATCAATATTGAAATTCCGTTATTTATATATAAACACTCCGACTTTCTCAAAACTGCTATGATATAAATTCGTGCAACTATTTATTTCAGGATTTTCTTGTGTATTTGGATTTTGACAGGTTATTCGCAGCTATATTTCATGAGTCCTAATATTTAATCCTATTGATTCCGCCGAGGATGCTTGGAGCGTCTGGTTCGTAGATGGTGGGAAAGAAAAGTTTGTATCCCAATCGGAAATGTGAGAGGATATGAATATGTCGTAAATGATGCATCATAATTCATGGATTTGCAAGGCGGGAATGGATTAATTTGGGGAAAGGCTAGAGCGACAGCGATGTGAAACTGTTTTTGTATGTTGTGTACTCACAACATAGACTGCTAGAGGAGCGTGTCCAGACAAGCAACTCATTTGGAACTAGGTGCTGAGAGAGAACTGCTATAGGTAGATGTAACACACAGCGCTGCCTGATATTCGCTGTGCTGTAGATGGAGCTGGGATTTAATATTTATCATGATTCATATTGGCCCTGTGAAAATTACATCAACGCGAACGAATCAGCAAATAAGAATAATTATCAAAATCACCTATAAATAAAATACCCAAGTAACACGGAGTCCAATGCGGAATCTTACACAAAATATTAATTATTTCTTAAACTGTAGTCCAGGTCGGAAGCTGCCATTTATAGAACAGTAACTCGAGTTAGAACGAGAAACATCCAATATGGGAATGGAAGTGGGTTTTTGTTTTTGCAGATAATCTGTGTTTTCCCCCAATTTCCGACCAGTGCTACTGGGTAAGCAGCAAGCAAACAAGAGACACAAAGAGCCACAGGAGACTGAAACTGCAAGCTTGGCATTCCCAATTAATTTTCACACTTTATCGGCCCAGAAATCGAAGTCAAAACCATACATAAAATTAAAGAATTTCTCCCTTTAGGACAACAACTGATACTACGAACGGTGGTATCAATTCAGTCCCACTAGAATTTGTGAACGTTGGAACGGTTCATTAAAGACAATTGAAAAACAAGCATTGTTTAAATCGGGATCGATTTTTCCACAGAATTTCTTTGTGTGTTCCTGGTGCAGTTTAGATGCATGGAATACTGCGCTAGACAGGATGCGAAACAAGTAATAATTAATATAGATAGGAAAATGTCCCGAACGCTATTAGAATGAGATAACAGCGATTCACACATTTTCAATTAAAGCTTTCCTGCTTTGGGTGCTGGTTTTCTAGGGAACGCGTTTAGCTGAGGTTGCAGCTGCGAAGATTGCATCGTTTTAATAAAACGATTAAGGTAAACCACAAATAAAGGCAGTTATACATTTTATACGGTTACGTCGAGCGTTTTATAAATAGATTTTTTTTTCCCATTGGAAGCGCATTTGCCTTATGATGAGAAACGTCAAAGGTTTTTTTTTTTACCTGTTTAAATCCGCGGCGTCACACCGTTTGCAAATCAAGTCAATATTTGAAATCATTTTTTTTTAATGCGGCGCCCGCATAGAATAAACACCAGCTCACATTGTCAGCCTGAGTTCCTTCTAGTTTCATCTGGGACAGAACATTGCAAATTACATTCTCGCATATATGGAAGAAAGGGTGAGAGAAATATAAATGTGGATAAAATGAAGGGTTCAGGAAACTGACAAAAAAATCTAGGATGTAATTCGATTAGCTATTTAACTTGAGCACTTCCTAACAATAATTGCTCTATTTTAGATACAAATACTCCCTGTCGAAGATTTAAAAAAAAACCAGATGAATAAATATTAGAAAGAAGGCGCTGGAGGCATGGACGCTTATGTTTTACACCCACCTCAGCCCGTGATGGCCCATGCGGCATTTTTGCCATTAAACCACACAACTCCGGGCCGATGGTGTTATTGATTATAGGTGATCGCCGTTTGTGACCGAATCCTCAGGGGGGAGAGAAAAACGAAAAGGGTCTGCAGCCGTTGGGACAAATGTTTTAATGTTTAGGAATGTAAACTTCATAAACAGTCATTCCGACCATCCATCTACCCAGCCATTAAATGAGCAGACGATAAGGCCGGAAGTAGGCAATCAGCATGTCCAAATCCTAAATGAAGTGATAATACAGTCATCTTTTTTTTATTATACTACATGGAAGTATCGATTCGAATCTTTAAAATTGGTCTTTTTAAAGATGTGGAAGGTTGTAACTTGCAGCACTGTGGATGTAATGCCTGACTCTTGTAACGTGCAAAACTGTTGGCTGTTCGGAATGTTCTACAATAATGGGGACTCTCGGAAGCATAATATTTGCTGGTACAGATTTCTTAGGATGCATGTACCAAGCTCACTCACTTCCACCTGAATTCAGGATCAAAGAGAGAGAGATGTGTGGATTAGCATATGTGTCCTAAGAACCTCGTGTTGATCTTTGAACCTTTCGGGTGGTACTTCGTGAAAAATAAAACAGAATTCCTTAGCCAATTAGAAAATTATTCACGTTATTTAGTTTCTAATTCGGATCATTTTATTTATGTTTGACTCCGCCGGTTTCAGCAGGTTGCAAAGAAGATTTTTTTTCTCTGTTATCATTAACTTGTACCCATTCCGGATTAATCTGTTTTTTTTTTTTCTGTGCCAAGACCTTCTGCAGTGTAAATGCGGGGAACATTATACTGAATATCTAGATCCGACTCAGGTTCATTCAACACCCACACAGTAAATTATTCCGTCTGTTGAGACGCGTTTACAGGGATTTGTAGCTGTGTGCTCAATATCCCGACTATATTCCGCGGTTCACAGCGATTGTTCGTCACGCCTCAATGTGGTGTTGCGTGTATGTTCGTTTATAGGGCGCCTCAGGACCTGTACGTTTTAAAAAATGCACTTTAGGGTTAGGAAGAAGAAAAAAAAACCCGTAGGTTTGGTGGATAACAATGTTGTCATGCAAACAATGGCTTCTGTCATCTGCTGCATTTCGACCACAGGCCATATATACACCGAAACCTCCTCATCTCAATCTTATTTTCTTTTGTTTAAGACATTCCTCTAGCGTTGCTTAAATATTGCTTCTGTTTTTTAGTTTTATTTTCAAGTGCATTTAGTGATGCCAGACTGCTTCAGTTACAATTGCTATCTGCATGACAGTTTTTTTGTTTACATTGGGGCAAATTCGGAGTGAGCGGCTATCTCCTGGCTTTGTGTGTGTATGTGTGTGTGTGTGTGTGAGGGAGAGAGAGAGTGTTTTCTTTCCTGCAGTTTTCAAGAGAAGTGCCCAGTGACACAATGTTATGATGGAAAGATGCTGCAAATGACAGTGCCGGTAAACGTTCATCTTAATCATCGGGCTCTTAATTTAGTTTGGTGCTCGTTTTAGTACTGAGCAGCCGCTGACAACCTACGGGGAGTTAATGAGTGACGAGGCAGGGCTGCTATACCAAGTAACACTTCCCTGGTGCGAAGACCACTAACTGGGAAGTTTAGTTCACTACTGTTTTCGCAAACCTAATAATACAACCTGTAACAAAAAGCACTTCAGAAACATGCAGCACGCTAAATACAGAAACTTTCAATCACTAATTATTAGCGCCTGCAGTCAGTTAAGTGTTTTACTTAGTCACTGGGAGAAGAATTTAATCGT
The DNA here is from genome assembly GCA_026770705.1 of Isurus oxyrinchus. Classification (NCBI taxonomy): domain Eukaryota; kingdom Metazoa; phylum Chordata; class Chondrichthyes; order Lamniformes; family Lamnidae; genus Isurus; species Isurus oxyrinchus. Next base: position 107,767,462 of record JANJGN010000019.1, on the reverse strand, counting down.
CGATTCCTTCAATCGTCTGTCAATCCAAACCCCGTTCAGATGACTTGCGGATAAAGAAATTATATTTTTTTTAAAAAAACATACTTTGCTCGGTGCCAACCCGGCGTGTATATATTTCTGTTCAAATTCAGAACAAGTTTATCTAATGCTTTAAATAAAATGACCACCCCCCCACCCCCCCACCGACAACACTCTGTTTGCTGTACCTCGCAAACACTGTCACATATCAGAAATGTCCTGATATTAACTTATTCGTCATCATCAATTCTGAGACGTGGTAAAATCTGACTGGGATAATGGTTAATTCAGTTTTTGTAGTTTGCTGTCATAGTTTTGCTGAACCGTACCAAGCCAATGAACCTAATCAATAACAAATAGGAATCTTGGTGGAGATTGGGGGGGGTTGCTTTTCCAACTTTATTTGACCACATTTGTAAATCCGTTAGATTTCACCGTTAGCTGTATACAACAGAGAGACAACATCTTCAATGTGCAGTATCTAAAATATCACGTCATTTTTTTTTTAAGAGTTCCAAGCTGATAATTGTCACATTATTCTCGTGCATTATTAGTGCGGCGAGTGCCTGGGTTCCCCGTGACAGTGGGAAAATGTAATACCCGGGGCGCCATTTGTATGCAAGGGTTTCTTTCCATTGAAGGTCAAAGGTAAAATTCTGCAGCAGACACAAAAACAGGATTAATTAAAATAAATTGCATTTTCAAAATCTCAAAATTTCACAACGCGAAACGCACCACAGCCTTCAAAATATATTTCTATACATAGATTTTTAAAAATCGTTGTGCTAAACCTTCCTTTCTAATCTGATGCTAAAGGTGAGAAAGACCCTTAACCCCACATTGATCGCAATATATTTCTCAGCTGCTCTCGCTCTTTCGCTTTTCTCCCGTTTTTGCCTTGTGGTTCAGACTTGGGTTAATTCACATCATGACACATTTTAATTATTAATACTATGTCCTTTAAAGTTTATGCTCACTGTCTTTGTTAATTCTGGCAACAATTTCTATAATGGCAGGTTGACCTATTGCATTGAGGGATTAAGTGTTTCCAATAAACTGTATATTTATTTGCCCGTCCAGCTACTTACTATAGTATCAAAAAAAAATAAGTTAACTTAAGACAAGCTTCATTGAATCTTAAAACCCCAATTCCAAATGTTTCACATCTGTCTCCGTCTGTTAGGTTCCCCGAGTCAACATGAAATCTCTCTCCTTTCGGGCCAACTTATGAAACTTAAATTATGTTAAATAAACAGAATTCAAAATATTATAATACATCAGAACCAGCATCGTTTGCTCCTTTCAGTCTTCCAAAATCAGCGTCGAATACACATTTGTAAACGATTCAAAATTGTTACACAAAAATGCTGATTTAAGTATTGTTAAATCATAGCAACAACAGTGGTTCAATGCAAACAACAGCTGTGTCTATTTTTTTTTAAATTCAATGACCGCTTGCACATATGAGCATTGCAATCAGCTAATCTAGTTTTTTCTCTCTCTTCGTGTTAATCAACACTTTTCCTTCCTGCATATCAGAGTACAAGTACTGTAGTTACCCCACATCAGTAAATGTTTATGTAACCTGTCCTTTCCCAGGAATCCGGTTACGCTAAATCATTTCATGCTAGACTGAGTAAGAAAATGAGCAGGTCAGACGAGACTTTAAATATAAACCGAGAAAATAAGCGAACGGTTTACAATTAGCTTTCTTTAAATACGTGTGCGTACCACCACCCCCACCCCCACCCCACACACCAACACACACACACACACACACTGCATATGAAACAATTTATGACCTTACACAGATTTTACTGGTGACCTTTTGGCCTCAGTTATTGCAGTGTTTTAAAATGGGGAACTCCCTTTAGCTGATTTATACCATAGAACCACACCGAAAGGGTGCAAATATTTGATTTCTTCGATGCCCTTGTATATGCTTTCTAGGTTAGTTCAATGACTGGAATATATAGCAGAGGCTCCTGGTAAAGGCCTAGCTTTTTTAAAAAAATGGTATTAGTAATCGAACCCATGCACTGTTCTCATTTGCCATGCAGCCTCATTTTGACATTATTATGCGCGTTATTTCTTGGAGTCGACGTTTAATGCTATTTTGCGGATATTCATTTAAAATACTCATCACTTTATAGGAAGCTCAGTTCGGGTTGTGCCTGTGTTAAAGGGCCTGCGGAATAGAGGAGCAAGAGTGCGTGTTTGTTTGTATTTAACTCCCGGCATATCATTCAGTTAAAACGAGAGGAGGCTTTTGGCGTTACCACGAAAATGGAATCAGAATCCACCGACCGGCCGCTTGCTGTAGGAGTTCGAGTGCTTGGCACCGTCTTCGATTTGACGCATCGGTCGCTTCAGCGGTTTAACGTTTGGAGGGAGCGCGGCGTCCCAGCTTCGCGGCGTGACCCTGCCGAATGAAATACCCCAGCCCCAAGTAAAACAGGAAAAGCCTATTACAAATGTCAACACTTTGTAAAACACTCCAACACCAAACAGCAAACTCGCATCCAGGGCTGAAGCAATAAGTAGAACGCGAAGTATTTGCGCACTAATGCGCTTCTTGTTATTTTTTTTTAATAAGCATTTTAATTAATTAACAGGCAATCCTTAAGAAACGGAACAAAGGATTATATAAAATAGGTTTACACACCAGAAAAACAGATCTGCAGGTTAACACTGGAATCACTCATTCGTTGTAAGGAATTTTTAAAAAATAGATCTATATAAAGCCAGGATTTTATTGTATTTGAACCGCTATAAAGTCACAGCCAATGTACAACTGATTATCCACATGCCCCATCCGCCATCATGGATCTAAGATGACTGATAGCAAAAGGATCAGAGCGAATGATAGAGACTTTGATGGAATGGACGGATTGGAGAAGATGGTCACAGGTCAGCCGGGAGATGTGGCTTTGGAGAGCGGGGTGGGTGCTCGGGGAGCGGGCTTGCGGTGCCAGCCAGACTACAGCACCACCACCCCCCCCCCCCCCCCAACCACCCCCCATTCCTTTACCGGCTCCCCCAGATCCCTCAGCCCTCGGCCCCTGCTCCCAGCCCGAGTCCCAGCCGAGCGCTCGCACAACGAGAGGCAGAGCAGCATCGAGCACCAGACACACCAACTCCAAGTTGTTCCCATTCCATCACATGCAAAAAGCACACTGAGGCTGGAAGACGTGGTGGGAGCATTGGAAAGGGGTACAATGCCACCAATCAATCAATACTCAGTCCTTCATTGCAGCACTCTGAAGATTATTATTTTGCAAACTGGGATTGCACCCTTGGAGATAGAAAGTAGTCCCGCGCCTCTCCCCCACCACCCTCCCCCCCCCCCCCCCGCTCTACTTTAATTCCCTTTCTTGAAAGGATAAACAAACTTGCAACAACAAGAGAGGAAAAAAAAATATTGACGTACCCGCCTTGCTATGGCCCGGGCTGAGTGCTGGGTGCCGGGGATTTGGATGGTGGTAGGAGATCAGGAGCTGGGAGGGTCGCTGGTGGTGGTGGGGGGGGGGGGGGGGGTGGTGGTGCCGGCGGTGATGGGGTCTCCTTCTCGCCTCCCGCTCTGGGATTGTAACCCTCCGCGGGAAGGAGGGGGAGGAGGAGGAGGAGGAGGAGAGGAGGGGGGGAGAGGCAGCGCTGATTGGCTGGGGGCTGGGCCGACGCGCAGGCGCGCCGCGGGCTCTGATTGGGCAGTGAGTGAAAAGGTTGCAGCGAGTGTTTGGAACCGAGCGGCCAGGGGCCGGGATGAATTGCGGCAAGCTGGCTCGGCTCGACGTGTTTTTAAGAACATGAAGTAGTGGCTCTTTTTTTTTTTACTACATGAGTTGCCAGCGTTTGCGATTGCGGTCCAACTGTGCTGCTGTAATTTTACCTGTGTGTGATGTTGGACATGGGAGATAAGAAAGAAGTGAAAATGATTCCGAAATCGTCGTTCAGCATAAACAGCCTGGTGCCCGAAGCGGTTCAGAGTGACAACCGTCACCGATCTGCCCCTGAAGAGCAGGACAAAAACATTTTGCCAGCGGTGGAGTCCAAGTCTGAAAATACTCTCAGCAAAAGTGAGAACAGCTCGGCAGAGCCGCCCTGCTCAGAAGAGAAGGAGAAGCAGGAAGACAAGAAGGCCGACGGCAAGGAGGGAGACGCCGGCAAGGAGGGAGAGAAGAAAAATGGCAAATACGAGAAGCCCCCGTTTAGCTATAATGCCCTCATCATGATGGCAATTCGGCAGAGCCCCGAGAAACGCCTCACGCTCAATGGCATCTATGAGTTCATCATGAAGAATTTCCCTTACTACAGGGAGAACAAGCAGGGCTGGCAAAACTCCATTCGGCACAATTTAAGTCTGAACAAATGTTTCGTGAAAGTTCCGAGGCATTACGATGACCCGGGGAAAGGGAATTATTGGATGTTGGATCCATCTAGTGACGATGTCTTCATAGGTGGCACCACCGGCAAACTTCGTAGGAGATCCACAACATCGAGGGCAAAGTTAGCCTTCAAGCGGGGAGCGCGCCTCACCTCGACCGGACTGACATTCATGGATAGGGCGGGCTCCCTATATTGGCCCGTGTCTCCCTTCTTGTCCCTGCATCACCCCCGAGCGAGCAGCACCTTAAGTTATAATGGAACCACCTCACCTTATCCCAGCCACCCGATGTCCTACAGCTCGGTGTTAACTCAGAACTCGCTGGCAAACAACCACTCATTTCCAACATCAAACGGCTTAAGTGTAGATAGACTTGTTAACGGAGAAATCCCTTATGCCACCCATCACCTAACGGCTGCAGCCGCCTTGGCTGCTTCAGTGCCGTGTGGTTTGTCTGTTCCGTGCTCGGGGACATATTCGTTAAACCCCTGCTCGGTAAATCTCCTGGCAGGACAGACAAGTTACTTTTTCCCCCATGTTCCTCACCCTTCAATGACTTCTCAAAGCAGCACTTCAATGACGGCCAGGACAGCATCTTCCACGTCTCCACAGGCGCCTTCAACTCTCCCCTGTGAGTCTCTAAGACCTTCTTTGCCAAGTTTCTCCACAGGACTTTCTGGAGGACTTTCTGATTACTTCACACATCAAAACCAGGGGCCCTCTTCAAACCCTCTAATACACTAACAAATCCCTTCGAAAAGACTGTAAGTTAACATTTTACACACATTTGCGTTGTAAATAATTCTCAAAAAAGCCCAGGTATTTTTATTCAAGTCCCCATTTCTGTCTGCATTTTGTCAAATCCCGTAGGGTTGTTTGTTTATTCAATTTCTGCAATGTGCAATTTGAGGCGGGTTAGATAGCAAACCACTAGTTAAATTAATGTAGACTGTGTATTTAAAATGACTACATTCCAACTAAGTTTAAATTAGCTCGGTTCCACTTGTCCACCAAATGTCTATGTTTGCAGTATTAGAAGTTACCTTTGTTGGTGGCTGCTGATTTCAACATTGGCGGAAACATTTTACACTAAAAATAATCGAAATTTAAAGTTTGATTTGTATTTCGTAACCTTACTTAAAACATGCCTAACCTTTCGGTCATTTTATCCATTTGGTTACAAAATGGTTCATGTTTACTTTTAGACCAAAGACGGGGCTAGAAATGCACTCCTTGTTTAAAAGAACAAGTACTTTGAAAATAATTCCTATTTTCCAGTTTACAACACTGCCTGCAAAGAATCAGAAGGGGACACAATTGATGATTGCCTTTAGTTTGTGTTGTGCATAATTCGATGTATGTGGTCACTAACAGTTCCCTTTTCATTTCTTTATGTAAATGTAGTGAAATGTGTAAACCTATTGTACTTAAAGGATAAATTTTGCGGACGTGTAACTTGTGTTGCTTAAATGCCTCATAAATTCCTTGAGTGATTGTTAATGTCGTCTCTAAATTTCATGATTGTGATATTGTGATCATATGCCCGTGTTGTCACTTAAAATGTTTACTATACAGAAGGCACCGAAATAAAAAAAATAGGTTACATTCAGAAATGTTGACATCTTGTCCTCTTCTTTATCACCGCTAAATACAATAGCGATCCGCAGTAATATTTATTTTAAATGGGGACTTTCATGCCTCGTGCATTCCTGTATTCCATCAACATGAGAGGAAAGTCTACCAGAGTTGTAGGCAATGAAAGTCCGCGTTATGTGGGCCCAACTTATCCTCTTGTAGTCACCCATGTTTAACCTGGATGGATGGTACAATGACTGAGTTAGGTTCCAGTTTAATTAACATTTTCAATTTTATACCGGCAAAAAAATAATTGTTACAGTTCTTAATAGATGTTACACATTCACACAATCTGCCTTTCAACGTTCAATTGTCAGCATATTACAAATTAGATATTTCAAAATGAACAAGAATAAGTTAGGAATATTTTTTTAAAGCACTACCTATCAACATTTATTTTCACTGTCGGTGCTATTCCTTAAATCATTTGCCCATCATGTGCCATTTATTTAAATGATAAATCACCCAGAGCACGCTGAGATGCAAATTTTAAAACAGAGTATAGTTGTGCCATGTTTTTGATGTAAACGCTAAATCTGGTTTCACTGAGCATGAACCCTGTCCTTCTACAACCATGCTGAAGAGTTTGAAACAACGCAGTCTTCAAAAGATACATTAATAACCCAACTCACCCCACAATAATGCATATAAAATCTAAAAAAAGGGAACGACCCACCAGGAAACTTAGTTGAAAGTTTATAAATTAATATTTTATTTGCTGAATTATTCTAATAATGGTGAGCTATTATTTGCAAAATTACATTGAATTGTAAGGCCAATGAGAACAAATGAATGTTAGAGCAGAAGGTTGCCCAGTGTTACCTGTACTTTGGACATCTTGAAGCTTCAGAAACGGAAGCGGATTATTAAATAAAATATTTAGTATAAATGATAGCCTGTACCATTGAATGCCATGTACATTTATTATTTCATTTCAGATTAAATGAATTTATACAGCGATCCTGAAACTAATTCTCTTGGCAGTGTGACTTATCACTAAAAGTATTCAAGCTCTCCATGACAATATCTGGGCTCGGAAGATTCCATATTGTGTGGGAACTTTTACTAACACATTTCTGGCAAATCCGATCCGCCTGTACTCCAGCGCGGGGTGCTATCCTTATTTGTTCTTCTTGTATCACATTAAATATGCCCACGAGTAATGCAAGAAGGCCAATGCCTCACACAATAGGCCCGAAGGAGAATCAATCTGTGCTCTAGATGTTATCGCTGCAATGTTAAGCGGGGTTATGGGGAAGAAGGAAGTGTGTCTCGTGAATTAAATACAGCCAAATTTCTATGAAAAAAAGAAAGGAGGATATGCCAGGCACTATTGAGGGAATCTATTAATAATATTTTTTTTGCCTGCTAAAGGAACGTTAAGGTTAATTTACATAGTGGCAAGACGCAGTGACGTTGTCTGTTATTGGTGCCGCTGACTGCTACATACGTGTTACGGAGAAAATATCCGCGTTTCTTTCCTCAAAGCCGGCGCTCCGGGACTAGAAAATAAAGTTAATCTATCTGCTGATAAATATGCTGTGTACAGCTTATTAGAAAATTAACAAAACGCATAGTTTCTTTATTGAGTGCTGAATATTTTACTGCAGCAGAATTTCAAGGCACCTCGTGCTTTTCAGACCTGTGGCCCGGTTACCTATTTAACCTCAATGTAACTTCAAACAGAACAGTATACAATTGGGGAAAAGTTTAAAAGTTTTTCGTAAAGTGTCGTTTTACGGAAGGAAGAGAGAAACATTCTCCTGTCTTACCTCTGAACTGAATTGGGACGAGGAGCCGACCAGTGTCTTGCGTTGGGTAAGTCCACAATTCTACCTCTTTCTGTAATTCGGCTCGGATTGTTTGAAACTTGTGTATGTGGATAATGCACCGCACAGTTTTTATTTCATTGTTTTTCTTGAACTGTGATTTAGACTCTGGGACTAAGACGTTACTTTATATAACACTCGAATCACCACCACGATTTTACAGAATACATAATGTGAAGACTTTATGCTAGCTCCACATTAAAAAAACTGCGAATTTGCGGTACAAATTTTCACAGGGTATTTGCAATGATGCTAGAATAGGCATCCAAATGCTTTTATGATTACTTGCAGTCATAAATGGAGTTTTTATTAATGTGTAAACCTGCCCCAGGATCAACGGAGGACTGAGCGATTCAAACAAAAGGGAACGGTGTATTTAATATCACAATTGAATTACTATCCTATTGCCAAGTTGCTGTGTGTGTGGACGGATTGGGAGGGGGGACTGGATCCCGACAGGTTTTCTGCTTGGCTGTGATTGAGGGGACCTCCAGCCTGAAACCACATCAGATCTCCAATTACCTTTGCACTAAAGCACACCAAACCCAGTGGCAGGCCAAGTTAAAGAAATGCAGTCATGTTAAATAGACGCAAGGAGGTTACCTGATGCTCTATGACGCCGAGATAGCTCTAAATTTTAGAATGGAACATTCCACAATGTTCAGAACAATATCTCTTAACCAATAGGTTCAAAGTACGATATATTTTCCATGGTGAAATCATTCATTTCGAATGTAATAGTTTAGTTTACCCGGTTGGCTAAATGCCTCGAAATTATGATGAAATGACTGAGGGAAAAAAATCAAAAAGCGAAATTATGCGTTGTAAATTGTTCCTGTTAATGTAATGTACCGCAAAGTGGAAGCATATCAAGTATAAATGTGGGGTTTTTTCACACAAGTCAAATGTAGACCAGAGTTTATTATTGCACGGATTTAGATGAGGAAAACCTTCACTTAGAATATGAAATGAAACTAATAACTGGTGTGGAAGGTGGTGTACAGGATCCCTGTCTAATATTAGGGGTAATGCAGCAATACTTTATTGTCAGCTCTTACAATGGGAGGCGATTCTTGGGACAATACGTCGAGGATTGGTCGAAATCAGTCGTATAATTTCCGATTGTTCTAGACGAAATCTAATTAATCGCAAAATACAATCTCAACAGTCGAGAAAAGAATATTTTTTCCAGCATTGTGTTCTCTTCGAAAACGTTTCAGTTTATTCATAGAGAACAAGTAATGCCTTGCCCTCTGTTGATTTCTATTTATCTGTATCTCCTAGCTCCACAAGCCTATGTTAGGGGAAAAAAAGAGACAGTTTTGACTACTTAGCAAGGTGTTTTTATTTGTTTGCTTAGTTATTTAACCCGCTTTAAAAGGAATTGTCTCTGATAAATCAGGATCGAAATTTCGGCTCGACCCGTTTGGGTCAAACGTGGTGTTTGCTGGGTTAGGCAAAGGTGAAGGTGAACATCATTAGCGGTTTTAGGATGTGTGAATGGTGCCAGAGGGCGGAGTTCTCGCGCACTGTAAACTTTACAGGCCAAGTCTCACTCCAATTGTCTGGAAACAGATGGCAACGGCATAGAACCGGACCAAGAGTTTAGCCTCAATCACCTCATGCTAGGTAGGTAACCAGTAAAATCAACAGTGGAATAAATGAAATAGAGCAAAATGCTACTAAAAGGAAACACATATTCTCTATCCGCGATAACTAAAATGTTAAACAAATAACTTCTGATTAAAAACAAAACAATCAGCGCCCTCAATCTGCATACGTTTGATTTTCTTTACGGAGGCTATTCGTTTTAATTATTTGATTATTTAAATTTCAAAGTTTTAAGCAAACTTTAGATGAGTCACTTGTATGTAATATTTTATTAACCTGACATATGGTATTTGGAAACAAAGGAATATAATTAGCGCCTATCTAAAAGGATCCACATATTTTCCAGTAACGTTTCTGTGCTGTTGCTGAGCAGCCTTAAATTAGTTTCTATTTATTTCTCGATAAATATTCTGCAAATTGTTCCTTCATATTAAATTTACGTGTAAATGTGTTGGAGGACATTCAAATCACATATTCCATTGTGAGGCGGTTACTGGATTACATGAAAGGAAAACATTTAGCGAAAATAGAGTATTGACAAAATATGTAAAACTGCACAATACCCAAAATGGCGCTTGAACTTATTTCGTATGTCATCATAAGGTTAAAATTATGTAACAAAATGCCGAAAAAATGTTGATTGTTGTAATGTTATATTTGTGCAGAAGGCCATTGTTCTTTATTGTGTTTCACAGACAACATCAACCCCATTGTCTTTAGATTATCTTCATCGACATTTCTGGCGCAAGTTTTAAAAGCTCCTGTGTTTGTATTCAAAATATAAAAATTCTCAATTCTTTGAAATGATGTACGGCGCATGTGTGTAACTTGCACCGCTATAGTTAGTGAAAGATGTGAATGTAAAATTTATCACTTGAAATTAATTTCAAACACTATGTTAGTGCAATAAAAAGCGTTCTCAAGTGATAATTGTAATTAAAATGCAGGTTTGCATTCTCCATCGCGTGGGGTGTTATCGAAACTCTTTACCTCCCTGTACATTTGCAACACGTTTAGCAAAACTTGAGATATTTCACATTCACTAGAATACAATCCTGCGTGTTAAACATGTCGGGTTTATATTCTAAGTATTTTTTTACATCTCCAAGGATAAATGATAAACATATATTTTAGGTTCTATACATTCAGGGCTCACATTTAACAGCTTCGGCGTGAAATTTAGCTATTTACTGTTTCGGCGAGGTAATAGGTTAAATCGTAAACTTTAGTTTGCCCTTTTTTAACAGCTGATTAACAGCACAGTACAAAAGATTCATGTTATTCAAAGAACGCAAGATTTCAGTCCATCAATTTCGTTAACACTTACATGATTCTTTATGTAGAGATTGTAAATAGGGTCATTTCCCATATTATCATTTATGCTTATATATAATATGCAATATCTTCATTTCTGACCGAGGTATAGTTCAAAATATTATAACTAATTCATCTCTATATTATTATAAAAGTTAATATCCATTTGCCGATTGACAGGCCGATCAAATAATCTGGAAAATAAACGTTTTTTTCAACCCTCATATAAAACGTTATGCGGCTGATATAAGGAAATGAATGTATACAAATATAATATACCATAAATCCGTTGCTGGTACGCTAAACAAAAATGTTGTTCTGTTATCTCCCAGAATAAATGTGTTTGCAAATGCGTTTATTTGCGTACGGGCGGGCTAAACAGTTAAATTGTTGGGTGCAATTGTTCCTCGCAGGCTGGGCATCGCGTGAGTTGCCGATCTGGTCTTGGAGTTTAACGTTATTGATTGTGACAGGTCACTGTTTGCGGTGCTTTACTGTTGTGAACTCAATCTAGGCAGTATTTTGTTCAATTTCAACACACAGCTAAACACATTTCACTGATAATTCATCTTAAATCCCGAGACGTTTTCACGAAAAGCTCAAACTGTTCTTTTTCGGTCTGGTGAAGAGTTTCAGCACAGAAGCCTGACAAGTCTTCACGTTGTCCATTTAACATCAGAAATCACAGATGTTGCTTGTGATCTAATGTATGCTAGAAATGAAAACGCGGATTATGCCGCCAGAAGACAGATAAGTTTAGCTTCTTTTCCGCTTTGATTTTCTTTTGACAACCGCTAACCTTTTCAAAAGGCAGAAGTTTTATCACGAAGCGAGTGGTAGCGTGGGGGCGCTGTTGGTAAAGCAATGAGGGAGTCTCTCTCGCTGTCTGTCTAAATCTCGCTCTTTCTTCCCATCTCTCGCTTTTCTTCACAGCTTGTGTCTGTGTTTCAAAAACATAATGCGTGTATTCGATTGTCTTTTGCACATTACGCATAGGCAGCACGGCCGGCACGATGAGGGTGCTCTTCTCACAGGCCTCCGGAGTTGTCGTGTAAGCCCGAAGTCAGGAACTCGACTTGGCTCCGGAGAAAAGAGTGGACTCACTTCCTCTTCGCTCGGAGCAGAATCGGGTCCCAGATTTACACTGGCAAACCTCAGCGCCTGGAACACGCCCGGTAGCGACCCATGCTATAGTAAATATAGGTGGATATGTAAACGCTCAGTAAGGTGTCGGCCGGCAGGCTTAGTAAACATCCCATGTTCACTCAAAGAGGAGCTCATGTTTAAATCACACGCCTCACTTTCCAAATTACCAAACATGTTCTCTTTGTGATCCTCAAACGTATTTAAATAAATAAAATATATTGTTTCATCGAGTTACTTGGATAGTTGGCAAAACGAAAACAATTTAAGGGATAAAAATTATCGAAATTTTGCGAACAATTACTTCACCTTGGAGAAACGATGGGCAAAGTTCGTTTTTAAGCAGTGCGTGTATCTATTAATCAGTTGAAGCTGTATATCTATTGGGCTTGCTATGATAAACGATAAATTCTACATCATTTGGGAGTGTAAACATGTTTTGGGTATAACTGAAATAACATTTATCGGCGCAGATTTATAAGCTTAGATTTAATACCTCCTTTTCGTTGAATTTTTGCTGTCGCTTAATATTTTGACACCCGGAATATCTATCGGGTATCTTTCAGGCAGTAGGACTTTTCATAATATAACTACTTTTGATCACGCAGGCGTTGCGAAACTCTTTATTGTTCTGCAGATAAAGTCCGCCGAACAACACCACTGAGCTTATTAACAGGGAGCTTAAACGTTCGATACATTTATTTATTTTTTTAAAATCAAGCCGCCTTAAGGATAACATTCTTTGTGCGTCGAGTCATGGGAAGATACAATTTAACTGTACCTCATATCTCTAACCGCTCTTAAATATTCAATTGCAGTTTGCCTAAAATGGGCGCCTGTGTGTGCACAAACCAAACAGGTTATTGGTGCATGATTTACAAGTGTGCCCGGCAGCAGCAAACAATGGCTTTCACTCCAGGGATTTGATTTGAAAAAAAATAATGAACCTGGGATTTACCAAATCTCGGTGCACCGACTGACTCTACAATGGAAAATGACGCGCCAGATATTGGACGAACATTAACTTTGATTCGGAACGCAGTATTTCAGATTCAATCTAATGTTCCCCTTAAACCTGAAAGAATCAGTTTGGCCAACCCTTTTTACTTAGTTTTTACTTAGTTCTGTTGAAGGGTCATTCGGAAACGTTAACTGTGTCGCTCTCCGCAGATGCTGCCAGACTGCTGAGTTTTCCCAGGTATTTTTGTTTTTGTTTTGGCCAATCCTCACCTCTGTATCTTCCACAAACTCAAAAACCACGAAGCGGCCGCCAAGACTCTGACTACTGCAACCAACGCTGTGATTTTATATCATTAGCAATAGCAGTCTGTTATAGACACAGAACTGTTCATGTAGGGAGGTAGAAAGAGAAAGTCGTGTGTACATTAGGAAATTATTTCAAAACGCATAAGGGACCTTATTATTTTAGCAAATAAATAAGATCATTTCCAGTGGGCTCGATGTCATTAAACACAGGGATCTTGTTTGCCCATATTTAGATATTTCATTAAGAAGGGCGAAGTGAAAGATTATTTATTTAGTATAAGTAACTGTAGGTATGATTTTATAGACTCTGACGTTGACGAGTAACTGAGAGGCTACAGGTTATCCAGTGAAGGAGCCGCCCGTGTGTACTGCTTACACCATGGAGAATTCTGGACAGTGGAAATGCCCAAACTAACCAAATCATTTTCCTCAACGGAATTAAATACCCAAGAAGAGCAGTAAAGTATTTGCAAGGCTTTTTGTCACGTGAAGTAAACAATTTCCTTGCATGTTATCGTCCAAATGTCAAATCCTCTCAGGAAGCACAATGTCAGCTATTGAAGTTGCGCAAAGTTCACACCTCAATATTTAATATAAAATGCTGGTAATTGGTTTAACAATTACACTACACCTTGTCTTTGTGCATTAACAGTTGTTGTATCCTGTCAGTTTTACAATAATTATCTCCTACGATTCATTTCAATTCCCCCTTTCGCTAAAATTAATTTCACAAATGAAGCCAGGTTTTCCTCTTCTCTTCTGAGAGACAAGTCATTTTCCAAGCTCTTTAAAAGTGGTTCCAACCTATTTCTGTGTAAGCATGTTCTATTTTATTAGACATTACTTCTGAAACAGAACAAGAGAAATCAACATTTTAAAGGCAATTTATTTTGTTCTGAAAACGACCTTAAACATGAAATAGTTCAATTTGTAAAAGAAAGTTATGTAAATATTCTAGGCCAGAAGAACACCCCATGTTTGATTGATGCCAATATTAAACCATTATTTACATCGTGTAAATACGAATTGACTCCTCTGATATTATTTGATGTATTTAGGAAATTGAGAATCTACTCCTATGTAATTACATTGTGGAAACCATTTGGGATTCGGCGGGAATTTATTCGCGGAAGCGTGTAAATAACGTTCGATTCCGAATGGGAAACTAATGTGCATCAACCCTCGGACTGGTGCACACAATTACAGGCAGGATTGTTGAAAAAACACCAAAGCTCGCAATCAACCTGATGTATATTACACTCTTGGCAAAAAAAAATAATGATTGGAAATAAATTTCCGCTGAGAAAATTCACATTGACTAAATAACGAATTTAAATACCAAAATTCAAGTATTGCTAACGAATTGTTTGAGTTGTGTACCTCGTGATACTTAGATTTATTATTGAAAAACACAACGCCACAAATTGTATGCTCAATAAGGGGCGATCGTATAGAGAAGAAATAATTGTTGTTTTCTCTCAAGCTTATTGTAAATTACTCATTCATCTTGGTTAAAATAAACTAAAGCTAAAACCGACTTTGATGTTTAAAATACGTTCAAAGTGCTAAAAAAAAACTCCACTGTTGATAGCATTGCGTAAACATGTCAACCACACATTTAAAATGAGTCATTTATCAGAAATTGGTCACAAATTATACAAGGTTTAATTTGTATTGATTTGCGTGTTTATCTATTTGTGAAAACTTTTATGTAATTACCTACATAGTCATTGGCTTGTGTTAACATTACCGTATTGTTTTGAAACAAGTTTCTTATAATCTCAGAGAAATTGTCATATGTGCATTTTAAGAATCTACTACATCGGTAGTAGACTGTTAAGGGCACTTGTAAATATCGATAGCTCTTCAATCCAAATATACAAATTTCAAGCGGACAGTTAAAATCCAAATAATTTTATTTGAATTCTTTGCGCTTGATAAGGAGTGTCACCTTAAAATATTTGCACCGCCCATTTGCAAACCCCAAACAAGTAATAAACAGTGTTTCCACTTAAAAAAAAAGTTTACTTGTCATTGCGCGGGTGATAATAAGGTTTGGTGTTAACAGACGGTCCATGCTTTCTGCCTTGTATTTGTTGTTTAATCACCAATCGGAAACCTGCATCATTTTATTTCAGTTTCGTCACTTTAAATATCTTCAATGATCTTAGTGTTTGTTTTAAATGACTAGTATTAATCGATCCATTTATTCGCTTTGACGGATTTATAAATTGCCAATCTAAGCATATCTTTCTCGAAAGCCTTCTGAAATCACTCTGATGTTGCTCTGTAGTTTATTGAACTAAAAAGCTGAAGGTAGGGTGATTTTTAATGTTTAACCTACTTCGCAATTAGCATCAACATTGAACAGTTCAGAAAAAGAAAGTGTCACTGAGAATATTTGATTGCTAAACTGTTTCGGTGTATTGCAGTTTCTGTGCTAACTGTTATATTTTAGGGTTAGGTTAATTACTCGAAATACTACTTACGCACAATATCAAATTTATGTCAATAAAGGAAATGTAGGCAGTGTGTGTATCTGCCTCCTGTGTATATCTGTTTCCTGTGTGTGTCTGCTCATGTGTTCATCTGACCTTGTTTGTGTGTGTACTGCCCCTGTTTGTGTATTTGTGTATCTGCCCTGTGTGTGTTTGCCCTGTGAGTATCTATTTTCTGTGTATATCTGCTCCTGTGTTCATCTGCCCTTGTTTGTGTGTGTATCTGCCCCTGTATTTGTGTACCTGCCCCATGTGTGTATTTGCGTATCTGTCCTTTGTATGTGTGTATCTGTTCTGTGTTTGTATCTGCCCCATGTTTGTATCTGCTCCTGTGTCTACCTGTCCTGTGTTTGTGTGTGTGTATGCCCCTGTGTGCCTCTGCCCCATGTATGTGTGTACCTGCCCTGGGTGTGTTTGTTTGTATTTGCCTCTTGTATGTGTGTATCTGCCCATGTGTGTGTGTGTGTGTGTGTGTGTGTTTATCTGCTTCTGTGTCTGTGTGTATATCAGCCACTGCATGTACGTGTGTGTGTGTATCTACTCCTGCATGGGTGTATGTGTGTATCTGTCCCAGTGTGTGTATCTGCCCCAGTGTGTGTGTGTGTATCTGCCCTTGCGAGTGTGCATGCCCCTGTATGTGTGTGTGTATCTGGCCCTGTATGTGTGTATGAATGTGTGTATCTGCCCTGTGTTGTGTGTGTATTTGCCCCTGTGTGTGTGTGTGTGTGTGTGTGTGTGTGTGTGTGCATGTGTGTGTGTGTGTACATCTACCCTGCATGGGTGTATCTGTGTACCTGTCCCTGTGTGCCTATTTCCCCCTGTGTGTGTATGGTCCTGTGTGTGTGCATGTTGATCTGCTCCCATGTGTGTGTATCTGCCCTGGTATGTGTATCTGCCCCTGTGTGCACGCACGCGCGCTTGTGTCTGTGTGTGTATACTTGTCCTTGTGCTTGTGTGCATGTATCTACCCTGTGTGTCTCTGTGTGCATATGTATGTATCTGCCCCTGTGTGCATGCCCTTGTGTGTGTGATTATCTGCTCATTAGTGTTTGTATCTGCCCCATGTGTATATCTGCCCTTGTGCGTGTGTATCTGCCCTGTGAGTGTGTATCTGCCCCTCTGTGTGTATCTAATCCTGTGTGTGTCTATCTCCCCTTGTGTGTGTGTACCTGCCCCATTTCTGTGTGAATATGTGTGTGTATCTGCCTCTGTATTTGTATCTGCCCCATGTTTGTATTCTGTGTCTATTTGCCCTGTGTGCATATATATCTGCCCCTGTGTGTGTCTGCCCTGTGTATGTGAGTGCTTGCCCTGTGTGTGTTTATGTGTATTTGCCCCTTGTATGTGCGTGTCTGCCCGTGTGTGTGTGTGTATGTGTGCACCTGCCCATTATTGTGTGTATATATGCCACTGCGTTTGTGTGTGTGTATCTACCCCTGCATGGCTGTATGTGTGTATCTGGCCCAGTGTGTGTATTTGCCCCTGTATCTGTGTGTGTGTGTGTGTGTGTGTGTGTGTTTATCTGCTCCTGTGTGTGTATATATCTGCCCTTGTGTGTGCATCTGCCCCTGTGTGTGTGTGTGTGTGTGTGTGTGTGTGTACCTGCCCCTGTATGTGTGTGTATGTGTGTGTATGTGTGTATCTGTCCTGTGTTGTGTGTGTGTATCTGCCCCTGAATGTGTATATCTGCCTCTGTCTCTGTGTATCTGCCCCCGTATGTGTGTGTCTGACCCTGTGCATGTGTATCTGCCCCTGTGTGTATTCCCACGGATGCGTGTACCTGCCTCTTTGTGTGTGTATCTGCCCATGTATGTGTGTGTGTGCCTGCCCCATGTGTGTGTATTGACCCCTATATGTGTGTGTATCTGCCCCTGCATGTGTGCATCTGCCTCTGTGCATGTGTATCTGCCCCTGCATGTGTATCTTCTTGTGTATGTGTGTGTGTGTCTGTGCATCTGCCACTGTGTATGTCTGCCCCTTTGTATGTGTATCTGCCCCCTGTCTGTGTGTATCTGCCCCTTTGTGTGTGTATTGACCCCTATGTGTGTGTATCTGTCCCAGTGTATGTGTAACTTCCTGTATGTGTGTGTGTGCATCTGCCACTGTGTGCACATCTGCCCCTGTGTGCATGTTTCTGCCCCTGTGTGTGTGTATATCTGCTGCTGTGTGTATCTTTGTCTATGTATGTATCTGCCCCGTGTGTGTCTCTGCCCCTTGGTATATGTATCTGCCTACTGTGTGTGTGTGTGTGTGTGTGTATCTGCCCCTGTGTGTGTGTATCTGCCCCTGTGTGTGTGTCTGCCTGTGTGTTTGTGTATCTGCCCCTGTGTGTGTGTAACTGACCCTGTGTGTATCTGCCCCTGTGTGTGTTTGTGTATCTGCCCTTGTGTGTGTGCATGTGTGTAACTGTCCCTGTGTGCGTATCTGCCTCTGTGTGTGTATCTGCCCCTGTGTGTGTGCATGTGTGTGTAACTGCCCTGTGTGTCTGTACCTGCCCCTGTGTGTGTATATCTGTCCTGCATGCATTTGTGTGTGTGTACCTGCCCCTGTGTGTGTGTGTGTGTGTGTGTATCTGCCCCTATGTGTGTGTGTACCTGCCCCTGTGTGTGTGAGTGTGTATCTGCCCCTGTGTGTGTGAGTGTGTATCTGCCCCTGTGTGTGTGTGTGTGTGTGTGTATCTGCCCCTGTGTGTGTCTGTGTGTGTATCTTCCCATGTGTGTGTGTGTGAGTGTGTATCTGCCCGTGTGTGTGTGTACCTGCCCCTGTGTGTGTGTGTGTGTGTGTGTATATTTGCCCCTGCGTGTCTGTGTGTGTGTATCTGCCTCTGTGTGTGTGAGTGTGTATCTGCCCCTGTGTGTGTGTGTGTATCTGCCCCTGTGTGTGTGTATCTGCCCCTGTGTGTGTGTGTATCTGCCCCTGTGTGTGTGTGTGTATCTGCCCCTGTGTGTGTGTATCTGCCCCTGTGTGTGTGTATCTGCCCCTGTGTGTGTGTGTGTACCTGCCCCTGTGTGTGTGTGTGTATCTGCCCCTGTGTGTGTGTGTATCTGCCCCTGTGTGTGTGTGTGTGTGTGTGTGTGTACCTGCCCCTGTGTGTGTGTGTGTGTGTGTATCTGCCCCTGTGTGTGTGTGTATCTGCCCCTGTGTGTGTGTGTGTATCTGCCCCTGTGTGTGTGAGTGTGTATCTGCCCCTGTGTGTGTGTGTACCTGCCCCTGTGTGTGTGTGTATCTGCCCCTGTGTGTGTGTGTATCTGCCCCTGTGTGAGTGTGTATGTGCACCTGTGTGTGTGAGTGTGTATGTGCCCCTGTGTGTGTGTGTATCTGCCCCTGTGTGTGTGTGTGTATCTGCCCCTGTGTGTATGTGTGTGTGTGTATGTGCCCCTGTGTGTGCGTGTATCTGCCCCTGTGTGTGTGTATCTGCCCATGTGTGTGTGTGTATCTGCCCCTGTGTGTGTGTGTGTATCTGCCCCTGTGTGTGTGAGTGTGTATCTGCCCCTGTGTGTCCGTTGATCTCCTGTGAGTCACTACAACCTGTAGAGTCGGAGCTCGGGAGCTCGGTTTGGGCAGCGCTGTCTGAAACTGCGGATCTTTTCTTTCTTCTGAGTCGCCGACCGAATAGGTTGAGCTAATGCTGAGGGCGTCGTGTGAATGAACTAGAAAACACTCGACAGGTCGTGAATAATCGTTTTAATGAGTGTGTAAAGCATGCGACGGGGTGCAGAGAGCTGTCGGGTTAAACAAACAACTTGTACCCTGATGTAATCCGATTGTTAAAGTGCAAAGTGGTGTCATTCCAGTTTTCCATTCGGTTGGTTCAAACCACAGATCCAACACGCGGGAGTCCAATTGTCCCAATTAAAGAAAAATAACAATATTTTCTTAACTTGAGTGTGATCTTGTTTAATGTTAGTCTGTGGTTTAGCCAAGCATCAAGTCAGACAAAAAGGTGATTTGCGATCGCACTACCGTCTTTAATCAAAGTCCAAGTTAATACATAATATATTTGCAATCCGTAGACGGCAAGAAATCAATATTTTATTCAAAAGAATTCGGATTTAGTGTGTTTTAGCAAAGCAGCGAACGAGGGCGATACAGCGCAGATCCGGCAGCATCGGTTCGATTACCATATCTGATATTTTGTACACAGAGTACTTAGTGAGTTGGCTTCATAAGTATTCAAACTATATTTAAAAAAACCCCAGTGTTTGAACCGTGTGGATAGACATGGACACACAAATTAAAACGTTCTTAAATTCTACATCATCACGTGTTTCCAAAATGTTGGCCCACGTGCAAAACTTTCTCAAAATTAGGAAGATTTTGTTCAGATGTACAGCTCCCATTGTAACACCGTGAAGTGTCTCATTGTAATTTTGATACAATGGGATCGAAATAAATACTTAGTTTCAATTAATTACGACGATGTATTACCCAAACATAAGAAACCGATCGACGCATGGAAACAAATGCATTTACACAGGGTTTCTCTCCCTCTCGCGTGTTTATTGTTAAACCGGTTTGGTTAATTTTAAACTTCCAACTGCCCGTTTCGGGATTTTTAGAGCGAACTCTTAGGAAACTGCGCTCTGTGTGGTGAAAAGGGAAGCGTTTCTGAAGGATTTTACGATCTGCTAGTAACTTAGTGTTAAAATAGATCATTGTTTTACGAATGCTTATGGCAGCTAACATTACTGCTTAACGATGCAAACCTAGATTTGAAGGAAATTTGGTTTATAGCCGCAAGATTAAAATATCAACACCATTGATTATTACCACCATTTCCAAACTTCGGGACAATATCATTCCTAAAGCAATCTGCGTGCATTGATATTCTTGTATGTTCATTAATTGCTATTAATTATATTTATTTTGACATACATAATTCAGAAATAATACAAATATAATATCGCCTCGTAAACAGTTCAGAGAGAGTTACAGTAATTATACAGTGGAATGAAAAATCAGTCCAAGAAAATTGAAGATTTATGTGATGTAGACAATAAGTGTTATACAATTGGTTTGTTCCCATGTTTCCAAAGAAAGATCTGAGTAAACTAAAATAATTATAAGTGTTGATATTCCGGAATTGTTTCAGCTCATGTATCAACATTACAGGGAATTGTTATATACCTGCAGGAGCCAAATAACCCTAATAATCTTTAAAATAAGCCCCCAAATTGCTTTTTATTCTGGCTGTTTGTTTTCTCTGCTGTGTAAGTAAAATGCACTAACATATGTTTACGTCAATACAGCTGTGCTTTAAGAAACGTTTGTCTTGCTGAAGTGAAAACAGGTTACAGAAACAAAAACATTTACCACGTCAGACGCAGGCGGTGACAATTCTTAACACGTCAACAGTAACCCGCGAGTTTCAGAGGCAAAGGGATTATGGCAGTGCTGCTATCAGATATCCATTTGTCCAAATGTTGTGTAATTTAAAAGTCGATATCAAATATAAAGTTTGGAATTTGGTCCCATGCCTGTTTACAGCATTAGGACATGCCAGTGCTTCGATAACCGATTGCTGTACAAATGCACTTCTCATGTTACCATCAAACCCCCTTTTGGCTAAAAAAAACCGAAGTCATTATTCAAATTCGAATCATTTGCAAATAACGCCCTATTTACCTGCAACTTTAATGATTTCGCTTATTGTAGGTGGATTAATAAAACAGATATTTAATCACGTGTTAATACATTACAAGTAAAAGGGAACGAAGGTTGACTTTCCTTGCATCCGATGACCGTGTCTCGAGCGTGCAGCCAGCCACTTGAAAGGCGACAGCTAAACTCCGCCGCCAGCTTTGAACATGTCACTCCTTTGCTTTCCCCAGTGGTCAGAGTCAACGGATCCGTGAATCTGGGTTTAAGATAACATCTTCCTTAAGGCATTGTCCCTCACCCGAACGATACCGAATTCTTCAGCAACCCCAACACAAATAAATCTGTCCTCGTCCTCACACGAGCGCTCCAATGATAAAAAGGTGCTCTCGCTTGAAGGGGGTTACTCCACGATGGAACCCACTGTCCGACCAGGTGTCATAGAAACCAATTTTAGACAGCAAAGAAATATTGTCCACGGGAAAGGTGAACGTGATGAATGAAATTCTGGTCACAGTGCACAGAGACAATCGGCGGCAGAAAGTGCTCTTTTGTACAATAAAAGCATAGGGGATTCGGCGCCGTTACAGGTTGTGGACGGTAAATAGCACCGTCTCTGCCAGAGTAGGAATTGCTATTGTGAAACACGCTAAAGCCATTGTGTGTAAAGTAAAGGCGAAAGGGCAGAGGCATTCTTGAGATTGAATTTCTTTAAGTATTCCCTCTTGAAACAGTTCACTAGTTTTCGGAAAGTACTGTATTAAAAGGAAACATTCTAAAATTCACAAAAGCGGATGCGGTGGGGCTGCTGTCTTCTTGGACACATCGCGCGTTGTTTCACCTTAAGCAAAAATTACACTATTGGGGACAAAACCCCATTTTTTTTCCCAGATTATGCTGGTGATTAGGTGTCTTGGCGTCTTCTATATTTTGGAACTCATTGTATAATATCAAGCATTATCCTTAGCAGGGCATATGACTGAATGTGGCCCTCGAAAAACTATACCGACGTGATCGAAAAAAAAACCGTGTTTACCGTACAATTGTGCAATTTGAAATCGTCCATTGTATGCGTTTACACCATAAATATATAGATCCATGCCATTTTTGCACGTGTTTTTTCCCCCCTCAGGAAGTAATAGATATTTGTTTTATTTTTCAGTTTTATTTATTACGTATTTCAGATCTTTTATGATAATCTATTTCAAACTCTGCAGCCGTAATCGAGTTATCTTCAAAGCCTGGTTACAGCTTTGTGTAACAGTTGAACTAACACATTTTGCATTAACTGTACTTTATTTGGGATTTAATAGAACAGCAAATTTCTTGATAAAATATGCAACGCATCACGATTTAAATTTGCTGAAATGAATCTTGCATTGTTTAGACGTTTCATCAGTATATCCAGATTGTTTTTGCTGCTTCATTTAAAACAAGTGAAATGTAGCAATATAAATCAATGTAACTGATAAGTCACTGAATATTGTATAAAGATTAAATAACGTGATAATCTTATAAATATTACATTTACTATCGATGATTGTAATGATTTAATTCTCTTTCGAGGTACCATGGCTTCTGCTGAAATGACAGTAATCAGTACCACACACAGTCACTTTTTGTTGGTACTTTCGTTTAACGCGTGCATGTTGTACAGACTTTAGATTTCACCTAGATGTTACCGTTACCCTTTGCATCATTCTGCTTTCTGTAAAGTGATGGGGATCATTTATATTTTTCTCCGATACGTTAAAAACACAAGCTTACAGATATAATGAAGTTTTTTGGTATAAATTATGTCACAGTGTGCTCTTTGATCGCATATTTTTAAAATTACGTGTCACGCTAGCGAGATAATAATTCCTTATCATTTCTCCGTTGTTATTAAAACTAAACAAAGATTCGGCTGAAGCTAAAATGAGATCTTTATCATTTTAGTGCATCTAGGCTAACATAAATAAACGTATCAATCCATGTAATCTTTTCATATAGAAACATCAGCATACTAATACTCGAGAACGTTTCATTCAGCAGCGGTTAGATTTATAATTTTGCTGATTGTAACGCAGTTTTCGATGTTTGCTTTCAAATTAACTTGCACATCACAGCTCTAAATGAATGAACGAGTATACCTTTTGGGTCTTTCACTTGGCTTGACATGATGGACACTTTCCAGAACTCTAACCGTTAACTTTCCCTTTCATACAACACACCCAATAAATTATAAAATATGTCACACTGGCTGAAAACATTTTCATTCATCACACTCAACCAGTAAGCAATGCTTTCAAAGGATATTTTTAATCTGATTCTTCAAACATAAACATGCAAGCGCATTTATTTATTTTGTGTTTGTGAATATTGCAGAGTTAGCTTTGAAAAACCAAACAATATCTGCGCGCGTTTGAAATAAGAATGGCAAGACGAAGACATCCTTAATGTTTTAATTTAAATAAGCAAACCCAACCTTTCGTACAATCTACAACGTGTGCAAATTTTACCATCGATAAATATGTGTTTTCAATCTTCACTGTTTTTTGAATACCAAAATAAATTTTTAAGCTATGAAGATTTCTCTTGAAGAATAAACAGAGCATCACATACATTTACGATCAGACGTTGGCGTTAACACAGTTAAGGAAATAAAACAATAACAAACTGATATCAGAACCTCATTATTTGCCACGTTGCTAACAAGTAGCTGGATAAACATAAGGTCCATTTTGTATGACAGATATGATAGTATATGATGCATGTTTATTGTAGAAGTTGAATCCACTTGTCTTTTATTTTCTTAAGTCACTTTGAGGTAACAAAGTTAAATTTGACCAACATAATACTATGGGCCTTACCATTTGGAAATGATTTAATCAAATATTTGAAAGCTCGATCTAACTGCATCATCAAGCCAAAATTGAAAATAAAAGACGATCCCATGGTGGCTATTTAAAAACAAAAGTTTCCTTGATAAAATTAAATAATACTTTTAAATTTGATGTAATTTAGAAACTCTTATACTGTGCACTGAGTGTTGGGATGATTTAGAATAGTTTACCTCTTTCACCTCTGTATTCTGGGTCTAATAAAGCCCAGTAAGATGGGATGAATCATCCCCACCATTTGATGCTTTTTAAGGGCTGTAACTGAAACAACTTTGTGCTGCATTAACCCAGTTTTCATTGGATATGAGTCTACAGCAAAAAAAAACTGCCTGTAATTTGGCACCAATTGCATCTGATTGGGTAGTCTCACTCAGATTGGCCACATGGCTGACTTTATGTGTAGTAAATGGAAATATCAGGGCATGATCTTTTAGTTGGGGCAAGAAATGCTTGAAATAACACACAGAACACACAACACTGCCTATTCCTCCAGCAAATTTAAGATATCCACCAATATGCTTGTCATGTTTCTTGATTTAAAAGATTCAGTAGTTTTAAAGTTAATACATAAAGCAAAATTAGTAAATAGGTAGTGATACAAATGTAAGATAATTACCAGATAAATTGACATTTTCTTATTTAATATTCTTGTTTATTTTGAAGCGTGTTTATTAGCTCCAGAATGCTTTCTATGTATGACCAAAACTGCAATAGTAAATATAATTTGAATTGTTTTTATTTAAATGACAATAAAAGGCTGTTTTAAATATGCTAATAAAATAAAATTACATATTTTCTTATTTAACATTCTTGTTTATTTTTAAATGTGTTTATCTGCTCCAGAGTGCTCTCCATGTATTACCAAAACTGAAGTAGTAAATATAATTTGAAATGTTTTGATTTAAATGACAATAAAAAGCTGTTTTTATTATGTTTATAAAATAAAATTGCGTATTTTCTGTACACTAGAAAGAAACTATTGCTAACTTTAGCTATGTGCTTTCTAATGCATTCTGAAATAAAATAATTTGGGAGCACTCATTTTCTTCTAATATTCACCAGTTCCAGATTTGTATTTTGATTTTTGATAGTAACAAAATAATTTTCCACATTGTAAAAATATGTTAAAACATGATTATCAAAATGGTCTTTCTTGTTGCAATAAAATAAGGTATATTTCAAAACCACACAATGTTAACTTCATTAACGTGAAATATTATACATTCAATCGTGTACATTTAAGTACCTAAAGCAGGGCGAACAATTATCATTAAGAAGTAATTGAAATATCTGCTGAAGGCATAGTATGCAATTTATATACTAGTGTGTTGTTAGGTGAATGTATAAAGGTATGAAAATGAAGGACAGGAAATAATCAACTGGACATTTAGTTTTCCTATGGTTAGTTTCATTTTGATCAAGTCATATGTTTGGTTATTTTACTGAACTACTTGATTGCTTGGCCACCAAGCAACCACCAATTCCTCAACAGAATTACATATTATAAAAAGCCAATATCAGTTTCAAAAGCAACATTACATGTGCTAATTTGGGGACTGTACACTCTAGTGTCTGCTAATTACTTATGCAAGAATGTGCAGACATCACTGAAGAATAGAGGACATAGAGTTGGTTAAAACTAACAATTACCTCATGTTTAATTAACAATTTGTTCCCTTTTTCTAGCACCATGCCTTTGCATTCAAACAGTAAAACAATACCCTGGATCTGTATTTACTAAAAATTATGCATTCACGTTCTCCTTGATTTGTGAATAAAGTGTGAGATCTCACAGCCTAAGCTTTTAATGTGATTTATTAACATTTAGTTAGAGTGTGATTAATTAAGAACATGTGCATATTTAAGACTATGTATTTGCACAAAAATTGCATTTACTATACAAACAAATTAAATTTGTCCATTCAGACATTGCAATATTGGAAAATCTGAAATGATTAACTTTATGCCCATTTATTTCTTATCAGTTGTATTGTAAATGCTTCCGCTACTGTAAATGCAAACAAACCATTTACACTGCCACATTGAGAGGAATATTAGTAAATTAAGTCCATTTGTATCAACTTGCATGCATTAAAAAATCAGAAAGTGGCAACTTGTGCTTTTTATGGGCCAAGTTACACTGTTGCTCTCATTGTCAATTTATATTGAAGCTATTCTGGCACAAACCAGTCCAGAAAGCATCCACTGAGGTCAGTTTTCTGGACAGGGAAGGGGTGCATTTTTTCTGCGCATTTGTTCATTGTTTCAGCACACTACATGTCAACAACATAAGCTTTAACATGGTTTCTTTAACATAATAAAATACACAAAGGCACTTCATCATCCTAGCAGATAGGAACTGCAGACTATGTCTTCCTAAACTTTCACCAATTCCATTCTAAACCAACTAGGAAGTAATGCATAAGGATAATCCAGAAGTAGCACTCTTTCTTAAATTCCTCCCCCTTTCTGAAGAGCCATTTGCTTGGGTCTTCAGAGGAAAATACCCTCTTCATAAGAATATGCTCCTCTGGGAGAATTTAGTTGCAACCGAAACTCACTGGCATATGGAATAGAATTTTGGTCCCAATACTATTATAGCGCAATATCTTTCTGTTTTAATCTATTGAGCTTTGGAGAAATGAATTCTTACAAAAGTTGTCCATGTCATTTCTGAAAGTTTCTATGGCAAGTTTAAAACATTGTACTTGATTTATACTAAGTGTCCAGTAACTGGGTATAACTTATATGTCATTGTTTGAATAACTAAGTTGCAGTTATCCTGATGGCCAAAAAACATTGAGCTTGATGCTCTAAAGTGTTTTAATGTCACAGAAATTAATCATATTTAAATTAAATCTGGAAGGGAATTCAAATGAGCAACTGTGTTTGGAATGTTTACATTTCTGATAAGACTTCATTAATTGCTTATTATCCTATGATTATTGTTTGGGATAATTATTGCATGTGAAAAATATATCAAGTAAAACTTTTTCTTTAGCACTTCATCTCTGCTAAGTAACAGTGAATGAGCCCATGTTTATTTTTGTCAACACTGTTAGCTTTATCTTTTATGAAAATAAATGTTTGCAGTTGACACAATACTGCCTCTATTTTAATACATGTTTTTTTGAGTTTGTGGGGAAGATGGTGCAGTGGCACTGTGATGATACTCTAGGAGTTTATAAACAGTTGGATTGTACTTTTGATTTGTAGCAAAAGTTACAGTTAATGGAGATGGAGACATTGATTTTCTGAAGCTACTTTTCCTGCTTATTATGTATGATATAGAGTATGGTATAAACCCCTTTAGTATTGCTGAGAAAAGAGACATGTCTAAGCTTTTTGTCTTGCACTCATCTGGACACTTCACAAGAATACCAATATAAGGGGAAAACAACAATTTATACTGTATGTGAAGAGAATGCCGATTGGTTGGCAAGTGGCGTTGCCATGGAGAATACACTAGTGATGGGACTGACAGTCAACTGCCAAGCTGCCTGGACAATGTTGGCAGTTGACTGTCAGTCAGCATCACTGGTGCATTCTCCATGGGCATGCCACTTGCCAACCAATCAGCACACTCTTCACATACAGTATAAATTGTTGTTTTCCCCTAATATTGATATTCTTGTGAAGTGTCCAGGTGAGTGCAAGACAAAAAGCTTAGACATTTCTCTTTTTTCAGCAATACTCATGTTCTGTACTACCAAATGATGATTAGAAAACCCTTTATGGTAGAAACTACAATATAGATTTAAATAAATTGTTAGCCTTAGGAAAATTAGAGATACACAATCCAATGAATGGTTGCAACAACATTGAACATAGAGTGAACTAGTTCATCTCCCATCCAACATTCACCGCTTCAGAGAATCAGAGTTGGAAAGTACAGTTATTGAAGGTGGTAAAAGTTGTGAATGAGATAGCTTTCAATAGTAGGAGAGAAACATGGGAAATTTATATGAAAACATAAAAAAGCATAATACAAGAAGCTAGGAAAGAAATAAGAAGGTAAATATTTTAAACTATCTCAATTGGGGATAAGTGGAAGGTACCCAAAGGTGGCTGTGATTACACACGCAGAAGTAGGCCCAACTGAAAGATTAAAAAAATGAGGGAAATGGCTAAGGGCCAAAATTGAATGGCAGCTAAAGAAGAACAAATTCACTACACAAGTAAGCATATGGAGAGAAACACTAGCATTGAAATGGGTTAATATATGAATAACTATCATGTTTTAAGGAGAATTATTAATTTTTCATGGATTTGTTGTCCTAAATGATAGTTATGGTAGGTGGAGCCATTTAAAATGGAACGATTGGTTGAAATTGCAGCCTTTCAAGTAGATGCTTTTCTGTAGGGCCTTTGCTGATCTTTATTTTAAATAAATCTCAGTAAGCTTATTTGAGCTAATGAGAAAAGTGTCACATTTAATTTTTTTTCTCTGTTACAGATTTAATGTGCCACCTCACAGAGTTAATGTGTGATGTAAAATATGCAAGGCTTTTAATTATATTGACAATCTGCAACATATTACCTCCCAATACATTTTCTATAGCTCACAGTAATTTCAGCTTCTCTGCACTTTGCAATACTTTCAGAATTAGTCACAGTATTTTTGGGAGCACCTCAATCTCTGGAAGAGAAAAAAATAAGGAAATTGTACAAAGAGAGAACAAAAGTATTAAAACCAAAGCATGTGTACTCACATGCACCAGCTTTGGAAAACCAGCTATATATATATATATATATATATATATATATATCTCATTCAGAAAAACTAGAATAGACTCATGCTCTGCAGTATAACCCCTGTCATCAAAAATGTACTTATAATGTCCTCTTGTTAAAAATGTAGTGGTACAGTCTGGTACACTGTCAATTTTTTATGATAAGGCATTGCTGGCATATAATATTCTTTAATCACATGACAAAGATAAGAGTACTATCAGGCAAAGTGGCATTCTCGGGAGGTGAAAATATGGAGCAAATGTTGAATTGAATGTTAAATACTATTGCTAGGAATTTATAGAATGCTAAATATTAGAGTGCACTAGGTGGGAAAAAACTGAGCTCTGTAGCTGCTCACCTTATTATTGGTTGAGCACTTCAATGTGTGACTTGCAATGCTGGTAAAAGAGTCAACAGAAACTGTTATAGTGCTTATAATCAAGTGTGGGCATCTGTCAAAAGTAGAATCCTAAGGAGGTGGCAGAGTTACTGATTGAAAAAGTAAAATTCTGGGAGATATTTGAAACAGCTAAGCTGAGAAGAGAGAGCATTGATTACAGATGAACAGGATGATGAAGCAGCCAGAAAGTAAGGCATTTGAGAAAACTAGTAACATAGGAAATGAGATCTGATGGAAATGGCATAGGGTGGAATTAACTGCATATCAGATACAAAACACAAGGAAGGGCTGAGATGATTTGGAGAAGTGTACAGTTTCACAAAACAGTTTGGATCAATGGGCTAGAATTCGCTTAGGATTTTGTTGGGGATTGTGTATAATATGTTGCCAGATAGGTTGAATCTAGCAAATGAGGGTCTTTCAGATGTGTGGTATGTATGGTATGGTATGGTATGTATGGTATGACCAACTTGTAGAAAATTTTGTTGGTATCTATGCTTCATTGGAAATGTGCTGCATAATATATATTGGTAGTTGTTATGATGTGATACAGCAGGAGGTGGAGCAAGTAACTAGAGTACTTAGAAAGGACAGTTTATTAAGGGGGAGCAGCAGATGAACTATGGTAGGATGAAAGGAAGGGAAAGTCATCATCAGTTGGCTAAAATGTTGGAAAGGAACAGCAAACCTTGGGGAATAAATCTCTGCCAGTGAAGATCTGAGCAATAATCTGAAACTGGAAATGCTGTAGTGGTTGTGGCTGGTGAAAAGAATTGCTGCTGAATTTAACAGTTTTATGGAAAATAAGGGGTGTTGGTTAATTTCCTCTTTGTATCATTGTTGACAATGCTTTCACTCTAACTTTGGCAACACTTTTCCCATTTGATGCAGCTGTTTAACAATTGTTACGATTCTAGACCAGACTCCCAACTTTTTGGGAGGATCCAGCTAGGGACCAATAATGTTTTAAGTAGATCAAGTTTGAGATTTAAGACACTTGTTAAGAGAATAAAAACACAAAATTCCACAGGTTTTGAGCAAACAAAAATAAACTTTACTTCACAAGGCCAGAAATATATAACAATTTATAATAAAAACAGAATTACCTGGAAAAACTCAGCAAGTCTGGCAGCATCGGCGGAGAAGAAAAGAGTTGACGTTTCGAGTCCTCATGACCCTTCAACAGAACTGGCTGAATCCAAGGAGAGGGGTGAAATATAAGCTGGTATATTTCCAGGTTGTTCCAAATTGTTCAGCCTCAACGACAGCCCACCCTCACAGGGTTTCAATCTTGTATCCTGAGACCCCATTTCCCTAGATTTTGAGCCTGCACTCAAGCATGAGCTCACAAGCACAGCTTCAACTCTTTGGCTGCATCGAACAGAACACTACTGCAATGGTTGAAATGACATAGGGAAAAATGTCATGAAGAAAGTGTTAGAAGCTATTATTAAAGATGTTATGGCAGGGCACTTAACAAAGTTCATGGCAATCAGGCAGAGTCAACATGGTTTTGTAAAAGGGAAATCATGTTTAACCAATTTATTGGAGTTCTTTGAAGGAGTCACATGTGCTGTGGATAAAAAGGAACCAGTGGATGTACTGTGCTTAGATTTCCAGATGGCATTTGACAAAGCACCACATGGTGTAAGAGACCATGGATAGGAGATTGGCTGGCTAACAGGAAGCAGATAGTTGGCATACATGGGTCTTTTTCTGGTTGACAGGATATGATGGTGATGTGCCACAAGAATCAATGCTGGGACCTCAAATTATTAAAATTTATATTAATGACTTGGATGAAGGGACCGAAGGAATGATTGCTAAATTTGTTGATGACACAACGATAGATGGAAAAGTAAATTGTGAAGAGGACGTAAGGAGGCTACAAAGTGACATAGATAGGTTAAGT
The DNA here is from genome assembly GCA_026770705.1 of Isurus oxyrinchus. Classification (NCBI taxonomy): domain Eukaryota; kingdom Metazoa; phylum Chordata; class Chondrichthyes; order Lamniformes; family Lamnidae; genus Isurus; species Isurus oxyrinchus. The sequence goes on along the minus strand of JANJGN010000019.1, from coordinate 107,736,238 downwards.
GAGTGGGCAAAGATCTCTGGCAAATACAGTCTAATGTGGGCAAATGTGAAGTCGTTCTTTTTGGCAGGATGAATGAAAAAGAAGCTTATTATCTAAAAGGTGAGAGATTGCAGAACTCTGAGATTCAGAGGGATCTGGGTGTCCTAGTTCGTGAATCACAAAAGGTTAGAAAGCAGGTACACCAGGTGGTTAGGAAAGCTATTAGGATGTTATCATTTATTCTGAGGAGAATTGATTACAAAAGTAGGGAGGTTATGCTTTAGTTGTACAGGGCGTTTGTGAGACACCACATCTGGAGTATTGTGCACAGTACAAATCTCCTTATCTAAGGAAAGATGTAAATGTGTTAGAAGCAGTTCAGAGAAGGTTTACTACCAAGAATGGGCGGGTTGTCTTATGAGAAAAAGCTGGACAGGTTAGGCTTGTATCCATTGGAATTTAGAACAGTAAGAGGTGACTTATTGAAACCTTTAAGACCCTGAGGGGTCTTGACAGGGTGGATGTGAAGAGGATGTTTCCTCTTGTGGAATCTAGAACTAGGGTCACTGTTATAAAAATAAGGGGTCGCTCATTTAAGACAGAGATAAGGAGACATTTTTTCTTTCAGAGGGTTATGAGTCATTGGAACTCTCTTTCTCAAAAGGTGGTTGAAGCAGAGTCTTTTAATATTTTTAAGGCAGAGCTAGATAGATTTTTGATGAACAAGGGGGTGAAAGGCTATCGGTGGTGGTCCGGAATGTGGTGTTAAGGTCACAATTAGACCAGCCATGATCTTATCGAATGGCGGAGCAGGCTCAAGGGGCTGAGTGGCCTACTCCTGCTTCTAATTTGTATGTATGACACCTTCACTGGCTGGTTCCCCAGTTTAGAGATAGTATTGCAGAGGCCAAAATTTTAGTGATAGCCAGTAGCAACTGATGACTTGCATGTTAGAAAACAGCAGTTACTGTTGATTGTGTAATTCTATAGAAGAGCACAATATTTTCAATGTAAATTCATTTTTCCTTCAGATTCCCCATGAGAAGCTTTTAAAACATCTCCTACCTGTTTTTTTTTCCCTTTAAGCTACCAGCCCAGCTGCTATGGAACCCTGACATTTCAAATAAGGAATAAAGAGAAGCTGTTTGCACTACACATATTGATATCATCCTTCATAATCCCAAAGTTCATGAAAATAACATCTTTAGTGAGAATAAAAGGGCACCATGAAGGAAAAACACACAAAGCTAGTCTGTAGTTCATAAGTCAACATATTTCATATTTAAAATTAATATCAAAAACTAAAATTTACAATTATCTAAAGAGTGATATGAACTAAATATATAGTGAAGGTCTATGGGATTATAGCTCTTGTAAAGCTCACCATAACTTACAGATGACTTTGTTAAGAATGAGCCTTCAGGTTCACTCACTCATAGGATAAAAATATACCCCACAACCCTTCTTCATTATCCTTAAGTTAGCTACCTAAAATTAAGTTAAGATATAATTGACAGCTTTGAATCAACATTTTGAAACAAGATATATGCTGTTTTTTAAGGTCAGTTTAGGAACTTGCTTACTCACAACTGCAATTAATTGTGGCCTGACTTATATTAAACTTCCTTTGGAGCTGATTAATTCATTGCATGTGTTTACTTAGACATAAGCACCAATATATCTATTATTTACAACATGCATTTTGACAGTATCCTCAAAGGAGAAAAATATTCTGAGCTGCTTAAGTTGGGAGGCTTAATAAAAAAATGACGCTGAATCACAGAAGGAGATGTAAGGGGTGACCAGAAGCTTTATCCAAGAGGATAATTTTAAGGGTCTTAAAAGGAGGAGACGATGATTGAAGTGCAAGGGGTGTCGGATGTGAATTCCAGGGCATGGAATCTAAGTGACTGAAGAACACCAGCTGAAGGGAGACAAGATGCACAAGAAACCAGAGTCAGGGGAATTCAGCTTTCAGATAAGAAGCTGGAGGAGGCTGCAGAAATAGGCACAACCATGAAGGGAGTTGAAAACAAGAATGAGAAGTTTATACTTGAGCTGAGTAGAACTTGGTGCAGGTTAGGAAATGGGCTGTGGAGTTTTGGATGGGTTTAAAGCTGAGAAGTTAGTGTATGGGAAACTAGCTGGGTGAGCATTGGAATAGTTGAGTCAGAAAATGACAAAGGTATGAGTGAGCAGATCAGTTGTGATCGAGGCAGAGGTGGGCGATGCCACAGAGGTGACTGCACATAGATGATGGAGAGGATCTTGGAGTAAGAACTCGCCTTTGGATTGAATAGGCACTGAGGGTGCAACCAGTCTGCTTCAGCCTGAAACAATGGCTGTGGAGCAGATTCAAATCAATGGTGTTGGAATGGAATTCATGAAGCAAGCCAGAAGAGAAGACATTGGACTTCCTCATGTTTACCTGTTGTGAGTGTAGAAGTGGAAGTTGGTCCCATGTCACCATGTTAAATTTTCTAATGAAGAGTTAGCAAAGTATCATGCCCATTCAATCACCAGCTTTATGCCAATTTTTTTTTTGGCTGCTATAACATGAATCAATGGACTCATTTGTAACAAATCTGCCTTTACAAACAATTGTTATTGAACATACAATTGATTGCATGATTGCCTCCCCTAAATAACTCTTCCCCATCTCTGCAGGCACCTCATCCCCATTTAGTTTATTATAATTTTGGTGAAGTCAAGTTTCACAATTTTTTTCGGAACTGGCCTGTGTGACTCATTTAAGAGCAACAATTACTGAGTAAAAATAAATAAATGGAGTTTCATATGAGTAATTAGGCTTGCAAGCCATTGTTGTCTTGCTGAAAATGTTACCCCTAAACAATCCCTAATGTTAACCATAATACTTACAAAACTCAAGCCCCCAAAATCTTGTGAAGAACTAGTGTCACTTTATTTTCAATTTTTTTCTTGTCAGTTTTCTTCTCTACTGCTCCACTCTTGCTTTGTTGGAGTATCACCACGTCCTTGTTTTAACCCCCAAAGTGGCTTTGGTTCACGTGTGAATCTCCTTGTGGTTTCAGCAGGTTATTTGGTCACATGAAGCAGCGGCGAATGGGGAGTTAGGGGCAAGTGGCTGTTGGCTGACCTTATTTCATTTTTGTCACTTTATCCCAATTAATTGAAGGTCCTGCAACTTGTCTTTGACTCAAGAAGCAACACCAAATATTTTTCATTTCAGTTGAAAAAGAAAAAGAAAGATGCAAAGTGTGAAAATCCTCCAATTTGCTGTCATAATTGAACACATTTCTTTGCCTCTGTATAATTTTGAATCAGTTCAGCCATCACATCTTTTCTCTGTGCAGGGCAAGGGCCTCAAGTTACGAGTGCGCATAGTAAAGTCCCGCCATTCGTGTCTTCACCATTCACAAATACGCTAATCTGCGCAAAATATTATGGGCAGAATTTTCCATTTGGTGTGCAGGCGTGTGCCCGTCATCTTCGCAAAGTCGCGTGATATTTCGTTTGGCGGGCGTGCAGCTGACTCTGGAGAACACCTGCCGATAATTGAAAGGCCTATTAAGACCATTAACCTTAATTTCATGCTGCTAACGGTTGGCGGGCAGGTGAAAAGACCAGGCGGCCTTTACGTTTTTTTAGGAAACCTCATCCACGAGCGGGAAGAGGTTTCCTAAAGCTTTCCACAAATTAGATAAAAAGTTTCTTTGAAAAATAATAACATGTCCCATCTCATGTGACACATTCAGGTGGGGGGGACATGTTTGATTAAAGTTTTAATGTTTTCATTTATTGTTTTGAAAAACAGTTCAATCCCCCTGAGGAAACACTGTACCTCAGATAGATTGAAGCTCTCTTTCACCTGCATGCGTGAACTGCGTGCTCGACCTGACTCTCCCTCCTCCCCCCACCACCCACACAGGTAGCGCTCAGTGCTACCGTTTGTGATCCATGCTGGGTGGGCCTTAATTGGCCTGCCCGCATGAAATTACAGAGCCAATCACGGGCAGCAGTCGGCCCTGCGATCACCCCTGCCCACTCCTTGTGAGCCCACCCGACCAATGTAAAATCCTGGCCTACGTACACTATTTTGCTGATTGCAGAACCAATGTTTACTTATCCATGGTTTCAAGAAAAAAAGTCTAGAAGAAAAATTGGAGAAACTGTCGCAAAATTTAAAAAAAGCATCTAAATGAATATTAACAAACATGGTGTGGAAGGAGTCCATGATGTATTTCCTAGACTAGAACGTGCGTACTGTGCTTGCGACGTCTGCCATAGTACTTACTGGCGTTTTTTTACATGGATGTCCATACTTGTTACAATCTCATTTCTGTCTACAGTATAGTATCTGGGCAATCTTCAAGTTCCCATTGTTGAACATGGAGTTTATCTGAACCAAATAGTAAACATCCTAGAAAAGGGATGATGCTTGCTAGAAAAGTGGCAATATTAGATAGACTGAAAAGCAGTGCTAGTGCTACCATGTTGGCCAGGGAATGCAGTGTTAATTAATCTACAGTTAGGTGCATTAGGCAGTCTGAAGATAAAATAAAGGCCAGTATTGGTGTTTCTGGTAGTCATGCTACCAGGTTAACACTTGTAAGGAGAAGAGATCCACACTTGGAGCATATGGAGAAGTTACTTAATGTGTGGGTAGAGCATCAGCATCAATGAAGATCCTAGTTAATGTCCCATTGAGGACATTATGCACTTAATGTCTTAATGCACTTTAAATGTACCAGCACATAGAAAGTAGCGAAGGAGGTAGAGCTGATCTTCCTAAACCTCCACCAACTTTACCTCCAAGCTAGAGAAGTTTATAATAAGAGTAAGTCTGACTAATATTTCTTATTTTGTTAAGCAGCAGAACATTCTTGTGTTTATGAAAACCATTCATCTGAATTTTATGTGGCCCCCGGTGGGAATGTTTCCCCTGGGGGAGGGTATGTAAAATGAATTAGTCATCCATCCCACCACCTTCCTGTCCACCCCCATAAATACAGGGACGGGCCCTGAAATCAGCAACCCACCAGCCATATTTAAATGAATAATTAAGAGTCAATTACACTTGTTACCAAGCCAGTTAACTCTGATAATACACAGCCCGCACTATAAAATATTTGGCATGGGCAGCAGGACAGAAGCAGAAGTCTGTTTTGAAACTTTAACGTTTAAAGGGCTGGGAGGGAGGGCATGGAGCTTGCTCCTCAGGGGCTGTCCCTGGCTGATTGCGGGGCAGCCCCCCTTAGGTCAAACACCCACTTCCATCCTACCTACCCCCTCCCTTAAACCCACCCCCTGCACCATCCACTCCACCCTCACCCCTCCACCCCCACCCCCACCCCCACCCACACCCCACCGTCACCCCCCCCCGCTCACCCCCCACTCCCTGCCCCCTGCCACCCCTCTATCTAACCTACCCAAACTGGCTCAAGACCCCTGACTTAACTGCTCTAAGGATCTATGCGCCTTGGTTATGTTTTCCTCCTGCAGTCCCGGCAGCGGCCACTGATGCCTTCCTGGCGCTACTGGGACTGATGGAGCTGCCAACTAATTGGATTGGCTGGCAGCTCCAGAGGGTGGGAACATCATTCCAATGAAAGGTGGGAGTTCCACCTGGCCCACGTTAGCCCGCCTCACGGCACTTTATGGCTGCAGGGTGGGTCACATGCTCCACGTCAACGTGATTTGCAGGGGTGGGGGGTGGGTGGTGGGGGTGTGCTGTCCGGCCACACCCCCCCAACCCCACCCCCCAAATGTCCGCCCCCACCCCCCCCCACCCTCCACCCCCGTATTATTCCACCCACTGTTATTATTGTCTTTTATTCTCTACATATATCCAATGTTTGGATGGTTGGAGCCGATCTAACTGACTCCCACCATGAAATATATTCTCTGCTTGCGAATTCACCATTTGTGAGGTTTTCCAAGAACGTTACCCACCCCTATGAACGGCGGGACTTTATTGTCTGAAACCCTATTTGACACAATTACAATGCTAGTAGAAGTACCAGTTTTGAAGTGATGATGGAAAAGCTACATTCCTCACTTGCATTGTAATTTAATCAGGTGAAGTGGAACTGAATAGTTACACTAAATACAGGCACAGGTTCTACTCACTCTCCAACTGATGATGAAATGTTTAAGCTTCCGATGACGGAAAGGAATTAACCATCCAGTAAGCCCTTTGCTAACTTTGTAAAGGATTCAAATTATCCCAGTAAACTACTTCTAATAATAAATCTTGAAGTTACAAATTTGATTTAAGTTGGCTCTAACTGCAGGTACTGGTTTGATAACAGGGTAAAGGAATGAATTTGCGTTCGGGTAGCAATTTCTCACATCTTTCAGAACCTTCCAGTATTAAATAAATTTCATTGTTGTCATGTAGGGAAATGCAGCTGCTATCTTGCCCACAGCAAGTGCCCGCAAATAGCAATGAAACAAATGATTAGATAATCTGTTTGTTGTAGGATTGGTTGAGGGATGAATTTAAGAAAGACACTAAAAAGAACTCTTCTTCCAATATTACCATGGAATTTTTAATATCCACTTCAATCAGTGGAACAACTTACATTTAAATTACATCTTTGGCGTAGAAAAACATATTATATGGTGTTTCACAGAGATACTTCGGGCAGGTCAGGTGGTGAAAAGTTTATCTAGGCAGGAAAACCTCAGTCAAGGGCAAAGTGTTGCCACCCTTGAGCCATGTTTCTGTCAAAAGCAGAATATTAATGCAATCTCCCAGAATAAAACGGTGGATGGTAAGGGTCTTCTTTGTTAGTGAGCAGATACCCTGGGGAGAAATGTAGCTGGACGTGATTGACCCACAGGCAGAATTCCAAGGGCAGTAGTGGGTGGGGTGAGTGGCATGCAAAGATGACTGGCAATATGAGCAACTGGTAGGTGTGCTGGGGCTGTGCCAGAAGGTTGGTGAGAGAGGACGATGGAATTGCTGCTCATAAAGGAGGTAGTAGCCAATATCTCAATCAGCCCTAGGTAGAATGCAAGAGAGGCAAAGAAGGTTACAATGGGCTTATTCAAGGAGGAACTCAAGCCTGGGACAAAAACAGGGGAATGGGATTTAGAGCATCAATGATGTGCGGAGAAAGGGGAACAGGCAGCATGGACATTGATTTAACATCTCGCCTGAAGGAGAATAGCATCTCCAGCAATGCAGTACTCCCTCAGCATTGCATTTTAACCGTGATCCTGGTACTTTGCTTCAAATCAGTGAGCTGACAGCACCAGATTACAGCGCCAGGCTCAGCACCACTGTTGGATCAGGCAGGCCAAATGTCAGGCAATGTGAACTGAAAGCTTTTAGACCAGATGGTTCAGCTGGAGCCATGAAATAGCACGATCCTCAAGTTCATAATGAGGAATGAGGAATGTTAAAGCTACTGTTTGATCACTCAGCTATGGGGCTGGGGCTGGGCATTGCTCCCCCCTCTCCCTAACTAGAGTGTGGCATGTGTCTCCTCCTTAGCCGGCAGCTTATTTAGCATCTTGATCGATAAATATTAGTCATGCTGTCCAAAAATCGAATTTAGCTGTGAGGATGCATTGTTAAGAACTATTGTCAATAGTGCACTTTGTAAGGCCTTCTTTATCTAATCGGCAATTTCATGTCAGTGAAGCCCCTCGTGTGCAGCTGCATCCGATAATGAAAGAGCGAGGGTAGAAAAATATGCAAAATCTTAAAAACTAGTTACGAGCTTCTTAAATATTTAAGTTCCCTTTTGCAGCAGCTGTAATTAAACAGTATTTGGTAGGAAACTGCGGCAATGTGAGTGAGACAACCTCCTTCAGTTGGTAAAGGTTTTGAAGCAGCAACTGTTTGATGGTTTTACCCCCTGGTAAAATACCACATTTCACGAGTGTGTTTGTTTCTATCCAAAATCAGCGTGACAATAGATTTTTAAGTTCGAATTTGGCCTTAACTCCTGAAATCATATTTTCCATCTGTGATATCGAGTCCTAAGTTCCACCCAGGGCCAGAAGTTCCCTCAGTGGGGCCACCCAAAAATGCTGAAATCAAGATGTGTTTAAATTTCCTGTGAATTTCATTAGAATACACTTGGATGTGAAATGGAGATCACAAATCAATCGGCATGAATCAAATGATTGGAACCCAAGGGAAGTACTGTACTCAGAGGGCAGGATTATTAGTTTGGCAGGCACGTGCAATCAGCAGGTCCGGGATCGGCCGGGGAATGGACCGCGATTTCACGCTGGCTGGCGTGAGACGGGTGAGGGCAGGAGGAGGAGGTCGAACGCTAAAGACAGCGCGGGCATGGGTGAACACTCACAGAAAGCTCCCTGAAGGCAGACAGCTGCCTCAAGGTGCTGAAGACGTGAACAGCTTGAAATAAAGATCGCAGAAACCAGAAAAAAAAGTATCCAAGCTTCATAATCAGTCACCTGAAAATGTAGGTAACAGAAAAGTTGTGCGCAGAAGTCTATTTTTATTTTAATTTATCACGGAAACCTCAACACGCCCATGGATGAGGTTTTCTGAAAAATGCAAAGGCCGCCTGGCCAATTCACCTGCCCGCCAACCATAATGTTGGACGGGCAACACAAAACCTCCGTTAATGGCACCATTAATGCCCTCTTAATTGTTGGTGGGTGCGCTTCCGAGTTTAGCACCCAACCACCAACCAAAATTTTGCCTGAGTGCACGATGACGTCGGAACACTCGCCCGACATCATCACGCACTATTTCACACTCGAGTGCGTCGGGCACATGCTCACCCACTCAGCAAAAGATTCTGCCCATAAATTTCTCTACTTAAAATATAAAATTCAAAATCTCAACTTATTCAGTCTCATCACGCATGTTAAACACAGCATGTTTAAGAAACTGCAATGACCTTCCCTCCATCATAAGGTCAGAAGTGGGGATGCTCACTGATGATTGCACAATGTTCAGCACCATTCGCAACTCCTGAGATACTGAAACAGTCCATGTTCATATGCAGCAAGACCCGGTCAGTATCCAGGCTTGGGCTGAGAAGTGCAAAGAACATTCATGAAATACAAGTGCCAGACAATGATCAACTCCAACAAAAGGGAATCTAACCATCTCCCTTTGACCTTCAATGGCATTACCATTGCCAAATTCCCCACCATTAAGACCCTGGGGTTACAGAAATTTAACTGGACCAGCCACATATAAATACTACGGCTACAAAAGTAAACCAGAAGCTGGGAACGCAACTCCTGATTCCATACAACCTGTCCACCATACTCCCCACTTGGCTGGATAAGTGCAGCTCCAAGAAGCTCAACACCATGCAGGACAAAGCCCCCTGCTTGATTGGTACCTCATCAACTACCTTAAGCATTCACACACTCCACCACTGGTTACAGTGGCAGCAGTGTGTACCATCTACAAAAATGCACTGCAGCAACTTGACAGGGCTCCTTCAACAGCACCGTCCAAACTCATGACCTCTACCATCTAGAAGGACACTTGGGAACATCACCACCCACAAATTCTCCTGGAAGTCGTACACCACCCTGACTTGGAACTGTGCTGCCATTCCTTCACTGTCACTGGATCAAAATTGTGGAATTCCCTCCCTTGTAGCACTATGGGTGTAAGTTTACCAGATGGAGTAGTTGAAGAAAGCAGCTCACCACCACCTTCTCAAGGGCAATTTTGGGAATGGGCAATAAATGCTGGCCCAGCCAGGGATGCCCATATCCCAAGAACAAATAAAAAAGATCATGAGACTTTTCAATTAAGGTGTTTTATGCCAATGAGGATAACATAAAAACAATACAAAATTACAATCAATTTGCTATCAAAATTTGAAGAGAGCATTTGGGCATGTGCAATTACAGGACGTCATACATGAGAGTCTGTAGTTTTGGGGTGGTGTGGGGCAATTTCATGTGTGGAGGGTTTGATGGATGACTGTGAAAGATCGAGGAGGATCGACTTATTTAACTTACATGGACAACCCAAAATTCTGCAATCTTTTAGGCTTCATAATTAATATTTACATATGGGTGCAAATATGGAGGAAATTCAAGTTCAATATATTTACCTTTCCATTATATTAATGTATAATTTAATAAACATTCATGGAGCAATTATTTGAATAGGATGGTGGCCCACTCTTACTTTTAAATCGCCAATACCCCAGAAAATCTACCTTATTGCTTTTACAGAATTCCTTGGTGCTTTGTGTTCTGCATGGAAACCCAGATAAAATTATTACAGACAAACCAGGCAAAAGTGCAGGAAAATGCACCCCTTTACGGTAATTTGACAGTAAGACATAGACATGGACTTCAGCTGTTTTCACTGGGAAGAAGAGAAATGAATGTAAACCTGTTTATAGGATCTAGTGATGTAACACATGGATTTATGTCTCATACATGAATAAAGCTAAACATTTCTCACCATTGTAAAATGCATTTCTTATGTTATAAACCCAGCACTGAGAATGATGTCAAGATAGCAACTTGGGTCACAATATAACAGTCTCTTTTGATGATTTTCCTCTGTTCAAATCCTGCATCTCAGTCAATAATCAAGTGGTATTATACAGAAGCTATGGCATTTTGCGCTTCAGTAACATAAATCTCATTGCTGTAATAGTTATGGAAAAATTATGTGGTATTCACATGCGAGCACTTCATCACTGCTGCAACATCATCCCATGAAAAAATAAATCCATAGTGTTAAATAGAGAAACAATTTTTAAAAAATCCTCACTTTATGTTTCTAATAGTACAACTTATTTTAAAATTTATATGTTGTTGAGAAACTAATTTTGTTATGATAGCACTTCATCTCTAACTTGTAATATGTTATCTAATAACATGCTCTTCTTAATTTTCTGTCACATATTGCTTTCCTGAACAGAGAAAGGTTCCAATAGAAATGATATGAAAGCTTTGGCTTTTAGAAAATGCTCAACATGGACATGGGGGATCCACATTTGGAAGAATGAGGTACTTATCTTGCTGAATATGCCCAGATAATCAAAATACATTCTTCGCTCATTTCTTCCTTCTCCACATTGCTGAATAAAAGTGATGCATTTCTGGCCACATTTAGGATTGTTTGTTTTGCAAGATGATAAATCAATTTCAATCAGTTTACTTCAGATGGGATTTTGGTAATACAATACTGGTTTTAACTCTGGGTGCATTCAAGATTGGCACAATATGGGGTATTAGTAAAACCCTCATGGTTCCTTGGTTTGATGCTCAGTCCAATTTTATTCTGAGCACAATTAAGTTAACCTGAACAATTAACCACCCAAAATGCTACAGCCAATGGCGGGGGGAGTGAGAAATTAGGCAGAAGGTTGATGCCACTGGGGACCCAAGGGAACAAATCCTGGCATAAGGGTAGTGATGGGTGAAGGGAATGAATAAGCCTACAGGGTGCTGTTGTTGGTGGGAGGGATTGGTAAGATTGAGGCTGCGAATACCCAGGGATTCCTTGCAAGGCCCCTAGGAACATTCCTGTTCCTACTGGCTCATGAGGAATCTTAAACATGTTAATAAAAGACTATTTTAAAGGAGGCATAGTAGCATTGTCGCTGGACTAGTAATCCACAGACCCAGGACCCAGGTTCGAATCCCGCCACAGCAGATGGTGGAATTTGAATTCAATAAAAATCTGGAATTAAAAGTCTGATGATGACCATGAAACTATTGGCAACTGTTGTCAAAGTCACAAAAAAGGAATGAAACCAGATGGACCACCCGGCATTGACCTAGGCACCGGAAACAACAATGGCAACCTCAGCGCTGTCGATCCTGAAAAGTCCTCCTTACTAACATCTGGGGGCTAGTGCCAAAATTGGGAGAGCTGTCTCCCAGACTAGTCAAGCAACAGCCTGACAGATAATGTCCCAGACTCCACCATCAGCATCCCTGGATATGTCCTGTCCCACCGGTAGGACAGGCCCAGCAGAGGTGGTGGTACAGTGGTATACAGTCAGGCGGGTGTTGTCCTGAGAGTCCTCAACATCAACTCCGGATCCTATGAATTCTCATGGCATCAGGTCACATATGGCAAGGAAGCCTCCTGCTGATTACCACACATTGTGTAAACCTCCCTCAGCTGATGAGTCAGTTCTCCTCCATGTTAAACATCATTTGGAGGAAGCACTGAGGGTGGCAAGGGCTCAGAAAGTACTCTGGGTGGGGGGCTTCAATGTCCATTGTAGCATTTGTAGCCAGAGGTGCCGAGTAGATGATCCATCTCGGCCTCCTCTGGAGGTCCACAGCATCATAGATGCCAGCCTTCAGCCAGTTCAATTCATTCCATGTGATATCAAGAAATAGCTGAAGGCACTGGATACTGCAAAGGCCATGGAGCCTGACAATATTCCGGCAATAGTACTGAAGACTTGTGCTCCAGAACTAGCCACATCCCTAGCCAAGCTGTTCCAGTGCAGCTACAATACTGGCATCTACCCAGCTATGTGGAAGATTGCCCAAGTATGTCCTGTATACAAAAAGCAGGACAAATCCAACCTGGCCAATTATTGCCCCATCTGTCTACTCTCCATCACCAGTAAAGTAATGGAAGGGGTCATCAACAGTGCTATCAAGCAGCACTTGCTTAGCAATAACCTGCTCATTGCACCCAGTTTGGGTTCGACCAGAGCCACTCAGCTCCTGTCCTCATTACAGAACTCCCGAGGTGAGGTGAGAGCGACTACCCTTGACATCAAGGCTACATTTGACCGAGTGTGGCATCAAGTAGCCCGAGCAAAACTGGAGTCAATGGGAATCAAGGAAAAAATCTCTGTTGGTTGGAGTCACACCTAGCACAAAGCAAGATGGTTGTGGTTGTTGGAGGCCTGTCATCTCAACTCCAAGATATCACTGCAGGAGTTCCTCAGGATAGTGTCCTGGGCCCAACCATCTTCAGCTGCTTCATCAATGACCTTCTTTCCATCATAAGGTCAGAAGTGGGGATGTTCGCTGATGATTGCACAATGTTCAGCACCATTCACAACTCCTCAGGTACTAAAGCAGCCCATGTCCAAATGCAACAAGACCTGGACAACATCCAGGCTTGGGCTGACAAGTGACAAATAGGATTCACACCACACAAGTGTCAGGCAATGACCATCTCCAACAAAAGAGATTCTAACCATCACCCCTTGACATTCAATGGCATTACCAGCATTGAAACCCCCACGATCAACATCCTGGGGGTTACCATTGACCAGAAATTGAACTGGACTACTCATATAAATACTGTGGCTACTAGAGCAGGTCAGAGGCTAGGAATCCTGCAGTGAGTAACTCATCTCTTGACTTCCCAAAGCCTGTCCACCATCTACAAGGCACAAGTCAGGAGTGTGCTGGAATGCTCCCCACTTGCCTGGATGAGTGTATCTCTCACAACACTCAAGAATCTCGACACCATCCAGGACAAAGCAGCCCGCTAGATTGACACCACATCCACAAACATTCACTCCCTCTACCACCGATGCATAGTAGCAGCAGTGTGTACCATCTACAAGATGCACTGCAGGAATTTACCAAGGCTCCTTTGACAGCACCTTCCAAACCCACAACCACTGCCATCTAGAAGGACAAGGGCAGCAGATAGATGAGAACACCACAACCTGGAAATTCCCGTCCAAGTCACTCACCATCCTGATTTGGAAATATATCGCTGTTCCTTCACTGTCGCTGGGTCAAAATCCTGGAACCTACACCAGATGGACTGCAGCAGTTCAAGAAGGCAGCTCACCACCACCTTCTCAAGGGCAACTAGGGCTGGGCAATAAATGTTGGCCCAGCTAGCGAAGGCCACATCCTGTGAATGAATAAGAAAAATATTGTGGCCCCTTCTGGCCACTCAGTTGTTTCCTGCAATGTTTCGCTGATAATTTTGGCTCCATCTGGACATCCTGTGATTTTACCTAAAAATGGATTTGCAGCACAAATACTGTAACGGGGTCATCATTTTTCCATGTAAAATAAATCGCTGGCTACCTTTTGTAAGCAGTTCTGAGATAAGTTAAGATGGTAGAGGTGAAAACATCTTGGGAATGCAGTGAAAACACTCCATCCCTTCTTCCTCATGTACCAACCAACAGGAGTGGGGTGGGGGGAAAGGTTAATATCAAACCTTATAGAAATCTCAGCTATTGTTGTCTGTACTAATTCCTCTGAAATTCTGAATTCTGTATAGACTATAGCTCTTGGAACCTGGTTCACGGCCACTTTTTATGTTTCAGACTTAAATTAAACAATGTATTTGAGACACAACATAATTGTCTGGGAAAACACAACTGATGTTATAACAGCAAAACTGAGATATCACAAAATATATCTTTTTGGTAATGCTAAAGTATAATAATATGAATACATGCAAGTGCATAAAAGAGAGAATTGCATTTATATAATGCCTATCATGACTTTGGGACATGGCAGACCACTATGTAGCCAATTAAATACTTTTGAAATGTTGTCATTTTGTTTGTAGTAATGTAGGAACTCTTACCAATCAAGATCTCTAAAACTCCTATATTCCTACTAAGGGACTAAAGTTTTGCACATGTTGCTTTTCAATTTTCTTCTTATGTTATGATCCCAGCTCAGAAACCCTAATTCTGTTTTGGCCCTGGACGAGACCCTCAAATTTTGTTACAACCCAGTAAGGAATCTGGATCTTTTGCTTAAAGTAGAGTTGAAATCCCAGTTACTTACTAAGAGAATAAAGCCTCAAGATTCCACGGTTTTAAATAAACAGAAGAACTTTTACTTTACAGAAGTCAGCAAAGCAAAGAACGAATATTATCCTATACTCTAACATCCAGGATTAACATGGGGCAGAATTTTACGCTGACCGGGTGCGCGCGTGCCTGACCCCCGATCCGGCATGAAATCGCACGAGATGAGGTTGGACGAGCGCCCCGATGTCATCTCGCGCTTGCATGATATTTCAGTCGGTGGGCGTGCGCAAACATCGGAAGAGCGCCCATCGACAATTAGAAAAGCAATTAAGCCCGCCGCAATTATCTGCAAATTTTTGTTGCCCTTTCAAAAGTACGTTTGGTGGGTGGGTGAATCGGCCAAGCAGCCGTTACATTTTTCATCAAACCTCATCCATGGTGGGGGGGATGAGGTTTCCGTGATGAAATAAATGGTAAATAAATTTCTGTGGGCGGCATTTTCAGTAGCTAAATTTTCAGGTGATTTATTTTGATGCATGGATGCTTTCAGCTTCTGAAACCTTTATTTTTGACTTTTCAGGTCTTCAGTTCCCAGAGGTAGCTGTCTGCCGTCAGAGAGCTTTCTCTCAGCGCTCGCCCTCACCCACGTTGACCTCAGTGCCTGCTCTCCTCCCACCCCCACCCCGGCAGTGCTGAGTTCTTCAGGCTGGCTGGCCAGTCAGTGTGAAACTGCGGCTGGGGGCTGTTCACGGTCAGTGGCCCATTCCCTGGCCAATCCCAGGCCCACCGATCATGCCTGCCCACTGACCTAAGAATTCCGGCCATGAGGTAAACATGAATTACCAGACAAACAGTGGTCAAACACACCACAAACTGTACTTCAAATGGCAGATCTAACCAAAAATGATCCTCCAAATTTTTTCAACAACCAACCCCAGACATCAGTGAGACACAAAAAATATTTACAACTCTGTCTTCCGCCTGAGAAATTTCAGCTCCTCTCTTTCAAAGATCTGGCTTATAATTTCCCTCAATGCCACTCCAACTCAGACTCCAATGACTCTCAGTTGCTCAATCTCTTTACCTGAGACTGCGACCCATTGGAATTCATAAGGCTGTACCCCAGCATCTAATTACCTGCATGATTCTAGTTATCTAGCTATTATGAGGAGAACCCCACTGCCCCAGGCTTTCCTTTGCCCCAGTAGCCAGACTCACAGAGCTATCACTGTCCCCATGCCCGAGCTTCTCTGAGCCCAGCTCTCTCATTGGCATGGAACTAATGGCAGCACTTCAGCTGCACGGAGCCGCCATTTCTGTGTCTGCTCCCCCTCGGCTGCTATTCACTCTGCCCTTGAAGTCATCTGTGTGACCTATTAATATCACAGAATGATCCATTGTAGAATTGAATGCATCAATCCTTGATATATTCTGTATCTTAAATGCTACAACCAAGGGTCACTCCCTATGGATACAAAAATACAGTGGCTCCAAATCTGAAGACACACAAACAAAAATCCAAAAAATAATAGATTTCATCACACTTACAGGTCAGAAAGAGCATCATGGTCTTCTTTCTGGTTCTGTACCTTCCCAATCAATTGGCACATACACAGAATGTACATAGTATAAGGAGTTAATTTATTTTTTGGTGTGGGATCAATACCATATGTGATACTTATGATAAAGCATTGTATGTAGACAAGCGTGATGTAAATGTTTTGTCTGGGAAATCTAGCTCCATAGCATCAGTAGTTATAGCAATACAAGAATCAGTCTGGGAAAAAAATGATGGGGGAGTTCATCCCTGACCACCTCTGGCACAGCCCGTGCTGTTCACTATGGGCCTATGGGATGAATTTTACGAAGACACATACCTCTCACTCCCACACACCCCACCCCAATGTTTAGTGTTGGGTTCAGGGTCTAGATTGGGTTTCTTTAGGGTTTCCTGTTACCCTAAGAAGGCTACCATAGGCTGCTATCAATAAAAGCTATTCTTGTTTATTTACAGATCTGTATACATTTCAGTAACTCTATACGAGGTTCTGCTTCCCACCAGATCTCAGTCTCTTAGTCATGTGACATTGCATCACAGATACATCAGTAATTACAGCAGTGTCAGGTGCTCCTGATGTTAACCCTTTACTCTACATCTCCCCCCAAGTCTTTATAACACCTATCTACATACTCCTACATCTCTCCCCATCTCAGGCTTCACAGGGTTTGTCTCTGTGGTGCTTTGACCAATCTCCTTGATCTGGTCCTGATTTCATTTTGAGGTTGAGGATGAGCTGCATTCTCTTGTTCGATAGGAGTGTCTTCCATGTGGGTGGTTTTAGTGTTTCTACTCATTCCTGGTTCCTTGTCTTCATCCGGATCTACATAGTATGTCCAAGGTTCCATTGGTTTCCTTCCCAATGATGTCAAGGCTCTTCGGTTTCTTCTGATGTTTCCCTGCTCAGTCTCAATTCTGTAAGATCTCGGTTGTGGAGCTCTTTCTATAACAATGTTTTCTTTCTGTTATCTACAGTCACTCCCTGGGCTGTAGCATTTTCAAGTCTCATGCGCTGTGCTTGAAGTTGAAATTCTGAGCTGGCTGTCTCTTTGTTGCTCCTAACTTTTCCTAACTTCCTCATGGTCACCTGAGGTAATGTTAGGCTGCAGTGTTTGTTGTAGAGCTGAAAGTTGTGTTCACAGACGTCTTCCCATCAGTTGTTTGTTTTAAGAATTTTTTTAAGCATTCTTTTTCACACACTTTTTAAGGGGTGAAGGTGGAATAGTGGTAATGTCACGAATGTCACTAGACTAGTAACTTAGAGGCCCAGGCAAATGCTCTGGGGTCATGGCAGTTGGTGGAATTTAAATTTAATTAATAAAAATATAGAATTGGAAGCTCGGGTTTAATGTTGACCATAATACTAACCTTGGCTGTTAAAAAAATCCCATCTGGTTTACTAATGCCCTTTAGGGAAGGAAATCAGCCATCCCTTCCTGGTCTGGCCTACATGTGACTCCAGACCCACAGCAATGCATCTGGCTCTCAACTGCCCCCTGAAATAGCCTAGCAAGCCACTCAGTTCAAGGGTAATTAGGGATGGGCAACAAATGCTAGTGACACCCACATCCCATGAAAGGATAAAGGAACAAAGTGCTGATGGTAAGAAGCCACTTTTTTAGTAATGAAGTTTTGTAGTTAAGAAGGGCTAAGTGAATATCTTTGTTCTTTTTCATCAACTCTTTGGTTGTTTGAACTCCTCTTTCGGCTTTTCGATTTGACTGAGGATATCTAGGTGAACTAGTCATATGCATGAAACCATATTCTTGCGCGAAGTTATGGAACAGTACATTAGCAAACTGAGGACCGTTTTTTATGCCACAATATCCGGGATGCCGTGTGTCATGGAGATTCTTCTTAGTGATGTAATGACTGTCTCTGTCATGGTGTTATGCAGTGTACTCACTTCGAACCATCTGGAGTGGTGAGCAAGGACAATGGTCAAAACTTTGCCTTTAAATTTTATCCTCAAACAAATCCATCCCAGGCGCTCTCTTGGCCTCAAAGAAGAAGTGGAGGGCACTGGTGGTTCACTCTGCTTTTGGCTATTCACTGCACACGTACAGCAATTCGTGATTAGCTCTTCAATAGAGGGACTGACCTCCAGACTGACTGCTGGGCTCTTGCTCAGCATTTCATTATTTCCAAGTGGCTTTGATGGATTTTCTGAAGACTGTTGACTTGAAGTGTTTTAGAGATGACTAACCTGTCAATAAAAACTCTGAAGTCCCCAATGATTATGAGATGTTTTCTCTGTTTGAAGTATTGGTGAAGTTACGAGTAATTGAGATGTAAGGAGTATAATCTGGCTGTCCATTCTGGCAAAACTCTTTAATTTTGATGCACTCATCATTATCCTGTTGTTCTTGCTTCATTCCTTGTAATCTCTTCTCAGTGGCTGTTAAGTGTTTGGTAATGAGCAAAGTATATGCTTCTACTTCTTCAATAAAATTTAAATCTCCCAATTTAATGATAAAAGCATTAGCAATCACACGGGCCTGCAAAAGGTCTTTGATTATGTCATGGAATTAAAGTTTAAAATTGAAATTGACCACAAACCTTTGGTTACTCTTCTTAACATAAAGGAAATGCCACACAAAATTCAACATTTTAGACTGACACTCATGAGATATGAATCACTTACTGAGAATGTTCAGTGGAAGTACCAGATGACACCAAATACATTATCAAGAATACCAGTGGAAGGAGTAACAATCGTTAATTTCCACCAAGTTTGGTAGGAACTTGCCTACTTGATTGACCATGCCAAGGAATCTTTGTGATTTAATGATTTTTTACGTTGTGGGAACTCTCTAATTACCTTGGTTTTCTGTGGGTTGGCTGTAATTCCTGAAGCTTGCACAATGTGGTCGAAGAATTTTATCATAGGCTTCACAAATTCATATTTGCCACTTAATGTCAAACATCCTTCTTGTAGGAATTTGAAGGCTGCTCTCACTCGATGGTCACATTCTTCCTTTGATGAACAGTGCATGAGAATGTCACCCATATGGCATATGACTCCTTCAGGGCCCGAGACATTGTCCTTTAGAATATCTCAGGTGCAGAAGTGGTTCCGAATAGTGATCTGTCAAAATAATAACAACCAAATGGGGTGACAAAAGTCATTAACAATCTGGATTCTTTGTCTAGAGGCAACTGCCAAAAACAACTGTTAGCATCTAATTTTGTGAAGAAAGAGATTTTTGCTAATTTGGCGAGACTTTCATCCACTGATGCCATCGGGTGGATCTCGCACTCTACTGATTTGTTTAACTGAATCAAATCCACACAAACTCTAATTGAGCCATCAGACTTTGGTATTGTGACCATTCCAGAGTACCACTTTGTTGGCATGGTTACTGGAGAGATGACCGCTTGTTGTAGCATGTGTTAGAGTGGGTGAAGGACCTTCCTTGCTGTGAAGAGACATATCAGTTTAGCACCCACCCTTAGGATTATATAATATTCTGTTTTCAGCTTTCAAAATCCTGAAAATTGGGATGAGAATTCATTTCTGAAAATCTCACTGGACTGCCCATCAGCAATTTCACCAACCTTGTAAATCAGCCTCAACGGTAAGCATGCTTTTCTGCTCAATAATGGGGACTCCTAATTCTGAATAACATACAGAGTTTCAATAATTTCTTTATCCTTGTACCTTAATCTTGCCAGGTGTTGGCCTATTAATATCCGTATAGCCCCTCCTGGACATTGCGACTGGATGGAGGTTGGCTGCAAAATGATATTTTTAAGACATTTAACTTCATTGGGTAACACTGAAACATCTGCACCAGTATCCAGCATGAATTCTGTAGGGAGACCATCAACTTCTAATTTCATGCTCAAATAATTATTTTCTGTCTTGTTAACTTCACCTAGGAAGGTTATATGTTTTTTCTGTGGTTTTTCCACTTTTTGGATTTTATTTGGTTTCATTATCTCTTGCTTCCTATGAGCTGCAGGAACTTTGGATCTGCAGACTATTTTAAAATGTCCAAACTTCCCCCCGTTGTGGCACTCAGCACCCCCTGCTGGACATTCTTCCCTTTTTGTATCAGGTTTCCCCACCACACCAACAGCATCTCAAAATGGCGGATGGTGCACTTTTTTCTGATTTCACAGGCTTTTGCCTCACTGTGCTTTCTATTTACTGTCTGACATATTGAATGGTGTCACTCAATTTTTTCCAAGGGGCATCACTTTCCCTACAAACAACCACTCTCTTTTGCTTCCTAGGCTAAGTCTGTCATGCTACTTGTACTGCTTTTGTGAGAGTTAAATCTTCCCTAGTTTGCAAAAGTTCTGATAGGATTTCAACTATGACACCAACTGCTATACGATTGCATATTAATTCATCTCTGAGAGTAAGCTTGCAGGGAACATAAAAACTGACTGTAAAAGTTTCTATAGGTATGTGAAGAGAAAACAATTGATGAAGACAAATGTAGGTCCCTTACAGTCAGAAACAGGGGAATTTATAATGGAGAACAAAGAAATGACTGACCAACTAAATACATACTCTGATTTTGCCTTCACAAAGGAGGACACTAATAACATACCAGAAATGTTGGGGAACACAGGATTCAGTGAGAGGGAGGAACTGAAAGAAATCAGTATTAATGGGGAAATGATGTTGGGGAAATTGATGAGATTGAAGGCCGATAAATCCCCAGGGCCTGATAATCTACATCCCAGAGCACTTAAGAAAGTGGCCCTAGAAATAGTGGATGCAATGCTGGTCATCTTCCGAGATTCCATAGACTCTGGAACAGTTCCTACAGATTGGAGAGTAATGTAACCCCACTATTTAAAAAGGTAGAGAGAGAGAAAACAGGGAATTGTAGATCAGTCAGCCTGACGTCAGTAATGGGAAAATTCTAGAGTCTATTATAAAAGATTTAATGGCTGAGCACTTAGAAAACAGTGGCAGAATCGGACAGAGTCAGCATGGATTTATGAAATGGGAGTCATGCTTGACAAATCTACTGGAATTTTTTGAGGATGTAACTAGTAGAGTTGACGAGGGTGAGTCAGTGGATGTGTTTTATTTAGACTTTCAGAAAGCTTTCGACAAAGTCCCACATAAGAGATTGGCGTGTAAAATTAAAGCGCATGGGATTGGGGGTCGTGTATTGAGATGGATAGAAAACTGGTTGGCAGAGAAGAAACAAAGATTAGGAATAAATGGGTCTTTTTCCGAATTGCGGACAGTGACTAGTGGGGTACCGCAGGGATTGGTGCTGGGACCCCAGCTATTCCTAATATATATTCATGATTTCGATGAGGGAATTAAATGTAATATCTCCAAATGTTCTGATGATACAAAGCTGGGTGGGAGGGTGAGCTGTGAGGAGGATGCAGAGATGCTTCAGTGTGATTTGGACAAGCTGAGTGAGTGGGCAAATGCATGGCAGATGCAGTATAATGTGGATAAATGTGTGGTTATCCATTTTGGTAGCAAAAACAGGAAGGCAGATTATTATCTGAATGGCTATAAATTGAGAGAGGGGAATGTGCAACGAGACCTGGGTGTCCTTGTACACCAGTCGCTGAAGGTAAGCATGCAGGTGCAGCAGGCAGTAAAGAAGGCAAATGGTATGTTGGCCTTCATAGTCAGAGGATTTGAGCACAGGAACAGGGATGTCTTGCTGCAATTTCATAGGGCCTTGGTGAGACTACATCTGGAATATTGTGTGCAGTTTTGGTCTCCTTATCTGAGGAAGGATGTACTTGCTATAGAGGGAGTGCAGAGAAGGTTTACCCGACTGATTCCTGGGATGGCAGGACTGACATATGAGGAGACATTGAGTTGATTAGGACTATATTCACTGGATGTGAGAAGAATGAGGGGGGGATCTCATAGAAACCTATAAAATTCTAACAGGACTAGACAGGGTAGATGCAGGAAGGATGTTCCCGATAGTGGGGGAGTCCAGAACCTGGGGTCTCAGACTGAGGATAGGGGGTAGACCATTTAGGACTGAGATGAGGAGAAATTTCTTCACCCAGAGAGTGGTGAGCCTGTGGAATTCACTACCACAGAAATTAGTTGAGACCAAAACATTGTATGTTTTCAAGAAGGAGTTAGATATAGCTCTTGGGGTGAAAGGGATCAAAGGGTATGGGGAGAAAGCAGGAGCAGGCTATTGAGTTGGATGATCAGCCATGATCATAATGAATGGTGGAGCAGGCTTGAAGGGCTGAATGGCCTTCTCCTGCTCCTAGTTTCTATGTTTCTATCCCCATAGTCACGATTTTCTCCAAGTCTGTATGAATCATTTATAAATGGGTCCATGGATTTGCTTAGTTTTTGCTTCCTCTTAATAATTTTTTCTCACTCAGTGATCAAATCTTTTTGAACACTGAAATATGAATAGAATGCCTGGAAGACTTCATCATATGAGCTTGAAGCCTCATCAAAGCCCTGTCTTGCAATAACATCATCTGCTACAGCCCTTACTGCACAGAGTAAATTACTAACCTGATCCTTCCAAACATGAAGCTGTTCTTTATCTAGAGAAGCTGTTCTTCCAATTATCCTAGTGTTGAGCCTGTTGGAAGTCTTCAGTATGCTGGACTGATTCTGCAAGTGGCAATATAGACTGTCTATTTACCCAAAGTTCTGGATCTGTTACTGCTTCAGTAGTTTAGCTTGTAGATTGTGATCTGTACTCACTGCTGCCTGGACTCTGGGCCTGTGTGACTGCTTACATCTGCAATACCCATGATGTTCAGTTCTCAGGTGGGTCTTCAATTTTTTTTCCTGTCCATTTTCCAAAACTTTCAGGTCTGCAGTCTTTTCTTGGAGTTGTTCTGGGTCTTTACGATCTGCCTGCTGCCACCATATTTCGGATGGTGCACATGAGCAGACAACAGAAACCGCCAGCTGCCTTGGGTTTGTGGTCTAGATGAAATTCCTTGAGGGTTTGCCTGTTTCTCTAAGAATGCTACCTTAGACTATTATTCATAAATACCATTCTTGTTTATTTGCAGATCTATATACACCTCAGTACTGTACAAGATGTTGTACCTCTGCTTCTCGCCAGACCTGTCTTAGTTGTGTGACATTGCATCATTGTTACATCCGTTGTTACATCAGTATCAGGTGCTCCCGATGTTAACCCTTTACTCTGTACCCAGGTATAAAGTCGGTACTGAATTGACCATTATTAAAATCGCTGCCCTGCAGCCATAACATGCTTTGGGTGGTCTTAGTGAACAGATGCCTGGGCTTCTGCCTTTCAGTGGGAGGAAGTCCCGCCCACTAGAGCTGCTGACTGATTTGATTGGCCAGGAACTCTAGCAGCCACAGCAGTGCCTGTACTGAGTGGTGGGCGCTGCTAGGACCACGAAGAGTCCCCAAGATGAAAAACACATGGTCACCAGATTCCAGTAAGTCCAGAGTTTTGGATGGGGTGGGATTGGGGAGCCTAGTGAGAGATAGAAGTGGGGTGGGTGGGGAGGTTTAAATGGCCAAATGGGATAGTGCAAAGGGAGTTAAGTTCATAGTGGGGTGCCCCTGATACACACAGGGCACACACCCAAGGAAAGTAACCCCCTTTCTTTCCTACCCTTTCACCAAAGCTGGAAAATGGCCTGCCCACTGTTATCAGTCTTTTGCTGGCCAGCATATTATAGTGGTGGAGGCAGGTTGAGGGCCGTAAGTGGGCAATAATTGGCCACCTAAGATCCTCGATAGGCTCAAAGGCAGTGGCCTAGTGGGTGCCTTATGCACTGCACCAACCCCCAACCCCCTTGCCCACCCCAGCATTATAGAGCCTGGGTCAGGGGTATGCAGGAAGGTGGTGGGCTAGCCACCTGGCATATTTTACATACCTCCCCCCCCACCAAAAACACACCCATTGGAGGCAGAGGCAAAATCTAGCCCTATGTTTGAAGGGCAATGTTGTGGGCATCCTATAGCCATGCTGCAAACACATGGAGTGGGCAGGTTGTAATGTCAGGCAGCATAGAACATTGATTTGAGGCGTGACCTGGCATTTCTGAGCTCCTCAATCCTGTTCACACCCTTTCTTACACATGCACAGCTGCATGAGGGATCTCTCACCGGCACTATTTACAGGCAATCATTCAACTTTCAGGTGAGATACTTTTGACAGTCTATCTCTGCCATGGTGTTAGTGTGAGCACTGCGTTGTTGAAGGAGTTGACAGAAGTTCTATTAGCCAGAAGGGGGTGGCGCTGGACCTATGGAAGGAGCAGTGTGTTTTCAAAGGCCTCTGTGCATACTACTTGCCCCCAGACAAGGGGAGGGGGGTGCAGTGTGGCTGGTGGTGGAGCAGAGTGTGGCTGGAGGTTTGGACCTCTTCTTGAGCTTTAGCAATATAGGAAAATGGAGTTGAGGTTGCAGGAAAGATTTGTTCACAGGAAATGGAGAAGGATTAAGGGTCTCAACAGGAGGCCTTAGTGACCTTGGATCTTCAGACAGCGCATCACCTATCCGCATCTTAGCCAAGGCAACGTTTGACCAAGGAGGTGGTCACAGAACTTTGTTGATCTAGACCTGCAGATTCAAAGCATGTTGAGAATACCACTGCCAGACTTCCTCAATATCATCTTGTACTCAATTTCTATTCCTGCAGACCCTTCTAGGCTGGAGATAGAAATAGGACCAATATTTCTAATTTTGCCATCCACCGTTGCATCTGGGTGGCTTCCTGTACACCAGGAAAGAGGATTTCAATGTCTTCACTTTAAGCACAGAGAAGCAGGGGGAGTGGGCACATGACTTTGCTGGGATAGTGGGCTTTCCCATTGTACAGGGAGCTATTGACCACATACACATGGCCTCATTGATCCTGCTTCTCAATGGGCAGATGAACGCTGAAAAGGGTTTCACTTCCTGAATGTGAAGTTGCTGCATGACCATGCTCAAACCAACAACTTGGCAGCAGTCACAATGATTTCACCCTGTGCCAGTCAACTCTTCCAGCAATCTTTGAGCCAGCATGTTGGACCAGATGTTGGCTACTTAGTGACAAGGGATACCTGAGCTCCCCATGCCATACATGTGACTTCCCTCTTCTAGCCAACCACACAAGGACAGTGCTCCTATAATGACAGCCATGCTGTAACTAGGAACATCATGGAGCAGACCATTGGCTGAAACCTGTTGCCTGGGCTGCTCGGGGATGGGGTGGAGGGGAGTGGGGGTGGGGTGGGGATGGAGTCCTCCAGTACTTGTCTGAACATATCTCCTGACTTGTGGTGATCTGCAGCATCCTACGCAATGTAGCCATCATGAGGGCACAGCCCTTGCTACCAGGGCTTCAGCGACCACCTTAGGAGGTGAAGAAGAGAAACAGGAGGAGGAAACAAGGAAGCAGTCAGCACACCATCACTCCAGATGGACTGTTCCTGAGATTGTCATCAGACTCCCTTGTAAAAAAGCCATTGTTGTTCCACACTGTCAACCTTTCATCCTTCTGTTAAAAACCATGGCAGTGTTCCTTTGGCCAAAATTCTAGAATAAAAGAGATCAAAAATACCACCATTCAATACCAACTTTATCAAACAACATTTCCAATAATTTATTCAATACTCAACTATTTGTTCTTGTTCATTTCCATATTATCTGCCTTATATGTTGGGAGCAGCAATACAAACACACAAATAGTTTTCAAACCAAAAGTTTGAAATAAACAGGGCAAAAAAGAAATCACACTATGATGTCACATGAAAGCAGATAAATGATTAGCTGGTGAGTATTATTTTGTAAATTTGCTTTTTATTCTCTCCAAACTAACACATTGACCTAAACTAAGAGCTGGGGAATTAAATGTTTCAACCGGGTTTAGTAAAGCAGTAGGTGAATTATTAACAAGAGTTGTAGCACAGAGCAGCTTCACCAGAGTGCAGATTTCACCAGATGGAAATTTGGTGAGAGTGGGACTTTAGTGAGGTGGGGTTAAGAGATTCTGCACACTGGAAAGATAAGCTTCCAGATCTGTGCAAAGTCCCATGTGAAGTTGGAGCCTGATCCTTCATGTTCTTTGACAGCAGCAAGATTGGCAGCCCTGTCAATGCACTAAGTATTTCACTGTACATACTCATCAGTCTTTTCCTGTATTCCATCCTATCAAAGTACTCATCTGAGTAGTCTGCAGAAGAACCAGTCAGCGATATCGTCCCCTGGGGAGCTGGCACACATTCTCTCCTAGCCTGGTTGCAGCTCACACATGTCCAGTGCCTCACCAGGTGCAAATCCCATTTCTGCACTGCCAACGAGAGTGTACATAGTGTGAGTATCTGAGCTGTTGGGGGTGAATGTCAGATCAAGTGATGATGCCTCTTCCTCAAAGGTCTGATCTTCCTCTGGACCTTTACCCTCAGGCTTCACTGGCTGGCCAGTTGGCAGTGCTTGGGTATCTGAATCAGAAATATACAAGGAAAGGATGGGAGGTGGGGAGAGGAGAGATCGGAAAGGGAGGGGTTCATGGTTACACCATCCACAGCTTGAATATCACGTTGGAATGCGGGATGAGCGTAAAGTGAAATTTTAGAAGATGAATAAGGCAGGACGTTCCCATTGTCCGAAATGGTTCCATGACACTGCTGCCGAAGCTGTGCATTATTTGCTGAGCACTGTCTCCTCAAGGGAGTGAGGGCATGCAGCCATCTCTCCTCCCTGTCAGTTGCCTGCTGCTGCCTCCTGTTAATAGCAGTGCATTTCCAGAATCCGTCTTCACACCTCTCCGTGCACACTGTATAACTTTTATTCACCTGCATGTTTTGCAATGCTGAATAAGCACAGAACAGAGAGTCAGAACGCCTGGAATTTCCTTTTCCTACTTCTGCATTTATTAATATTAAATGTTTGTGTGCAGGACCAGCTATTTAAATCTCTCATTGGGGCTAAAAGTTGAGACAGCTTTTATGTGGCTCAACGCAACCTTAGGTTTCCAAAGACAGTTTACCTACCAAAGCAGCGGCACCATCCCAATGAAATTCTACCAATTGTTTGGTCTTTTTCTGCCCTATTATTTAAATGGTAACTGTCCTGATTCCATTGAAGCTTCCATTACTAGCCTAAAATCTGACACAATCAACAGGATAGATAGAGAGGAGATTTCAAATCAGCAGTGGAAGAGGCTGTAATCAGAAGAGAGTTGCCATTTCAATGTCAAAGAGCTGAAGGAGCTGAACAACAGCAAATGCATTTGTTGAAATTCAAAATCAAAATCATATAGATATCAGCTGATATTAAGATGAGAGTTTTTGGTGAGTAGTCATGAACCTATTAATGTATATTCTGTTATTGGAAATTATTTTTTAAAATAAAGGTTAGTCTGTGTGCGTGTTAATTGGATTAAAGTCAGCTAGTCTGGGTGCTTTGATGTATAGTAGTTTTGAGATGTAAACGGAGGTAGAGGGTACATTTGCATTTTGCTGAATAGAGCATTCAAGAGTGGGAGTGAAATCTTTCACACAGCTAGGAGGCACCAAGTAATGTTTATATTACTAATAAAATTGGTGCTGTCAAAGGGGTTTTATTGTTAGAAGCGGTGGAGTTCAAAGGGCCTGGTGATCCAATGAGAATTTGCATTCAAAGTGGCAGGCTGGGTTTTGTGTGTGAAACACCTAGGTATGTAACATCAAAGCAGCTGTAAGCCTGCACAGGAAACAAAGTGAAAGGAGTCACATTTTGAATTTGTAAGGTGAAAATGCTTTGCCTGGTGTCTGGTTAAGTCTATGGGTTGTTGTTGCCTTAATGGAGATTAGTTTGGGAATTTGTTAAAAGTTATGATAGTAGTAATTCGTAGCCATGTGTATATGTTTAATTTGTTGTAAGTTAATAAATGTCTCATTTAGCTTGATACAAAAACCTCTCGAGAACTGGTGGTCTGATTCCTGAATTTAGAGTTGCACCTCAAACATACCACTTGAAAATATAGGTTATGACAGTTGTTTAAAGTTTCCTTCTGAGATTTGAAATAACTCAGCCTTTAACAACTGCTGTGTCATGGCAAGCAGAAGTTTTGTAATCATAGAATCACAGAACAGGACAGAAAGAAAGAGGCTATTTGGACCATTGTGCCTCCACCAGCTTTTTAGTAGTGTTATCCAATTAATCACACTTATTTTATTGGGGTGTAAGGGGTACAAGGGAGGGGTAGTGCTTCTCACAAGTTGGCTCACCACACTCTTTGGACTGGCTCATCCTGTATTGGTCGGTACCTTTGCCCAGATCTCACCCATGGCTCCAAGCATGCGGCAGTAACCACATGCTGGTAAACTGCTTCAACAGGTGGGTCAAGCTAGGGGAGGGTAGCGATGCGCTCTCACACCCTCAGTGACTTAGGGATTTGTCTACCCTGGCATGTGAAGACTGGGCAGATGAGATCAATCTAAAGTCCAATGGTCTTGAAGGTGGGTCAGCATCACATTGTGGAACATGTAGAGCTCAACAAGGCACAGAAGACATCCTGGTCACCCACTACATCTGGATCTATCTCCATCTATCTAAACTCACCTTGTCACTGGACCATAGGAGGTCAGAAGGAGAGGGTGAGGCTGACTGTGTGCAACCCTTCTCTCACTAGGACCCGATTCATGCACCAGTCATGTTCATCATCTTTCTATCATTTCTCATCCATCATCTATCTGTCACATGTCCTGTGGCAATGGATGAGTGATGTAGTAGCAGGTGATTCACTAGGACCTGTAGCTGTGAACCTGAACATAGGTGGCTCAGGCCTTAGGGTCAATTTTCATTAGAAGGAAGCAGAAATGGAACTCCGCAACCCCCTGAACAACTAAGCAGCCCTTTCCTGGACCACATTGCTTACGTCCTCCCGAGTGCGAAGAAGGAGTTAGAAAAGATGCCTTAAACATTATCTTTTTCACCTCACTGGTCAGCAGGCGACAGCTGGGAAGGAAGGATCCCATCAATGTGGTGTAAGCCAATCTCAAAAAAGAAAGTAAAGGTGGCCCTGTCCACTGCTGATGCATGAAATGTGCGCACTCTCATGGACAATGCCCTGGCCAACAGATCTGAACAATCAGATCTTGTTGGTAGAGAGATGGCTAGGTACAATGTCTAGGTGTCATAAACCATATTGGCTTGCTTTCCCAAGGGTGTTAATGATCGTCTAAAGGTGCTTAAACACCCACTGCCTGAAAAAAGGCAAGTAACTCTCATCAGTGTGTACGCCCCCTACCTTGATGAAGTCGAGGATAAATTCTATGATGACCTCCACTCCTTGATTGCCACTGTGTCATAGTCAGAGAAGCCAATCATTCTTGGTGACTTCAATGCAAGAGTTGGTGCAGGTTACCAGGCATGGGAAGGGGCCATCGGAAAAAATGGGGTTGGCAATTTTAACAACAGTGGTCTTCTCTTGCTGAGGATGTGTGCTGAGAGTGAGCTGTTAATCACCAACACAGCTTTCCAACCACTGAATCGCAACAAGGTATCTTGGATGCAGTCCAGTTCCATGCATTGGCATCTAATCGACTATGTAGTCACCAGGCAGACAGGACTTGGGTGTAACGAAAGCCATGTGCAGTGCTAACTGCTGAAGTGACCACCATCTTAACATTTCAAAGCTAAACATCAAGATCTATCCCCCTAGATGCACCTGGGCATGAAAGTCCAGAAGCGTCTCAATGGGCGGAATTTTACAGCCCCATCGCAACGGGGGTGGGGCCATAAAATGTAGCAAGTAGCTCATAAGCCTATTGACTATGATGGTTTTGTAAAATCCCCTTGGCATAAAATTCCACCCAATGTTCCAAGGCTCAAACAGACAGTCATGAAGGAATCTCTCTCTGAAAAATGAGAGAGTTGCTTTTGCACAGGGAAAATGGACGCTCGCTGCATTGAGGATGACTGGGTGATCTTCAGGGATATGATGTATGACACTGCCCTAGAGGCCCTTGCCCTACCTCTGCTAAGCATCAAGATTAGTTTGATGAAAACAATGAGGTGACCCAGAAACTACTGGAGGAGAAAAATCGCCTCTACAGAGTTTACCTCAAGTCATCCTTGTCCAAGCACAATGCCTACCAAAATATTTGCAGGGCTGTCCAATGCAAGTACAGAGACGTAAGATACTTTACTGAATCAGAAAGCAGAAGAACTACATCCATATGTAGATCACAAAGACTGGAAGAGATTCTACGATTCTCTGAAATCTGTTTATGGCCTCGATCTATTGGTTCGTCACCAAACCTCGGAGCCTCTGGGTCGACACTGCTCACAGAGAAAGCCAAAATTCTAGAAGGACGGGCAGAGCACACTAACCACATCCTCAATCGGCCTTCATCCATTAATGAAGAAGCAGTCAACATGCTGCCACAGGCTGCCATCAACTGTTCTCTTGGTGACCCCCCGACACTGTTAGAAATGATGAAAGCAATCTAACTCCTGTCGAACAGCAAAGCTTCAGGAGCTGGTGCTTTCCCAGCTGAGGTCTACAAGTCTGGAGACGAATGCCTGGTCAAGAAGCTCATTGAAATTTTTCATTCTATGTGGGAGCAAGGAACCACTCTGCAAGAATACAAAGGTGTCTCCATTGTCCACCTGGACAAGCAGAAAGGAATTTGCCAATCTTGAGTCAATCATTGAGGAATCTCACTACTCTCCATTGCTGGCAAAATCTTCACCCAAATCCATTTTAACTGCTTAGTGCAGCATCTCGACCAGGACCTGTTGTCAGAGAGTCAGTGCAGTTTCATAAAAGGTCAAGGAATCACTGATATGGTGTTTGCAGTGAGATAGCTCCAGGAGAAATGCCAAGAGTAAAATACAGACCTCAACACCACATTTGTTGACCTGACCAACACCTTTGAAGCAGTCGACCAGGAAGGCTTCAGGAGGGTAATGGAGAAATTCACCACAATGTTTTGACAGCTCTAAGTTTGCATGTGTCCTGGGTGATGGGGAGCCTCCTGACCCATTCCCAGTCACTAATGGAGTTAAACAGGGCTGCATGCGAGCAGCAACCTCCATCAACATATTTTTCTCTGTCATCCTGTCTGTTGCCTTCCATGCTGGTGATCCAGTGTCAAAATCAGATATTGCATGGGCAGGAAGCGGTTCACTCTGAGAAAATGCCGGGCAAAGGTCTCCAAAGACATACTTCATGTATGTTTGCCAGTGACTGTGCACTAGCTACTGGTTGCAGCTGACACGCAGTGTAGCATGGGCTTGTTCTCCAATGCATACGACAACTTTAGCCTCATGATCAGCATGAAGAAAACTGAGCCCAAGGTTTCAGTCCATGACCAGAACCTATCAGCAATGGATAAGTTCACTTATCTCAGCAGTACACTCTCTCGAGCTGTCTCTATTGACAACAAGAAACATGCAAGAATTGTCAAAGCAAATGTAGCCTTCAGTCTGAACATCAGTCTGGGAATGAAGAGGAGTAATTCTGCTGACCAAATTGAAAGCCTATAGAGTAATAGTCCTAGCTGGTAGTGCATTAAAAATTGCATTGTGCGTTTTGCCGCTTGAGGCCATCCACACAATTAATACTCAAAATAAAAGTGGGAACTTTAATCACTTGAGGCTTCCTACAGTCTTGGCTATTGCCGGGTGCCTGGGTCTGTCCAGGAGGCTGGGCTGGTTTCAGCTGTCACCGGCTCTGACTTCCTCCCTGCCCACTGCACATTCCCCACTTGGCATTGTTAGGCCGCCTGTCAGTACCAGCAGAGGGAGTATAGTATGACAAGATAATAAAAAAAGGATCCATGTTTATCAGCATGTGCAGCAGCTCTAATTTTGAATGCTTCCAGTTGACTATGTAACTGTCCCTTCCCAAGAACTTCACACTGCCCACTCTGCTGTACGTGCGTGAGACTTGGACTGTGTACCAGCGACATGCCAAGAATTTCAACCACTTTCACTGGAGCTGCATTCAGAAGCCTCTGAAAATCAGATGATGGGACAACATAGCAGGACTGAGGTGCACACCCAAGCTGACATGTCAAGTGTCTGCACCATATTGAGACCGTCACAACTGAGTTGGGCTGGTCAGGTAGCTGAGTGCCTTACAATCACTCACCAAAGTGAATGTTCCAGGGAGAGCGAGAGTCTGGGGTGTGGTCTCATGGTGGTGAAAGGAAGCGCTACAAGGACACTTTGAAGGTTTCACTTAAGAGTTTTGATATCGACCTCGAGCCCTGGGATCGCTGCATCTGGCACAATGAAATAAGAAATGATGCAGCCTCCTTCAAAACCTAGAAAATACCAGAGGCAGAGAGAAAATGCAAGAAGAGGAAATCCCGAGCCAGAAGCTCGTCCAAAACTCACTTGTCAGCAACATTCTGTCGTATTTGCAGCAGAACCTTCCAGGCGTGAATCGGCATTAGCCGTCACCTTTCTACCTACTGAAGACCTACCAAACTTCCCACAGGATGAACATAGACAACTCCACCTCGAAGGATGAACAAGGTATGAATTGCAGATGTTTTTGGGTGGAATGTTGGGCGATGGCTGTTTTATGCATATTGCCTTATTCACAAGTATACACAATGCTGTGCAAAGTGTATAAGGTAATAAATATGTGCAAAATGCATCTGCCATAGCTAAGTAGGATCACCTCTCAGTTATAGAGTTCTGGGCTCATGTTCAATTCCAGTACTTGAGTGCGAAAGTCAAGGTTGACACTCCGTGTAGTATTGAAGGAGTACTGCACTGTAGAAGGTGCTGGTTTTCAGGTGAGATGTTAAATTGAGGCCCCGTCTACCCTTTTGGTTGGGCATATTTTGAAGAACAACAGTGGGGTCTCCACAGTGTCCTGCCCAATATTTATCCCTCAGTCAACATCACAAAAACTGATTAACTGGTCATTTTCACATTGCTCTTTGTGGCAGCTTGCTGTGCATAAATTGGCTGTCATATTTCCTACGTAACAACGTTGACTACACTTCAAAAAGAAATGTCCGTTGGTGGTGCAAAGTATAGTATTGTAGTGTTCAGGACTGAAAGGGTTAATGTGTGACTGAGGAAACAATACCGCTCACAGGATGATGTGAATGGAGTCACATGACTAGTAGTAGTCTGATAGCAATCTGAATGGAGCAAGCTTGTGCCTTGGATTGAAGAAGCCCACTGTCTTGTATGTACGTAGTTACGTTCGACAATGAATAGTTACTGTTCGGACACTATGCTCTGAGCCTCTTCCTCAGAGAAGCACAAAAACATATAACATGGTGGCAGTGGGTGAAGGAGCCCAAAATCTCTGAAAATAAAAATGGAAAAATTTGAAAAAAAGTGTCTAAAATGGAAGACTTTGATGAAACAGTTGGAAATTGCCTGAAAAGCTCCAGGACAGACATGGAGGCTGAGAGCCAGAGAAGAAATCAACTGAGATAAAAGCAAAATTCTGCGGATGCTGGAAATTTGAAACAAAAACATAAGTAGCTGGAAAAACTCAGCAGGTCTGACAGCATCTGCGGTTGCTGTCAGACCTGCTGAATTTTTCCAGCTGTTTTTGTTTTTGTTTAAGAAATCAACTGAGCCGCTCAAGAAAGCACATGGATGCTCATTGAAAATCCAGATCAAAAAGCAGAGTCAAAGAACCTAGCGATGATTGAAGAAGGGTAAGCAAACTTTAAAAAAAGCCTTTGAAACACAGCGTGGTAACCAGGCAGCATTGGGAGACAGCTCACGTTTAGATGTGCAGCTTGAAACACACCGCAGCCTGGGTCCAGAGCTAGCACCATGACACATGGCGACCACGCGGTGAAAAACAACCAAAAAGAGAAAGATCAGCAACTAAATGTGATCCCCCAGTGACAGCAAAGTAACTAACTGACCTTATTAATCATTTCAATGACTTTTCCTGACATTCGGAGAAGGTTTGAAATGGCCCAGTAACTGTGGTGGGTATCTGGAAAACCCTGATAAGCATGGGAGAACTCGATTACTGCAGCACCATCTGAAAAATTTAAAGCAAGCTCCTCCTGAGCTGAAAACAGTTACAGGGTCAAAATGTTCTTTGCCAGAACAATTTGAGCAAATAGAAGAGCCAGGCCAGGCACAGAATTGGGTAACTATGGAGGCAGAGATTGTTAAGATACAGGACTGCATCAGGTTTAAATAATAAAGCAGATGCTGGGCAAGTTAATACCCTGTGGTATTTAAATAGTGCAATTTCTGATGATGTGATAGCCATACAAGGCATTAATGAATCATCCAACAAATTTGAAGAAATCATAAACCCCTTTGACAGTTACTTTAACCTATAAAGTAACAACATTTTGGAAAGAGCAAAGTTTAACAGAAGGGTCCAGAAGTCTGGAGAACCTGGGACACCTTCATCAATGACTTGCATTGATTGGTTGGCTGAAGGCTGTGAACACGGTGATCTTAAATCTGAACTGAAATGAGGCCGCGTGGGCGTTGGGGTAACTGACAAGTTACTTTCTGACCTGCTTCAATCAAAAGAAGGTGATAGAGATTGTCAGACAATCTGAGGTCTCTCAGCAAAGTAGATCCATATTAAGAGGGGAACATAAGAACATAAGAAACAGGAGCAGGAGTAGGCCATTCGGCCCCTAAAACCTGCCCTGCCATTCAATAAGATCATGGCTGATGTGCCCCAGGCCTCAGCTCCTCTTTTCCTGCCAGTTCCTCATAACCCTCAACTCCACAATATTTCAAAACTCTACCTACCTGCTCTTTAACTACTTTCAGTGATCTAGCCTCCACAACTCTCTGGGGTAGAGAATTCCAGACATTCACTACCCTCTGTGAGAAGAAATTACTTCACATCTCAGTTTTAAATGAGTGTCCCCTTCCCTTATTCTGTAACTATGTCACCTAGTTCGAGATTCCCCACTAGTGGAAACATCTTCTCAACACCCACCCCTGTCAAGCCCCTCAGAATCTTGCACGTTTCAATAAGATCACCCTTCATTCTTCTAAAGTCTAATGAATAAAGGCCTAACCTGCTTAGCCTTTCTTGATAAGTCAACCCCTTTATCCCAGGGATTAGCCTAATAATTCTTCTTTGAACTGCCTGCAATGCCACTATGTCCTTTCTTAAATACAGGGAACAAAACTGTGCACAGGACTCCAGGTGCAGCCTCACCAACACCCTGTATAGTTGTAACAAGGCTTCCTTATTTTTAAACTCCAACCCCGTAGCAAATCCATTTGCCTTCTTAATTACTTGCTGCTCCTGCATGTTAACTTTTTGTGTTCATGCACAAGAACAGGTCCCTCTGTGCTGCACTTTTTTGGAGTCTCTCTCCATTTAAATAATAGTCTGCCTTTTGATTTTTCCCACCAAAGTGAATGACCTCACACTGCCCTACATTCGACATTTCCTACATCTGTACTAGGTAAACATCTGTACTAAGAAAACCATGGTACAGGACACCCCCAATGACCGTACAGCTCATTAAATAATAAAATGGAAAAGACGTTCCAGGGCAAAGAAGATGGTATACAATTAAAGTTCAAGATGATGATAAACCGCGCCAGCACTCTGGCACCAAAAAGCCTCACAGACATGAATGGTTTCCTGCAAGCATGGCAGGATGCTCCCACTGTAAAAGGCTGGGACACTTTGGGAAAATGTACAGATCAAAAACCTCTAAACATATAGAATATCACCAGTGAACCCGCGCACCAAAATCCATTAGCATGATAGAAGACTCACAGATGAAGAACATCAATGATTCCTAGGTGCAATTAAAGGTCCCAGATATATCCGCTGCCATGCCGACTTTTGGGCACATTACTAATTTTAAATTAGACACAGGAGCAAGTGTGACAGTCCTGTCCGATACAGAATCTTGGCTAGCCAACCTCGGGTCACAGACAGCTGCCACACCATTATATAGCCTGGGAAGGGTCAAACTACCAGTTACAGGCATGCTTCTAGAACTGCTCCAATATGGGAACAAGCAGATTCTGGATACACTATATGTGATTCGCAATCAGAAATTTTCTCTCCTGAGCTGATAGGCCAGTGTTACCCTCAACCTCATCAAAACAACGGAAGGTGTCAAGGCAGTCATTGAGTATGCCAAGTTGGAGACCCTCGAACCTTCCAACAGTGCTGATGACCTTGACAGGGACTTCAGTGCAGAATTTTTGACATTCTTTGCTAAGGCAGATAATCCAGCTCCTTTCCAAACAGATGAAGGTAACATTCTTCAGCCTGAAGAGGAAACAGACCAGCTGGATCAGTGAGTTCCTGAGTGTGACCACAAATCTTCATCACTTGGTGAATCATCAGAGAGGATCAAAGACAAAACACAGGTGATTAGAGATGCTGGTACAATCCTGCATTCATCTGTCAATTTTGACCCTTTAGCAGATGCATCCATACTGATCCAGCCACCAGAACTGGTGGCTGAGGGTGCAGATAACCAAATGGTTCAGAACTAGAAACAAAACTGAATCGAATGAGGTCTACCTCTTCTAGGTTAGAGGATATTGATCTTCCTACCTCATCAGGATTACTGCTGTTGGAGAGACAGCAAGATGTTAATCAAACACCTTCCTCTCCTCAGGAGGTCACAGTCCAGGGTTCCCCAAAATTTCAGGAGCCAGGGGCTCTAAAAGCTAAGCATGGTGGATGTAAACATGAAAAAAAACAGCGTCAATTCAATGAACAAGAATAGGGAGCATAGTCAATGTAAAGAAAAGGATAAATCCATGATATCTGACCATGAAAGGGAAGCTACTGATAAGGAAAAGTACAACAGCAAGGAGGGGAAGAAAATAATCAATTGTTGAACCTCAAACAAACAAAACACCAAATGCTGTAGCTTCTACTGAAGAACATCCAAGCCAGAACAAAGAAATCCATGCTGAGACTACCAATCCTCCAAGCTTCAAAAGAACATGATCAGGGAGAGTCGTGAAACCTCCAGACCAATTAAACCTGTGAAGTCAGAGAGTTGGAGGGAGAAGGGGTAGCTTGTAAATGTAAATGTAAATAGATTTGGATATTTGGGGGGAGGTGTAGTATTAGGGTGCTCAGGACAGATTGGGTTAATGTGGAACTGGGGAAATAGTACCACCCACATGATGATGTAAAGGGAGTCACATGACTAGTAGTAGTCTGGTGGTGGTCTGAATGGAGATAGTTCATGGCTTAGACTGAAGAAGCTGACTGAGTTGAATATCTATATATAGTTATTGGCAGGACTTTTCAATCGGTGTGCCAGGGCAGGCCCGACTCGCCAGCTCGTAAAATTATGCGCGATGATGTCGGGCATGTGTCCTGATGTCATCGCGGAGTCCTGCGATATTTTGTTCAGCGGGCGTGTGCCGGAGTCGGCTGCGCGCCTGCCGATATGTAAACAGCCTATTAGGGCCATTAAGAAAGTAATTGATGTAATTGTTAACGCTGCCTGTCCAACCTTAAAGTTGGCAGGCAGGGGAAAAGGTTTAGGAAGCCCCATTCCCATTTCCTAAAGCTTTTATTAAGTAAATAATTACATTTTCCTAAATATAAAAACATGTCCTGATATCTTTTAAAGCATTTATTTAATTATTTCAATATCGATTCAGTCGCCGTGAGGCAGCTCTGTGCCTCAGCGAGATTGAAGTACTCTTCCGCACGCATGCGTAAAAGAGCTCTGGCCCTGACTCTCCCTCCTCCCTACCACCCACACAGGTAGCGCTGAGCGCTATGGCTCATGTATTATGCTGGGCGTAAAATGGTGGCATGGAGCCAATCTCCCCCATCCGCTCCCACCACCTGAAAAATTCAGGCACATGTTCTACACTAAATAGATATTGTTCAGACTCTCTGCTTCTGAACCTCTTAGACAACCATGACAATATACAACACAAAGTGCTATATAAATGCAAGTATTTTTTTATGAGATGGAAACGAGAAAGGTTTCTTTTAACAAAGTATCACTTGGTAAAAATTTGCACACATCAGGTACGCCAGTGCTGCTGAAAATAGGGTAAAACATTGAACTACATTTTTAATAGTTTTGTGATTAGTAACTGTACTCCACTTGGCTTTTGGATTTTTAAGTTGTTAACTGTGTGTCATTATGGCCTAGATAGATCAGAGAAATTGTCCTATTCAACATTTGCTCATTTGTTGAAAGTAATATTCTCATTTTACAAGGATTGCTTTCTAATGTACATGCTTACTTTATCACGCACTAATTAGTTTTCTGTGAACTGACACTTTCTAACACCCTCCAACTGAAGTAGCTTTTAATCATATCTGATTTTATATATCTAATCCTACATTTTTTTCACATTGCCAAAGCTCATTAACACTAAAAGTAACTTGAGAACCTACAACCTTGGTAAGACGACTTCAGTGCTCAGCAAGCACAAAATAGCATAATAATGTAAATTAAATATTAGTGATATTTAGTTCAGTCATTCTATAAGTGCTAAGTAAGTTCTACTCAAACTTGCCTTTTACATGTCTCGAGAAAGAAAAAAAAAGCATGTTGAAATAGTGTGTTAATTTTTTTAATGTCACCACCTTGAGTATGTAGGTGTATTTTGATATGATATAATCTTTTACAAACTGCAGAGAAGTGGCTCTGTCGTAGTACTCTATAGCATAATGAAGTTAGGTCTATAATGACATGATCTGTTTTTTTTAAAGGCTGTTTTTTAATACTAAACTTGCATAGTTTTATTTGGTAATGGGGGAGGGGTGTCTGTTGAAGTATTTGTTAAAATATTCCGACTGCTTTGTGGAGGATTTGGGACTTACCTACTGACATGTTTTCTCAATTACTGCTTTATAATGAAAACATAAAAGAAGCCCTGGGGAATGCAATACAAAAATACAATCTAAAATCCCACAGTCTTTCAAAGGTAAACTGACAGCATTGAAGTTAGCAGCGTGTGGATCGTTCCTTTTTTCAGAACTCCCTTTTTAGGCAAATAAACAAATTATACAAACAATAATAATTGAATTCATGTACAGTGTCATTTTCTCAGAGCAGCTTTGTGTATTTATTGCAAATTGAAAAATTGGATTACTGGTAAGTTTTTAATTTATCCCTTAATTATAGATAAAAACACTTTTCATATATAATTCTCTGTGAAAATCATTGACCATAAAATAGAAGACATACTGAATCCAAACATACCACTCACCTATATGAATAAAACTCACTGATCACCGTTTCAAATAATAGGCAATTTTGCACTTGTAAATTAAAAAAAATATGTTTATGATTGAATTGTTAAAAATTGATTTTGGTGCTCTACATTGCTATGTTTTTTTTTGAAGGGGAATTATGTCAAAGATTTGCATCTGACAGGAAAATTGCACTTCCGCCATTACAAAGGGGTAATCAGCAGAAAAAGCTGGTCACAATCTTAGTTTGACAGGGTCTGTCAAATGCAGAAAAGCCACACTTGTGTTCATCTGTCTGAGGATGCATCCAACATCAATCTTTAGGATTGACAATTAGAACACTTCATATAATTCCAAACAGCTAGCAGAAAGTATCTTGATCATATGGCAGTGAGGATGGGTGGGTAGGGGGATTGGAAGACACAGCAGCAAGTTGATAAATTTGCTAATGCACTGAAATTTGTAGTTGTTCCTCAAAGTTCCAAGATTATATTAGGCAGTCTTACATATTGAGCACCACTGATGTGGCCTTGTACACAAGTTACATTTCGTATAATCATATATTTAAATACAATAATTTGTCTTTATTTTTGCAAATCACTTAGTGTTATTTAACGTATATTAGTTATCCACTTCTCATAGCTTCATGCCATCTCCAGGCATTACAAAACAAATGTTGTTGAGATGCAATGTTGGCTATCTATTTTCCTATGCTGAGAGTTTCCTATTTAGACAAGCCTGCCCACTCACTGACCTGTAAGATCTCAGGTGGTTATCAGAACACAGTAACTAAAGTGTTTTTTTTTGTTAATACATTCATGTTCACAGGCCCTAAGTAATTTGTTAAATGCCAACACAATTTGCTGAAAATGTTTATATCCATAGGAACTCAGAAGGACTTTCTCTCAGTGCATCGACAATTCTCAACTGAATGCTGCAAAATTAATCGCTGCTATTATGTAGAAATTTCAACTGAATTATAACTTACCACAAATGAAATCTGGCATTCCGGTGAAGATAGCTGAGCTGCAGTTTTTCTGTTAATGAGCGCATAAACCTTATAAAGCAAACTGTAAGCAGTTTATCAAATAAACATTTGGAAGTACACAAAAGCACTGAAAAATTAGGTGCAGATTCTTCAACCTTTCTTAGTGAACCACAAAGAATGAAGATGTATATGATTTTTGCAGAGGTGGGATAGGTTGTCTGTCAGTTGGGTATTGGCGACAGTCTGTCTGCAGTCCGTAAGATGATCCTTGCAGCACCAGAGGAAAGTAGGCAGGATTCCTGGCTAGCAAGCATAGATATCGATCTACCTTAGGCATCTAAACAATGCCTCACCTGTTCGCCTTGTCTGTATTTTATTTTATGCAGTCTAATGCTTGTTTTGTTTGGCTTTTCTTTTATTTCTGTGGATCTGAGCTTTGATACACTTTTGGGAGTACATAAACACCATGTTGTACTTGAACATCATCCTCCTTTTAAATCTTTTGGGGGCTCAAGACCGCCTCCTCCCTGCACAGAGACTGCACTGTTACACTAGGTAAAATGAACAGCCAATAACTCACTCACAAACAAAAGTGATGCTTTTGTGAGAGGAATGAGTGTGTAGAACGATGACAGGCAATATATTAGTAATGGCTACATTATGTCATTTAAAGGTCTTCCTTATCTAAAGTGGTTTTCAATACTTTTATGTATTTAATACTTTGCCTTTTTCTGATAAGTATTTGAAAATGTATGGTTATAATGGTTATTACTGTTAATATGATTCCTGTGAGGAAGCTACATGTACTAATATTTATTGCTTTTGACACTTAAAATTCTGAGCGTTGTGACATCACAGAAAACTAGTAAGTTGATTGGGTGGCAAGTGATCGGTGTAAGGGACAGTGTATTGATAGCTAGCTTAGGACACCCCCCAGAGTTAAGGTAGATTAATAAATAAAAAGAACTAAAAGTTTAAAATATAATAAATAAAAATGACATAATTAAAATAAATACCTAAAACACTTAACTGTGTAATTAATAAGCACAGTAAATTGCAATGTACATTGGAATTATTCTAAATTAAGAAAGTTATTAAATTAAATAAATAACATAAGTAACAATGGCAGGACAGATGTTATGTTGCAGCTGTGGAATGTGGGACCTTTTGGATGCCAAGGTGACCCATGATAAACATGCCTGCAGAAAGTGTAAGCAGCTTGAGGAATTCCGGATCAGGATTATTGGACTGGAAGCTGAACTGCAGACACTGCACAATGTAAGGGAGGGGGCGAAATAACAGGACACTTTGTTCCAGG
Source organism: Isurus oxyrinchus (assembly GCA_026770705.1). Lineage (NCBI taxonomy): Eukaryota > Metazoa > Chordata > Chondrichthyes > Lamniformes > Lamnidae > Isurus > Isurus oxyrinchus. Next base: position 107,694,669 of record JANJGN010000019.1, on the reverse strand, counting down.
AGACAGTCACACTTCTTAGAATAGGGTCTGTTTCGGCCAGCAGGAGGATGTGACCGTGAGTGAGGCAGGTAAAGGGACTCAGCAGACAGTAGGGAATTTGCAGTTGTCAAACAGGTTTGAGGTGCTCACAATGTGTGTGGACAAAAGCAAGGTCTGCAAGGTGGATGAGCAGACTGGTCATGGCACTTTAGTACATGAAGCCATTCAAGTGGGGGGAGCAAACAGGAATGTAGTGTTAGTAAGAGGCAGTATAATGCGGGGGATTGACACTCTTCTCTGCAGCAAAGAGTGAGAGTCCAGAAGGCTGTGTTGCTTGCCCAGTGCCAGGGTCCGGCATATCTGCTCAGGGCTGGAGAGTAACTTACAGTGGGAGGGGGAGGCTACAGTAGTTAAGGTCCATATAAGCACCAATGACATAGGCAGGGAAAGGAAAGGATTTCTTCATTGTCAGTATGAGGAGCTAGGCATCAAATTAAGAAGCAGCACCTCAAAGAGATATTTGGATTATTACCTGAGCCGCGTGCAAATTGGCACAGGAGAAATAAGATTAGAGGAATGAATGTGTGCCTCAAAGACTGGTGTGTGAGAAGTGGGTTCCGGTTCGAAGGCCCCAGCACCAGTATTGGGGAAAGTTGGGATAGTCTACACCTGAACCATGCTGCAACCAGTGTTTTTGCAAACCACATAACTAGGGAAGTAGAGAGGGTTTTAAACTAAATAGTGGGGGCAAGGGATCAAATATGGGCAGATGTGGCATACTGTAGAATAGAGACAAGGTAAGAAAGGAAGGCATTAATATGGGAAATGATAAACAGACTGTGATAGGAGGGGACAGAGAGCACAGAGTATACAAATCTCAAAGTAAATCAACATATAAGGCTAGAGGTTACAAAAATAATAAAAGGACAAAACTTAACACTCTTAATGCATGTAGCGTTCAAAACAAAACAGAGCAACTGATAGTGCAAATAGAGATAAGCATGTACAATCTAATAGCCATTAGAGAGACTTGAGGATGGCATAGACTTGGACCTGATATTGAAGGATGTGTGATATTGAGGAAGGACAGGAAGCTAGAAAAAGGTGGAGGGGTGGTTCTGTAATTAAAGATGACATTGGCACAATAGAGAGGGATTCAGGAATCCATGATATAGGAGCAATTTGGGTAGAGATGAGGAATGATAAAAGCAAGAAGTCACTTGTGGGAGCGGTGTACAGGCTTCCTAATAGTAATCACATGGTAGGATGCGATATCAAAGAAGAAATAGTGGGTGCTTATCAGAAGAGTACAGTGATTATCATGGGGAATTTTAATCTACATATAGACTGGAAAAATCAGATGGGCAAAGGCAGCCTAGATGATCAAACCAGGGAGCAGGCTGTACTGGACCTGGCATTGTGCAATAAGGTAGGATTAATTAATGACCTCATAGTGAAGGCACCCCTAGGTAGCAGTGATCATAATATGATTGAATTTTGCATTCACTTTGAGGGAGAGAAGAGTAGGTTTAAGATTAGTATTTTAAACTTAAATAAGGGCAATTATGAAGGCATAAAAGCAGAGCTATCAAAAGTGAACTGGCAATTTAGAATAAGGGTAGGTGAATAGAGATAAAATGGCAGACATTTAAGGGGATATTTCAAAATACAAAGAATAGACACTTTTCCTGTCTGTGTCATTGAAACCTACATGGGCCACAACTATGAGAGAGGGAGACAGAAAGCCGGAAACTACAGACCAGTTAGCTTAATATCAGTCAATTGGAAAATGTTAGAAGCCATTATTAAAGGCATTATAGGTACATACAATGAGAAAGAAATATTCCTAGGGGAGGGCACGCTTCCAAAGGAAGGTTAACTAAAAATGTTAAAGATAGTATCAAACTTAAAGAAAAACCATATAGGGCAGAATTTTGGCCTTGGCTGCAGGCTCGGAGGGGGTAGGCGGGGGTGGTCGGGAAGCTGGCTGCCTCCAGCAATCGGCACTGCACCACGGTTTCACGCTGGTGGGCCAATTAAGGCCTGGCCAGCGTGAAACGTGAGCGGCAGTGCTCAGCGGTACTTGTGCAGGCAGGGGGAGGGTGAGCGGGCTGAGGGCATGTTATTAATTCAATTGTAAAACTTTTCTTTTATTTTTATTTGCTTTTGGAAACCTCATCCCGGCCGTGGATGAGGTTTCCAAAAAAATGCAAAGGCCCCTTGGCCTTTTTGCCTGCCCCTCAACCATTAGGTTGGATGGGCAGTGAAAAATTTAGCTTCATTGATTAGTTATTGGCCTTACCAGGCCCTTAAATTGTCGGGGGAAGCGCTGCCGACTCTGGTGCGCACCCCCCAACCGAAGTACCATGCGACTGCGCGTTGACATCGGCACGCTCGGTCGACATCAATGCGCATCTTTTCACACTCCAGTGGGTTGGGCGCACACCCGCCCGCCTAGCAAAAATTTCTGCCAATGATTGATCAATCTTCTCTGCTCCTCCTCCCCCCCACTTTGGACTTCTTGAACCTGACTGAATGAGCCCCATTTAGTTTCCAGGGCAGTCATCACCGCTCTGCTCTGTTCACACAAATGCCTTGCCCAAAGTGGCATGCAAGTGGAATGCCCACACTATGCAACTTTGCCCCTACTCTTGATTGCCATTGTCAATGCCCATGTTGTTCCAACCTCCTTGCCAAACCACACTACCATTCACAATGGCTGCCGACCAGAGTGCGCCCTAACCACCGCTAAACCACTGCCTCCTTATACCAGGTGAAGCTCTTTTTGTTCCTGTGCATGCTTCATAAAATCCCTGGTAAATTAGGAATTAATTGCCTGTTAAACAGGTTTAATTACCTTCCCAATGCACTTCAGTACAATATCCTCCTGCCAGCCCAGCCGTTATCTGATAGCAATGTAAAATCATGTATTTTTCCATCAATGCCTTTTTGTCATGACATAACTGCTCCTCCTGCCTCCTAGTCCATTGGGCAGTAAGTCCAGCCCATAATTTAAATATGCGCATATGAATATAATTGTAGAGGACAAAACAAGTTTTGCACATTTGTTTTGTGCATGAACAGTATATGTATTTCTGTGCGATGGAACATATACAACATGTAAACATGAATTCTCTAAACAGAACAGAAGATATTGGTCCAGGTTCTCCTGAAACCAAGAGACTGGTGACCCACATTGTAAATTTTGTTTTCTACCACATTGATCATCATTCATAACTCACTGATGACTTTCCTACATTTCTAATTGGTTGGCAATGACATGGCCATTTTTTCCAAAAAGTTGACAACAATATTTGATGAAAAGTTATTTTATCTTTTGTTGGAATGGTAGATTTAGCTGCTAGGAACAGTTACAGGAATCTTCCAAAGCACCTTCATCTTCAAAATGAATTACTGAGGAAAAGTACAATTTGGGCCTTTAGTTAATTTCAAGGTTTTATTAATGTTGAGCAAAAGTAAAACAGTTTTTAGTATGAACATCGGAACATGTGAATTAGGAGTAGGAGTAGGCCATTCAGCCCCTAGAGCATTCTCTGCCAATCGATAAGATCACGGCTGATTTGATTGTGACCTCAGTTCCACTTTCCCATCTACCCCCGATAACCTTAAACTCCCCTGTTAATCAAGAATCCACCTACCTCTACCTTAAAAATATTCAATGACCTGTCTCTACCACTCAGGACAAGGGAGTTTCACAGACTCAGGACCCTCTGACAGAAAAAATGTTCTCCTCATCTCCGTCTAAAACGGGAGACCCTTTATTTTTAAACAATGTCACATAGTTCTAGCCTCTCCCACAAGGGGAAATATCCTTTTGCATCCACCCTATCAATTCCTGTCAAGATCTTATTTGTTTCAATAAGATCACCTCTCAATCTTCTAAACTCCAATGGATACAGCCCAGCCTGTCCAACCTTTCCACCTAGGTTAACAGCCTCATCCCAGGAATTAGTCAAGTGAACATTCTCTGAACTGCTTCTAATGCAATTTGGTACCTTCTAAAATAGAGAGGACAAAACTCTGCACAGTATTCGAGATGTGGCCTCACCAATGTCCTGTACAACTGTAGCGAAACATCCCTACTTTTATATTCCATTCCCCTTGTAATAAACAACAACATTCCATTTGCTTTCCTAATCACTTGCTGTGCCTGGGTACTAACTTTTTTAGGATTCATGGACCACCCAGATCCCTCTGTACCTCAGAGTTCTGCAGTCTCTCTCCATTTAACTAATACACAGCTTTTCTATTCTTCCTGCCAAAGTGGACATGTTCACATTTTCCCACGTTATGCCAAATTTTTGCCCACTCACTTAACCTGTCTCTCTCCCTTTGCAGATTCTTTGGCCTGAATTGTACCCTTGGTGAGTGCACGCGATTGGCGGCCTGGTACCGGCTGGCGAATGGACTGTCAACAGCGACCGGCCCCCGACTGCGATTTCACCCTGTCTGGCCAACTAATGGCCAGCCAGGCTGAAACGCACTCTGAAAAGCTCAGCTCTGCTGGGGTGGGGCAGGAAGAGGACAGGCAACGATGTCACTGCGGGCGTGGGTGAGCACTGCAAGAGAGCTCGCTGAAAGCAGACAGCTGCCTCAGGAAGCTTCAGACCTTCAAGTAATCAAATAAAGGTTTAAAAAGCTGCAAAAAAATGTCCATGCATCACAGTCAAGCACTTGAAAATATACCTCATAAAAATGCCGACCACAGATGTTTATTTTAATTTTATTTCATAACAGCAATTTCATCCTGCCCTTGGTTGAGGTTTGATGAGAAATGTAAAGGCCGCCTGGCTGATTCACCTGTCCGCCAACTGTAAGGTTGGACAGCCCACAAAAAGTAGGAGACAATTGCGCCTTTAATGGGCTTAATTGACCTCTTAATAGTCGGCGGGCGTGCTTCCAACTTTTGCAAGCACCTGCCAAGCAAAATATTGCGCGAATGTGCAATGACATCGGGATGCTCGCATGATGACATCTCACGTGATTTTACATCCAATCAGGTTGGGCACGGGCCCACCTGCGGGATGTAAAATTTTGTCCCTTATGCCTTCTCCACAACTTATTCCCCTACCCACCCTTGTGTCATCAGCAAATTTAGCAACCACACATTCTGTCCTGTCATCAAAATCATTGATATAGATTGAAAATAGTTCAGGCCCCAGAACTGACCCCTGTGGCACTCCACTCGTTACATTTTGTGAACCTGAAAATGCCCCATTAATGCCTACTTTGTGTTGCCTGTTAGCCAAACAATCCTCCATCCATGCCGAGGTGTTACTCCCTACACCATGAACTATTATTTTCTATAGTAACCTTTGATGTGGCACCTTGTCAAATGCCTACTGGAAATCTAAGTACAGCACATTCACAGGTTCTCCTTTATCCATGTAGCTTGTTTCTTCCTCAAAGAGCTCCAATAAATTAGTCAAACATGATTTCCCTTTCACAAAACTATGTTGACTCTGCCTGATTTCATTGAGATTTTCTAAATGCCCTGCTATAGCCTCCTTAATAATAGATTCTAGCGTTTTCCCAATGACAGATGTTAAGCTAACTGTTCTATAGTTTCCTGCTTTCTGTCTTCTTCCTTTCTTGAATAGAAGAGTTACCTTCACCATTTGGACCTTCACTGATGGGACCTTTCCAGCATCTAGGGAACTTTGGAAAATTAAAACCAATGCACTTACTAACTCAGTAGCTACTTTTTCTAAGACCCAAGGATGAAATCCATCAGGACCTGGGGACTTGTCAGCTTTTAGCTATAATAATTTTCTCAGTACTCTTTCCTTGGTGGTTGTAATTGTTTTAAGTTTCTCCCTCCCTTTCCGCTCTTGCTTCACAATTATTTCTGGGATGTTATTTGTATCATCCACAGTGAAGACAGACACAAAATATCTTAATTCCACAGATTCACTTTTTAGAGGACCAATGCTCATTTTAGTTACTCTTCCTTTTTAAATAACTGTAGAAACTCTTACTATTTGTTTTTTATATTTCTGGCTAGCTTTCTCTCCCTCCTTCTCAGTACTTTAGTCATTCTTTACTGATTTTTATATTCTATCCAATCTTCTGACCTGCCACTAATCTTTGCAGAATTGTATGCTTTTTCTTTCCATTTGATACTATCTTTAACTTCTTTTGTTAGCCACAGATGGTGCATCCTTCTCCTAGTGTCTTTTTTCTCACTGGAATGCATCTTTGCTAAAGGTTATGAATCATCTCCTTAAAAGTCTGCCACCACATCTCTACCGACGTACCCTCTAATTGAACTTCCCAGTTCTCTTTGGCCAGCTCTGTCTTCTTACACTCAAAATGGCCCTTATTTAAATTTAAGACACTAGCCTTAGACCCACACTTCTCACCCTCAAATTGAATGTGAAATTCAATCATGTTATGATCTCTGCCCTAGGGGCACCTTTACTATGAGCTTGTTAATTAATTCTGTCTTGTTGCACATTACCAGATCTAGAATGATCTGCTCTCTGGTTGGCTTTACAATGGCTGCTTTAAGAAACTGTTGCAAAAACACTCTGAGTTCATTTTCCAGGCTACCTTTGCCACTATGATTTGTCCAATCTATACGTAGATTAAAATCATCCATGATTCTCACAAGCCCCATTATTTCTTCCTGGATACCCCATTCTTTAGTGTGGTTACTGTTAGAGGGCCGATAAACCACTCCCACAAGAAGCTTCTTACCTTTATTATTTCTCATCTCTACCTAAACTGATTCTACATCTTGATCTTTAGAACTGAGTTCATCTTTCTCTATTGTACTAATGTCATCCTTAATTAACAGAGCTACCCCTCCACCTTTCCTAGCTTCCTGTCCTTCCTCAATGTCACATACCTTTGAATATTGAGGCCCCAACCATTGTCATCCTGCAGCCATGTCTCTGGAATGGCTATCAGATCATACATATTTATTTCTATTGGGGATGTCAATCATCCATTTTCTATGAATGCTACATACATTCACATACAGAGCCTTTAGTTCTGTCTTTTTACTATTTTCACAACCTCTAGCCTTATCTACTCGCACACTTTTAAGTTTGTACACTCTGTCCCTTCCTGCCGTGCTCTGATCATCATTCCCCTTACTCCTTTTAGTTTATCACATCTTCCCAAACTTTGTACCTCCTCCTCCAACTATTTAGTTTAAAACCCTCTGTACTGCCCTATTTAGAACATTGGACACAGCACAGTTCAGGTGAAGACCATCCCAACGGCACAGCTCCCAAATTTCCCAAGACTGGTGCCACTGTGCCATGAATCAAAACCCATTCCTCCCACACCAATCTTTGGGCCATGCATTCAACTTTCTAATCTTATTTATCTAGTGCCAATTTGCTCACAGCTCAGGTGTTATTACTTCTGAGGTTCTCCTTTTTAAATCTAGCCCCTAGCAGTTCATACTCCCTTAGCAGAACCTCTTTCCTAGCCCTACCTATGTTTTTGGTACCTATGTGGACCATAACCACTGAATGCTCCCCCTCCCACTGCAAGTTTGTCTCCAGCCCAGAACAAATGTCCTAGACCCTGGCAATGGGCAGGCAACATGGCCACCTGGACTCTCACTCTCATTTACAGAGAACTGTGTCTACCACTTGACTATACTGTTCCCAACAACCACTACATTCCTATTTACTCCCCACGCTTGTGTGGCTTCCTGTGCCATGGTCAGTTTGCCCATCCACCCTGCAGCCCCCACTTTTGTCCATACAGGTTGCTAGCACCTTAAACCTGTTCAATAATTGCAAAGGCTTAGGATCCTGCACTTCTACATTCTAGATCCCTGTACGTGCCTCACTTGCAGTCACAACCTCCCATCCCTGACCACTGACCAAATCAGACAAACCTATCTTAAGGGATGTGATCACCTCTTGGAACAAAATGTCGAGGTAACTTTCCCACTCCCTCACAGTGTCAGCAGCTCAGCCTCTAGCTCTTAGCTGAAGGTCCTTGGTCTGCAGACATTTACTGCAGATACATTTACCTTGGTTCACACAGGTGTCTACAAGCCCCTACATATTGCAGCTGCAACACATCACCATCTTTATTATGCATTAACTAACTTATTATCTTTCCTAAATTAATTTCCAAGTAATAAAGCCTACCACTTCCAATAAGCTTTCATACTGCTAGCAAACCTATTTCTCATAAAACTTCACAATGATGACTAAATTGCTTGAGTAAAATACTCACCAACCAATCACTTAACTTTTCCCTGTGATGTCATACTGTTATTTATGCTCTGAAAGTAATCGGCCTACAGATTGAGCATTCCCTAAATTAATGAAATCAACGTCACTCTCTAGTTGTTCAGTTAAAACAATACCACTCTCTAGCTGCTTCATGAAGTCTCTGGCATTCTCATTGTTTAATGTTGTCTCCATCACCATCACTGTTTAATGAAGTCTCCGCCACTCTTACTGTTTAATGAAGTCTCCACCACTCTTGCTGTTTAATGAAGTCTCTGCCACTATTGTTGTTTAATGAAGTCAGTGGGACACTTGCTGTTTCAAGAAGTCTCTGCCACTTTTGCAGTTTAATGAAATCTCTACCACTCTCGCTGTTTAATGAAGTGCCTATCACTCTTGCTGTTTAATGAAGTCTGTGCCACTCTCTCACTATTTAATGAAGTCTCCGCCATTCTCTCACTGTTTCATGAAATCTCTGCTATTCTCACTGTTTAATGAAGTCTGCGCCACTCTCACTGTTTAATGAAGTTTCCACAACACTCTCTGTTTAATTAAGTCTCCACAACTTTTGGTGTTTAGTAAAGTCTCCACAATTCTCTCTGTTTAAGGAAGTCTCAGCTGTTATCACTGTTTCATGAAACTTCTGCCATTCTCGCTGTTTAGTGAAGTCTCTGTCGCTCTCACTGTTTAATGGAGCCTCCACTGTTCTAGCGCTGTTTGATGAAATCTCCATTACTCTCTCTGTTTAATGCAGTCTCTGCCATCCTCTCACTGTTTAATGAAGCGTCTGCCACTCATGCTGTTTAATGAAGTTGCCACAATTCTCTCTTTGATGAAGTCTCCACTGCTCTCATGCTGTTTAATGAAGACTCTATCAATCTCATTGTTTAATAAAATCTCCATCACTCTCTGTTTAATGAGGTCTCCACCACTCTCGCTGTTTAATGAAGACTCCACCAATCTTACTATTTAACGAAGTCCATGCAACACTTACTGTTTATTGACATCTCTGTCACTCCCATTGTTGAATGAAGTCGCCACCGCTCTCACTGTTTAATGAAACCTCCATCACTTTTATTGTTTAATGAAGTCACAGCTATTCTCGCTGTTTAATGAAGTCTCCACCACTCTCTCTATTTAATGAAGGCTTTGCCACTCCCTCTTTGTTTAATGAAGTCTCCATCGCTCCAACTATTTAATGACATCTTCATCACTCTGTCTCTCTGTTTATTGACATCTTCACCATTCTCATTATTTATTGAAGCCTCCATCACATTCGTTGTTGAATGAAGTCTCTGCTACTCTCACTGTTCAATGCAGTCTCTGTCGCTCTCACTGTTTAATGATCTCTTCACCACCCTTGCTGTTTATTGACGTCTCTGCCACTCTTGTGCTGTTCAATGACATCTCCATCACTCCTACTATTTAATGAAGCGCCTGCCACTCTCTGTTTAATGAATTCTTCACCATTCTCATTATTTAATGAAATCTCAGCCAATGCCACTTTTAATGAAGCGTCCATAACGCTTGCACTGTTTAATGAAGTCTCCATCACTCTCACGCTGTTTAATGAAGTCGCTGCCACTCTCGCTGTTTAATGAAGACTCCACCAATCTAGCTATTTAATGAAGCCCCTGCTACACTTAATTTTTAATTGACATCTCTGCCACTCTCACTGTTTAATGAAGTCTCCACCACACTTGATGTTTAAGGAAGACTCCGCCAATCTCATTGTTTAATGAAGTCCCTGCCACACTTACTGTTTATTGACATCTCCACCATTCCCTCTTGGTTTAATGAAGTTCTCCACCACTCTTGTGCTGTTTAATGGAGTCCTCGTCACTCCCATTGTTGAATGAAATCACCACCACTCTTGCTGTTTAATGAAGTCAGCACCACTCTTGCTGTTTAATGAAGTCAGCACCACTCTTGCTGTTTAATGAAGTCTCCACCGTTTCCTCTTGATTTAATTAAGTCTCCATCACTCTCTTGCAGTTTAATGAAGTCTCCATCACTCCCACCATTTAATGACATCTCTGTCACTCTGTCTCTCTATTTAATGCCATATTTGCCACTCTTGCTGTTTACTGAAATCTCCACCACATTTGCTGTTGAATAAAGTCCCTGCCACTCTGAATGTTTATTGAAGTCTCCGTCACTCTCTCTCTGTTTAATTAAGTCTTTGTCATTCTTGCTGTTTAGTGAAGTCTCCTCCACTCTCACCGCTTAATGAAGTTTCCGTTACTCTCTCTTTGTTTAATGTAGTATTCACCACTCTCACTATTTAATGAAGTCTTCACCACTCTCACTGTTTGTTGAAGTCATCACCACTCTCACTGTTTAATGACGTCTGCACCTTTCTCGCTGTTTAATGAAATCTCCATCGCTCACATGCTGTTTAATGAAGTCTTCACCATTCTCACTGTTTAATGATGTCTGCACCATTCTCACTGTTAATGAAGTCTCTGTCACTTTCCCTCTCTCTCTGTTTAATGAAGTCTCTTCCACTCTTGTTGTTCAATGAACTCTCCACCAATCTTGCTGTTTAATGAAGTCTCCACCATTCCCTCTGTTTATTGAAGTATCCACCATTCTCAGTGTTTACTGAAGTCTCTGCCACTCCTCCTTGGTTTAATGATGTCTCCATCACTCTCATGCAGTTTAATGAAGTCGCGATCACCCCCACCATTTAATGACGTCTCCGTCACTCTATCTTTCTGTTTAATGGCATCATCCCCACTCATTGTTTACTGAAATCTCCGCCACCGGTTGAATGAAGTCTCCACCAGTATCAATGTTCAATGAAGTCTCCATCACACTCTCTGTTTAATGAAGTCTGCGCCATTCTACTGTTCAATGAATTCTCCACCACTCACATGCTGGTTAATGAAGTTTTCATCACTCTCACCATTTAATGAAGCCTCTGTCACTCTCTCTCTTTGTTTAATGAATTCTTTGCCACTCGCCATGTTTAATGAAGTGACCACCATTCTTGTTGTTTATTGAAGTCTTCAATACTCTCGCTGTTTATTGAACTCTCTGCCACTTTAGTGCTGTTTAACGACATCTCCATCACTCCCACTGTTTAATGAAGCCACTGCCACTCTCTGTTTAATGAAGTCCTCACCATTCTCGCTGTTTAGCCACTGTTTAATGAAGTGCCTGCATTATTGCTGTTTAATGAAGTCTCTGCCACTCCCTCCGGTTAAGGTAGAGTCCACTGCTCTCACCGTTTAATAAAGTCACCGCCAGTCTCTCTCGGTTTAATAAAATCTCCACCACTCTCTGTTTAATGTAGTCTACCACTCTCGCTATTTAAGGAAGATTCCACCACTCTTGCTGTCTAATGTAGACACTGCCACTCTCCCTATTTAATGAAGTTTCCACCACTCTGGCAGTTTGATGGGGTCTCCGCCACTCTTGCTGTTTAATGAAGTCCCTTGCCGCTCTCTCACTGTTTAATGAAGTCTCCATCATTCACGCTGCTTAATGAAGTCTCTTGCCACTCTCACTGTTTAATGCAATCTCCGCTATTCTCTCATTGTTTAAAGATCTCTTCACCACACTTACTGTTTATTGAAGCCTTTGCCACTCTCATGCTGTTTAATGACATCTCTATCACTCTCGTTCTTTAACGAATCCTTCGCCACCCTTGCTGTCTAATGGAGTCTTTCCCACTTTCACTGTTTATTGAAGTCTCTGCCACTCTAGTGCTGTATAATGACATCTCTGTAACTCCCACTGTTTAATGAAGCCCCCACCGCTCTCTGCTTAATGAACTCTTCACCATTCTCGCTATTCAGCCATTGTTTAGTGAAGTGTCCATCACTCCTGCTGTTTAATGAAGTCTCCAACACTCTTGCTGTTTAATGAAGTCTCTGCCAGTCTTGCTGTTTAATGAAGTCTCCACCACGCTCACTGTTTAACCAAATCTCTGCCCCTCTTGCTGTTAAATGAAGTCTCCGTCACTCTCTCACTGTTTAATGAAGTCTCCATCAATCTTGCTGTTTATTGACGTATCCACCACTCTCACTGTTAAGTGAAGAATCAGCTCATCTCTCTGTTTAATGAAGTCTGTCGCCAGTCTCTCGCTGTTTAATGAAGTGTCTGCCACTTCCTCTAATTAATGAAGTCTCTGCCACTCTCGCTGTTTAATGAAGTCTCTCGCCATTCCCTCACAGTTTAATGAGGTCTCTGCCATTCTCACTATTTATTGAAGACTCCACAACTCTCGCTGCTTAATGAAGTCTTCATCACTTTTGCTATTTAATGACGTCTCTGCAACCCTCTTTGGTTAATGAAGTCCCTCGCTACTTCCTCACTGGTTAATGACGTCTCTTGCCACTCTGTCACTGTTCAGTGAGGTCTCTGCCATTCATTGAAGACTCCACAACTCTTGCTATTTAATGAAGTCTCCACCACTCTCACTATTTAATGAAGTCTCTGCCACTTTTGCTGTTAAGTGAAGGTACTGCCACTCTCGCTGTTAAATGAAGTCTCCGCCATTCTCATTGTAAAGTGAAGACTCCACCACTCTCGCTGTGAAATGAAGTCTCTGCCACTCTTGCTGTTTAATGAAGTGTCCACCACCTTCGCTGTTAAGTGAAGACTCGGTTACTCTCTGTGTTTAATGAAGTCTGTTGCCACCCTCTCGCTGTTTAACGAAGTGTCCACCACTTTCGCTGTTAAATGAAGTCCCTGCCACTCTCGCTGCTAAGTGAAGGCTCTGCCACTCTCGCTGTTAAATGAAGTCTCTGCCACTCTCGCTGTTTAATAAAGTCTCTTGCCATTCCCTCACAGTTTAATGAGGTCTCTGCCATTCTCGCTGTTTATTGAAGACTCTACAACTCTTGCTGCTTAATGAAGTCTCTGCCACTCTCGCTGGTTCATGAGGTCTCTCTCCATTCCCTTGCAGTTTAATAAGGTCTCTGCCATTCTCACTATTTATTGAAGACTCCACAACTCTCGGTGCTTAATGAAGTCTCCATCACTTTTGCTATTTAATGAAGTCTCTGCAACCCTCTTTGGTTAATGAAGTCCCTCGCTACTTCCTCACTGGTTAATGAGGTCTCTCGCCATTCTGTCACTGTTCAATGAGGTCTCTGCCATTCATTGAAGACTCCACAACTCTTGCTGTTTAATGAAGTCTCCACCACTCTCACTGTTTAATGAAGTCTCTGCCACTTTTGCTGTTAAGTGAAGGCACTGCCACTCTCGCTGTTAAATGAAGTCTCTGCCATTCTCATTGTAAAGTGAAGACTCTACCACTCTCGCTGTGAAATGAAGTCTCTGCCACTCTTGCTGTTTAATGAAGTGTCCACCACCTTCGCTGTTAAGTGAAGACTCGGTTACTCTCTGTGTTTAATGAAGTCTGTTGCCACCCTCTCGCTGTTTAACGAAGTGTCCACCACTTTCGCTGTTAAATGAAGTCCCTGCCACTCTCGCTGCTAAGTGAAGGCTCTGCCACTCTCGCTGTTAAATGAAGTCTCTGCCACTCTCGCTGTTTAATAAAGTCTCCGCCACTCTCGCTGTTAAATGAAGTCTCTGCCATTCTCGTTGTTTAATGAAGTCTCTCGCCATTCCCTCACAGTTTAATGAGGTCTCTGCCCTTCTCGCTGTTTATTGAAGACTCCACAACTCTCGCTGCTTAATGAAGTCTCTGCCACTCTTGCTATTTAATGAAGTCTCTGCCACTCTCGCTGGTTCATGAGATCTCTCTCCATTCCCTTGCAGTTTAATAAGGTCTCTGCCATTCTCACTATTTATTGAAGACTCCACAGCTCTCGGTGCTTAATGAAGTCTCTCGCCACTCTTCTGCTGTGTAATGAAGGCTCTGTCATTCTTGCTGTTTACTGAAGTCTCCACCACTCTCCATGTTAAGTGAAGGCTCCACCAATCTTGCTTTTTAATGAAGTCTCCACCACTCTTGCTGTTTAATGAAGTCTCCACCACTTTCGCTGTCAAGTGAAGGATCTGCCACTCCTGCTGTTTAATGAAGTTCCCGATACTCTCGCTGCTCAATGAAGACTCGGCTACTCTCTCCGTTTAATGAAGTATGTCTCAGCACTCTTCCTGTTTAATGAAGCCTCTGCCACTCTCGCTGTTAAATGAAGACCAAGCCAGCCTTGCCATTTAATGAAGTCTCCACCACTCTCCCTGTTCAATGAAGTCTCCAATGCTCTCACTGTTTAATGAAGTCTCCATCAATCTTGCTGTTTATTGAAGTATCCATCAATCTTACTGTTAAGTGAAGACTCAGCTCATCTCTCTGTTTAATGAAGTTTGTCACCACTCTCTCGCTGTTTAATGAAGAGTCCGCCTTCTCTAATTAATGAAGTCTCTGCCCTTCTCGCTGTTTATTGAAGACTCCACAACTCTCACTACTTAATGAAGTCTCTGCCACTCTTGTTATTTAATGAAGTCTCTGCCACTCTTGCTGTTTAATGAAGTCTCTCTCCATTCCCTCGCAGTTTAATGAGGTCTCCGCCATTCTCGCTATTTATTGAAGACTCCACAACTCTCGCTGATGAATGAAGTCTCCGCCACTCTTGCACTGTTTAATGAAGTCTCCACCACACTCACCATTTAATGAATCTCCACCACTCTCACTGTTTAATGACGTGTCTGCCACTTTCGCTGTTAAGTGAAGGTACTGCCACTCTCACTGTTAAATGAAGTCTCCGCCAGTCTCGCTGTTTAATGAAGTCTCCGCCACTCTCGCTGTTAAATGAAGTCTCTGCCACTCTTGCTGTTTAATGAAGTGTCCACCACCCTCACTTTTAAGTGAAGACTCGGTTACTCTCTCTGGTTAATGAAGTCTGTCGCCACCCTCTCGCTGTTTAACGAAGTGTCCAACACTTTCGATGTTAAATGAAGTCTCTGCCACTCTCGCTGCTAAGTGAAGGCTCTGCCACTCTTGCTGTTACATGAAGTCTCTGCCACTCTTGCTGTGAAGTGAAGTCTCCGCCACTTTCTCTATTTAATGAAGTCTTTGCCACTCTCGCTGTTTAATGAAGTCTCTCTCCATTCCCTCACAGTTTAATGAGGTCTCTGACCTTCTCGCTATTTATTGAAGACTCCACAACTCTCGCTGCTTAATGAAGTCTCTCGCTACTTCCTCGCTGGTTAATGAGGTCTCTCGCTATTCTCTAACTGTTCAATAAGGTCTCTGTCATCATCGCTATTGAGTGATTACTCCACAACTCTTGCTGATTAATGAAGCCTCCATCACTCTTGCACTGTTTAATGACGTCTCTGCCACTTTCTCTGTTTAATGAAGTCTCAAACACTCTCACTGTTAAATTAAGTCTCCGCCACTCTCACTGTTAAATGAAGTCTCCACCACTCTCACTGTTAACTGAAGTCTCTGCCACTCTCGTTGTTAAGTGAAGTCTCTGCCACTCTTGCTGTTTAATTAAGTCTCTGCCACTCTCGCTGTTAAATGAAGTCTCCACCACTCTTATTGTTTAATGAATTCTCCAGCACTGTCTCTGTCACTCTTGCTGATTAATTTAGCCTCCACCACTATGGCTGTTTCATGAAGTCTCTGCGCTTCTCGCTGGTTAATGAATTCTCCACCATTCTCCCTCTGTAATGAAGTTACTGTCACTCTCGCTGTTTAATGAAGTTACCGACACTCTCGCTGTTAAGTGAAGACTCCACCACTCTGGCTGCTTAATGAAGCGGCTACCACTCTTGATTTTAATGGAGCCTCTGCCACTCTCCCTGTTTAATGAAGCCTCCACCATGCTCCCTGTTCAATGAAGTCTCCACCGAGTCTCACTATTTAATGATGTCTCTGTCACTCTCTCTGTTTAATGAAGACTCAGCAACTCTCAATGTTTAATGAAGTCTCTGCCACTCTTCCTGTTAAATGAAAACTCTGTGACTCTCGCTGTGTAATGAAGCCTCTGCTACTATCTATGCAAGGAAGACCCTGCTGTTCTCACTGTTTAATGGTGTCTGTGCCACACTCTTGCTGGTTAATGAAGCCTCCGCCAATCTCCCTGCTTAAGGAAGTCTGCACTACGCTGTTTAATGAAGTCTCCACCACTCTCGTTGTTAAATGAAGTCTCCTCCACTCTCACTGTTAAATGAAGTCTCCACCACTCTCGTTGTTAAGTGAAGGCTCCACCACTCTCGCTGTTAAATGAAGTCTCCGCCACTCTCGGTGTTAAGTGAAGGCTCCACCACTCTCACTGTTTAATAAAGTCTCCGCCACTCTCGCTGTTTAATAAAGTCTCCGCCACTCTCGCTGCTTAATGAAGTCTCTGCCACTCTCACTGTTAAATGAAATCTCCATCACTTTCGCTGTCAAGTGAAGGATCTGCCACTCTTGCTGTTTAATGAAGTTCCCGACACTCTCGCAGTTCAATGAAAACTCGGCTACTCTGTTTAATGAAGTATGTCTCAGTACTCTTCCTGTTTAATGAAGCCTCTGCCACTCTCGCTGTTAAATGAAGAGTTGCCACTCGCCATTTAATGAAACCCCCGCCACGCTCCCTGTTCAATGAAGTCTCCACCGCTCTCACAATTTATTGAAGTCTCTGTCACTCTGTTTAATGAAGTCTCCACCACTCTCACTGTTTAATGAAGTCTCCACCACTCTCACTGTTAAATGAAGTCTCCACCACACTCGTTGTTAAGTGAAGGCTCCACCACTCTCGCAGTTTAATAAAGTCTCCGTCACTCTCGCTGTTTAATGAAGTGTCCACCACCCTCACTGTTAAGTGAAGACTCGGTTACTCTCTCTGGTTAATCAAGTCTGTCGCCACCCTCTCGCTGTTTAACGAAGTGTCCAACACTTTCACTGTTAAATGAAGTCTCTGCCACTCTCGCTGCTAAGTGAAGGCTCTGCCACTCTTGCTGTTACATGAAGTCTCTGCCAATCTTGCAGTGAAGTGAAGTCTCCGCCACTTTCTCTATTTAATGAAGTCTCTGCCACTCTCGCTGCTTAATGAAGTCTCTCGCTACTTCCTCGCTGGTTAATGAGGTCTCTCGCTATTCTCTAACTGTTCAATAAGGTCTCTGTCATCATCGCTATTGAGTGATGACTCCACAACTCTTTGCTGATTAATGAAGCCTCCATCACTCTTGCACTGTTTAATGACGTCTCTGCCACTTTCGCTGTTAACTGAAGTCTCCACAACTCTCGTTATTAAGTGAAGTCTCCACCACTGTTGCTGTTCAATGAAAACTCTGCGACTCTCGCTGTGTAATGAAGCCTCTGCTACTCTTTATGCAAGGAAGATCCTGCTGTTCTCACTGTTTAATGGTGTCTGTGCCACTCTTTTGCTGGTTAATGAAGCCTCCACCAATCTCCCTGCTTAAGGAAGTCTGTACCACTCTGTTAAATGAAGTCTCCACCACACTTGTTGTTAAGTGAAGGCTCCACCACTCTCGCTGTTTAATAAAGTCTCCGCCACTCTCGCTGTTTAATGAAGTCTCTGCCACTGTCGCTGTTAAATGAAGTCTCCACCACTTTCGCTGTCAAGTGAAGGATCTGCCACTCTTGCTGTTTAATAAAGTTCCTGACACTCTCGCTGTTCAATGAAAACTCGGCTGCTCTCTCTGTTTAATGAAGTATGTCTCAGCACTCTTCCTGTTTAATGAAGCTTCTGCCACTCTCGCTGTTAAATGAAGAGTTGCCACTCGCCGTTTAATGAAACCCCCACCACACTCCCTGTTCAATGAAGTCTCCACCGCTCTCACTATTTATTGAAGTCTCTGTCACTCTGTTTAATGAAGTCTCCACCACTCTCACTGTTATATGAAGTCTCCACCACTCTTGCTGTTAAGTGAAGGCTCCGCCACTCTCACTGTTAAATGAAGTCTCTGCCACTCTCGATGTTAAGTGAAGGCTCCACCACTCTTGCTGTTTAATAAAGTCTCCGCCACTCTCGCTGTTTAATGAAGTCTCTGCCACTCTCACTGTTTAATAAAGTCTCCGCCACTCTCGCTGTTTAATGAAGTCTCTGCCACTCTCGCTGTTCAATGAAGTCTGCACCACTTTCGCTGTCCAGTGAAGGATCTGCCACTCTTGCTGTTTAATGAAGTTCCCGACACTCTCGCTGTTCAATGAAAACTCGGCTACTCTCTCTGTTTAATGAAGTATGTCTCAGCACTCTTCCTGTTTAATGAAGCTTCTGCCACTCTCGCTGTTAAATGAAGAGTTGCCACTCGCCGTTTAATGATACCTCCGCCACGGTCCCTGTTCAATGAAGTCTCCACCGCTCTCACTATTTATCGAAGTCTCTGTCACTCTGTTTAATGAAGTCTCCACCACTCTCACTGTTATATGAAGTCTCCACCACTCTTGCTGTTAAGTGAAGGCTCCGCCACTCTCACTGTTAAATGAAGTCTCTGCCACTCTCGCTGCTAAGTGAAGGCTCTGCCACTCTTGCTGTTACATGAAGTCTCTGCCAATCTTGCAGTGAAGTGAAGTCTCCGCCACTTTCTCTATTTAATGAAGTCTCTGCCACTCTCGCTGCTTAATGAAGTCTCTCGCTACTTCCTCGCTGGTTAATGAGGTCTCTCGCTATTCTCTGACTGTTCAATAAGGTCTCTGTCATCATCGCTATTGAGTGATGACTCCACAACTCTTTGCTGATTAATGAAGCCTCCATCACTCTTGCACTGTTTAATGACGTCTCTGCCACTTTCGCTGTTAACTGAAGTCTCCACAACTCTCGTTATTAAGTGAAGTCTCCACCACTGTTGCTGTTCAATGAAAACTCTGCGACTCTCGCTGTGTAATGAAGCCTCTGCTACTCTTTATGCAAGAAAGATCCTGCTGTTCTCACTGTTTAATGGTGTCTGTGCCACTCTTTTGCTGGTTAATGAAGCCTCCACCAATCTCCCTGCTTAAGGAAGTCTGTACCACTCTGTTAAATGAAGTCTCCACCACACTTGTTGTTAAGTGAAGGCTCCACCACTCTCGCTGTTTAATAAAGTCTCCGCCACTCTCGCTGTTTAATGAAGTCTCTGCCACTGTCGCTGTTAAATGAAGTCTCCACCACTTTCGCTGTCAAGTGAAGGATCTGCCACTCTTGCTGTTTAATAAAGTTCCTGACACTCTCGCTGTTCAATGAAAACTCGGCTGCTCTCTCTGTTTAATGAAGTATGTCTCAGCACTCTTCCTGTTTAATGAAGCTTCTGCCACTCTCGCTGTTAAATGAAGAGTTGCCACTCGCCGTTTAATGAAACCCCCACCACACTCCCTGTTCAATGAAGTCTCCACCGCTCTCACTATTTATTGAAGTCTCTGTCACTCTGTTTAATGAAGTCTCCACCACTCTCACTGTTATATGAAGTCTCCACCACTCTTGCTGTTAAGTGAAGGCTCCGCCACTCTCACTGTTAAATGAAGTCTCTGCCACTCTCGATGTTAAGTGAAGGCTCCACCACTCTTGCTGTTTAATAAAGTCTCCGCCACTCTCGCTGTTTAATGAAGTCTCTGCCACTCTCACTGTTTAATAAAGTCTCCGCCACTCTCGCTGTTTAATGAAGTCTCTGCCACTCTCGCTGTTAAATGAAGTCTCCACCACTTTCGCTGTCAAGTGAAGGATCTGCCACTCTTGCTGTTTAATAAAGTTCCTGACACTCTCGCTGTTCAATGAAAACTCGGCTGCTCTCTCTGTTTAATGAAGTATGTCTCAGCACTCTTCCTGTTTAATGAAGCTTCTGCCACTCTCGCTGTTAAATGAAGAGTTGCCACTCGCCGTTTAATGAAACCCCCACCACACTCCCTGTTCAATGAAGTCTCCACCGCTCTCACTATTTATTGAAGTCTCTGTCACTCTGTTTAATGAAGTCTCCACCACTCTCACTGTTATATGAAGTCTCCACCACTCTTGCTGTTAAGTGAAGGCTCCGCCACTCTCACTGTTAAATGAAGTCTCTGCCACTCTCGATGTTAAGTGAAGGCTCCACCACTCTTGCTGTTTAATAAAGTCTCCGCCACTCTCGCTGTTTAATGAAGTCTCTGCCACTCTCACTGTTTAATAAAGTCTCCGCCACTCTCGCTGTTTAATGAAGTCTCTGCCACTCTCGCTGTTCAATGAAGTCTGCACCACTTTCGCTGTCCAGTGAAGGATCTGCCACTCTTGCTGTTTAATGAAGTTCCCGACACTCTCGCTGTTCAATGAAAACTCGGCTGCTCTCTCTGTTTAATGAAGTATGTCTCAGCACTCTTCCTGTTTAATGAAGCTTCTGCCACTCTCGCTGTTAAATGAAGAGTTGCCACTCGTCATTTAATGAAACCCCCACCACACTCCCTGTTCAATGAAGTCTCCACCGCTCTCACTATTTATTGAAGTCTCTGTCACTCTGTTTAATGAAGTCTCCACCACTCTCACTGTTATATGAAGTCTCCACCACTCTTGCTGTTAAGTGAAGGCTCCGCCACTCTCACTGTTAAATGAAGTCTCTGCCACTCTCGATGTTAAGTGAAGGCTCCACCACTCTTGCTGTTTAATAAAGTCTCCGCCACTCTCGCTGTTTAATGAAGTCTCTGCCACTCTCACTGTTTAATAAAGTCTCCGCCACTCTCGCTGTTTAATGAAGTCTCTGCCACTCTCGCTGTTCAATGAAGTCTGCACCACTTTCGCTGTCCAGTGAAGGATCTGCCACTCTTGCTGTTTAATGAAGTACCCGACACTCTCGCAGTTTTATGAAAACTCGGCTATTCTCTCTGTTTAATGAAGTATGTCTCAGCACTCTTCCTGTTTAATAAAGCCTCTGCCACTCTTGCTGTTAAATGAAGAGTTGCCACTCGCCATTTAATGATACCTCCGCCACGCTCCCTGTTCAATGAAGTCTCCACCGCTCTCACTCTTTATTGAAGTCTCTGTCACTCTGTTTGTTTAATGAAGTCCCTGCCATTCTCGCTGTTAAATGAAAACTCTGCCACTCTCGCTGTGTAATGAAGCCTCTGCAACTCTCTGTGCAAGGAAGACCCTGCTGTTCTCACTGTTTAATGGTGTCTGTGCCACTCTCTTGCTGGTTAATGAAGCCTCCACAAATCTCCCTGCTTAAGGAAGTCTGCACCACTCTGTTTAATGAAGTCTCTGCCACTTTCGCTGTTAAATGAAGTCTCCACCACTCTTGATGTTAAGTGAAGGCTCCACCACTCCCGCTTTTTAATGCAGTCTCCGCTACTCTTGCAGTTTAATGAAGTTTCTGCCCCTCTCACTGTTAAATGAAGTCTCTGCCACTTTCGCTGTTAAATGAAGTCTCTGCCACACTCACTGTTAAATGAAGTCTCTGCCACACTCACTGTTAAATGAAGTCTCTGCCACTTTCGCTGTCAGGTGAAGAATCTGCCACTCTTGCTGTTTAATGACGTTTTCTACACTCTCGCTGTTCCATGAAGTCTCCACCGTCTCTCACTATTTAATGAAGTCTCTGTCACTCTCTCTGTTTAATGAAGACTCAGCAACTCTCAATGTTTAATGAAGTCTCTGCCACTCTTGCTGTTAAATGAAAGCTCTGCGACTCTCGATGTTAAGTGAAGGCTCCACCACTCTCACTGTTTAATAAAGTCTCCGCCACTCTCGCTGTTTACTGAAGTCTCTGCCACTCTCGCTGTTCAATGAAATCTCCACCACTTTCGCTGTCAAGTGAAGGATCTGCCACTCTTGCTGTTTAATGAAGTTCCCGACACTCTCGCAGTTCAATGAAAACTCGGCTACTCTCTCTGTTTAATGAAGTATGTCTCAGCAATCTTCCTGTTTAATGAAGCCTCTGCCACTCTCGCTGTTAAATGAAGAGTTGCCACTCGCCATTTAATGATACCTCCGCCACACTCCCTGTTCAATGAAGTCTCCACCGCTCTCACTATTTATTGAAGTCTCTGTCACTCTCTTTGTTTACTGAAGTCTCTGCCACTGTTAAATGAAAACTCTGCCACTCTCGCTGTGTAATGAAGCCTCTGCTACTCTCTATGCAAGGAAGACCCTGCTGTTCTCACTGTTTGATGGTGTCTGTGCCACTCTCTTGCTGGTTAAAGAAGCCTCCACAAATCTCCCTGCTTAAGGAAGTCTGCACCACTCTGTTTAATGAAGTCTCTGCCACTCTTGATGTTAAGTGAAGGCTCCACCACTCCCGCTTTTTAATGCAGTCTCTGCTACTCTTGCTGTTTAATGAAGTCACTGCCACTCTCACTGTTAAATGAAGTCTCTGCCACTCTCACTGTTAAATGAAGTCTCTGCCACTTTCGCTGTCAGGTGAAGAATCTGCCACTCTTGCTGTTTAATGAAGTTTTCTACACTCTCGCTGTTTAATGAAGTCTCCACCGTCTCTCACTATTTAATGAAGTCTCTGTCACTCTCTCTGTTTAATGAAGACTCAGCAAATCTCAATCTTTAATGAAGTCTCTGCCATATTGGTATTGAATGAACGCTCTGCCACTCTCGCTGTGTAAAGAAGCCTCTGCTACTATCTATGCAAGGAAGACCCTGCTGTTCTCTCTGTTTAATGGTGTCTGTGCCACTCTCTTGCTGGTTAATGAAGCCTCTGCCAATCTCCCTGCTTAAGGAAGTCTGCACCACTCTGTTTAATGAAGCCTCCGCCACTCTCGCTGTTAAACGAAGTCTCCTCCACTCTCGCTGTTAAATGAAGTCTCTATTACTCTCACTGTTAAATGAAGTCTCAACCACTCTCGATGTTAAGTGAAGGCTCCACCACTCTCGCTGTTTAATGAAGTCTCTGCCACTCTCGCTGTTAAATGAAGTCTCCACCACTTTCGCTGTCAGGTGAAGAATCAGCCACTCTCGCTGTTAAATGAAGTCTCCGCCACTCTTGATGTTAAGTGAAGGCCCCACCACTCCCGCTTTTTAATGCAGTCTTCGCTACTGTTGCTGTTTAATGAAGTCTCTGCCACTCTCACTGTTAAATGAAGTCTCTGCCACTCTCACTGTTAAATGAAGTCTCTGCCACTTTCGCTGTCAGGTGAAGAATCTGCCACTCTTGCTGTTTAATGAAGTCTCTGCCACTGTCGCTGTTAAATGAAGTCTCCACCACTTTCGCTGTCAAGTGAAGGATCTGCCACTCTCGCTGTTTAATGAAGTCTCTGCCACTCTCGCTGTTAAATGAAGTCTCCACCACTTTCGCTGTCAAGTGAAGGATCAGCCACTCTCGCTGTTAAATGAAGTCTCCGCCACTCTTGATGTTAAGTGAAGGCCCCACCACTCCCGCTTTTTAATGCAGTCTTCGCTACTGTTGCTGTTTAATGAAGTCTCTGCCACTCTCACTGTTAAATAAAGTCACTATTACTCTCACTGTTAAATGAAGTCTCTGCCACTCTCGATGTTAAGTGAAGGCTCCACCACTCTCGCTGTTTAATGAAGTCTCTGCCACTGTCGCTGTTAAATGAAGTCTCCACCACTTTCGCTGTCAAGTGAAGGATCTGCCACTCTCGCTGTTTAATGAAGTCTCTGCCACTCTCGCTGTTAAATGAAGTCTCCACCACTTTCGCTGTCAAGTGAAGGATCTGCCACTCTTGCTGTTTAATGATGTTCTCGACACTCTCGCAGTTCAATGAAAACTCGGCTACTCTCTCTGTTTAATGAAGTATGTCTCAGCACTCTTCCTGTTTAATAAAGCCTCTGCCACTCTCGCTGTTAAATGAAGAGTTGCCACTCGCCATTTAATGAAAACCCCGCCACGCACCCTGTTCAGTGAAGTCTCCACCGCTCTCACTATTTATTGAAGTCTCTGTCACTCTGTTTAATGAAGTCTCCACCACTCTCACTGTTATATGAAGTCTCCACCACTCTCGTTGTTAAGTGAAGGCTCCGACAATCTCACTGATAAATGAAGTCTCCGCCACTCTCGATGTTAACAGAAGGCTCCACCACTCTTGCTGTTTAATAAAGTCTCCGCCACTCTCGCTGTTAAATGAAGTCTCCACCACTTTCGCTGTCAGGTGAAGAATCAGCCACTCTCGCTGTTAAATGAAGTCTCCGCCACTCTTGATGTTAAGTGAAGGCCCCACCACTCCCGCTTTTTAATGCAGTCTTCGCTACTGTTGCTGTTTAATGAAGTCTCTGCCACTCTCACTGTTAAATGAAGTCTCTGCCACTCTCACTGTTAAATGAAGTCTCTGCCACTTTCGCTGTCAGGTGAAGAATCTGCCACTCTTGCTGTTTAATGACGTTTTCTACACTCTCGCTGTTCAATGAAGTCTCCACCGTCTCTCACTATTTAATGAAGTCTCTGTCACTCTCTCTGTTTAATGAAGTCTCTATTACTCTCACTGTTAAATGAAGTCTCTGCCACTCTCGATGTTAAGTGAAGGCTCCACCACTCTCGCTGTTTAATGAAGTCTCCGCCACTCTCGCTGTTTAATGAAGTCTCTGCCACTGTCGCTGTTAAATGAAGTCTCCACCACTTTCGCTGTCAAGTGAAGGATCTGCCACTCTCGCTGTTTAATGAAGTCTCTGCCACTCTCGCTGTTAAATGAAGTCTCCACCACTTTCGCTGTCAAGTGAAGGATCTGCCACTCTTGCTGTTTAATGATGTTCTCGACACTCTCGCAGTTCAATGAAAACTCGGCTACTCTCTCTGTTTAATGAAGTATGTCTCAGCACTCTTCCTGTTTAATAAAGCCTCTGCCACTCTCGCTGTTAAATGAAGAGTTGCCACTCGCCATTTAATGAAAACCCCGCCACGCACCCTGTTCAGTGAAGTCTCCACCGCTCTCACTATTTATTGAAGTCTCTGTCACTCTGTTTAATGAAGTCTCCACCACTCTCACTGTTATATGAAGTCTCCACCACTCTCGTTGTTAAGTGAAGGCTCCGACAATCTCACTGATAAATGAAGTCTCCGCCACTCTCGATGTTAACAGAAGGCTCCACCACTCTTGCTGTTTAATAAAGTCTCCGCCACTCTCGCTGTTTAATGAAGTCTCTGCCACTCTCACTGTTCAATGAAGTCTCCACCACTTTCGCTGTCAAGTGAAGGATCTGCCACTCTTGCTGTTTAATGAAGTTCCCGACACTCTCGCAGTTCAATGAAAACTCGGCTACTCTCTCCATTTAATAGAGTATGTCTCAGCAATCTTCCTGTTTAATGAAACCTCCGCCACGCTCCCTGTTCAGTGAAGTCTCCACCGGTCTCACTGTTTATTGAAGTCTCTGTCACTCTCTCTGTTTAATGAAGTCTCTGCCACTCTCGCTGTTAAATGAAAACTCTGCGACTCTCACTGTGTAATGAAGCCTCTGCTACTATCTATGCAAGGAAGACCCTGCTGTTCTCTCTGTTTAATGGTGTCTGTGCCACTCTTTTGCTGGTTAATGAAGCGTCCGCCAATCTCCCTGCTTAAGGAAGTCTGCACCACTCTGTTTAATGAAACCTCCGCCACTATCGCTGTCCAAAGAAGCCGCAGCTAATCCCGTTGTTTAAAGAAGTGTCCAGAGATCTCACACTGTTTAATGAAGTCTCTATCACTTTTTCTGTTTCAAGGAATCTCTGTCACTGTCACACTTTAATGAAGTCTACACCACTTTCTCTGTTTAATGAAGTCTACACCACTTCCTCTGTTTAATGAAGTCTTCACCACACTCGCTGTTTAATGAAGTCTCTGTCACTCTTGCTGTTAAGTGAAAGCTCCACCATTCTCGCTGTTAAATGAATACTCTGCCACACTCACGGTTAAATGAAGTCTCCACCACTTTCGCTGTCAAGTGAAGGATCTGCCACTCTTGCTGTTTAATGAGGTTCCCGACACTCTCGCTGTTCAATGAAGACTCGGCTACTCTCTCCAATTAATAAAGTATGTCTCAGCAATCTTCCTGTTTAATGAAGCCTCTGCCACTCTCGCTGTTAAATGAAGACTATGCCACCCTCGCCATTTAATGAAGTCTCCACCACTCTCCCTGTTCAATGAAGTCTCCACTGCTTTCACTATTTAATGAAGTCTCTGTTACTCTCACTGTTAAATGAAGTCTCCACCACTCTCGTTGTTAATTGAAGTCTCCACCACTCTTGTTGTTAAATGAAATCTCCGCCACTCTCGCTGTGTAATGAAGCCTCTGCTACTCTCTATCCAAGGAAGACCCTGCTATTCTCACTGTTTAATGGTGTCTGTGCCACTCTCTTGCTGGTTAGTGAAGACTCCGCCAATCTCCCTGCGTAACGAAGTCTGCACCATTCTGTTTAATGAAGCCTCCGCCACTATCGCTGATCAAAGAAGCCGCAGCTAATCCTGTTGTTTCAAGAAGTGTCCAGAGATCTCACATGTTTAATGAAGTCTCTATCACTTTTTCTGTTTCAAGGAATCTCTGTCAATGTCACACTGTTTAATGAAGTCTACACCACTTTCTCTGTTTAATGAAGTCTTCACCACACTCGCTGTTTAATGAAGTCTCTGTCACTCTTGCTGTTAGGTGAAAGCTCCGCCATTCTCGCTGTTAAATGAATACTCTGCCACTCTCGCTTTTATGTGAAGACTCCGCCATTCTCACTGTTTAATGAAGTCTCAGTCATTCTTCCGCTGTTTAATGAAGTCTCTGCCACTCTCGCTGTTAAATGAAGACTCGGCTACTCTCTCCATTTAATAGAGTATGTCTCAGCAATCTTCCTGTTTAATGAAGCCTCTGCCACTCTCACTGTTAATTGAAGCCTCTGCCACTCTCACTGTTAAATGAAGACTATGCCACCCTCGCCATTTAATGAAGTGTCCACCACTCTCCCTGTTCAATGAAGTCTCCACTGATATCACTATTTAATGAAGTCTCTGTTACTCTCACTGTTAAATGAAGTCTCCACCACTCTCGTTGTTAAATGAAGTCTCCACCACTCTCGTTGTTAAATGAAGTCTCCACCACTCTCGTTGTTAAATGAAGTCTCCACCACTTTCGTTGTTAAATGAAGTCTCCGCCACTCTCTTTGTTAAATGTAGTCTGCACCACTCTCCGCCACTATCGCTGTTCAAAGAAGCCGCAGCTAATCCCGTTGTTTCAAGAAGTGTCCGGAGATCTCACACTGTTTAATGAAGTCTCTATCACTTTGTCTGTTTCAAGGAATCTCTGTCAATGTCACACTGTTTAATGAAGTCTACACCACACTCACTGTTTAATGAAGTCTCTGTCATTCTTGCTGTTAAGTGAAAGCTCCGCCATTCTTGCTGTTAAATGAATACTCTGCCACTCTCGCTTTTAAGTGAAGACTCCGCCACTCTCACTGTTTAATGAAGTCTCAGTCATTCTTCCGCTGTTTAATAAAGTCTCTGCCACTCTCGCTGTTAAATGAAGTTTCCGCCACTCTCGATGTTAAGTGAAGGCTCCACCACTCCGTTATTTAATGAAGTCTCCACCACTCCTGCTGTTTAATGAAGTCTCTGCCACACTCACGGTTAAATGAAGTCTCCACCACTTTCGCTGTCAAGTCAATGATCTGCCACTCTTGCTGTTTAATGAAGTTCCCGACACTCTCGCTGTTCAATGAAGACTCGGCTACTCTCTCCATTTAATAGAGTATGTCTCAGCAATCTTCCTGTTTAATGAAGCCTCTGCCACTCTCTCTGTTAAATGAAGACGATGCCACCCTCACCATTTAATGAAGTCTCCACTGCTTTCCCTATTTAATGAAGTCTCTGTTACTCTCACTTTTAAATGAAGTCTCCACCACTCTTGTTGTTAAATGAAGTCTCCACCACTCTTGTTGTTAAATGAAGTCTCCACCAGTCTTGTTGTTAAATGAAGTCTCCGTCACTCTCTTTGTTAAATGAAGTCTCCTCCACTCTCCGCCACTATCGCTGTTCAAAGAAGCCGCAGCTAATCCCGTAGTTTCAAGAAGTGTCCGGAGATCTCACACTGTTTAATGAAGTCTCTATCACTTTGTCTGTTTCAAGGAATCTCTGTCAATGTCACACTGTTTAATGAAGTCTTCTCCACTTTCTCTGTTTAATGAAGTCTTCACCACACTCGCGGTTTAATGAAGTCTCTGTCACTCTTGCTGTTAAGTGAAAGCTCCGCCATTCTCGCTGTTAAATGAATACTCTTCCACTCTCGCTTTTAAGTGAAGACTCCGCCACTCTCACTGTTTAATGAAGTCTCAGTCATCCTTCCGCTGATTAAGAAAGTTTCTGCCACTCTCGCTGTTAAATGA
Organism: Isurus oxyrinchus; assembly: GCA_026770705.1. Classification (NCBI taxonomy): domain Eukaryota; kingdom Metazoa; phylum Chordata; class Chondrichthyes; order Lamniformes; family Lamnidae; genus Isurus; species Isurus oxyrinchus. Next base: position 107,666,356 of record JANJGN010000019.1, on the reverse strand, counting down.
AGTCTCCGCCAATCTTGATGTTAAGTGAAGGCTCCACCACTCCGTTATTTAATGAAGTCTCCACCACTCCTGCTGTTTAATGAAGCCTCTGCCACACTCACTGTTAAATGAAGACTATGCCACCCTCGCCATTTAATGAAGTCTCCACCACTCTCCCTGTTCAATGAAGTCTCCACTGCTTTCACTATTTAATGAAGTCTCTGTTACTCTCACTGTTGAATGAAGTCTCCACCACTCTTGTTGTTAAATGAAGTCTCCGCCACTCTCGTTGTTAAATGAAGTCTCCGCCACTCTCATTGTTAAATGAAGTCTACACCACTCTCGTTGTTAAATGAAGTCTTCGCCACTCTCATTGTGAAATGAAGTCTCCACAACTCTCGTTGTTAAATGAAGTCTCCACCACTCTCGTCGTTAAATTAAGTCTCCACCACTCTCTTTGTTAAATGAAGTCTCCACCACTCTTGTAGATAAATGAAGTCTCCACCACTCTCGGTGTTAAGTGAAGGCTCTGCCACTCTCGCTGTTAAATGAAGTCTCTGCCATTCTCACTTTAAATGAAATCTCTGCGACTCTCGCTGTGTAATGAAGCCTCTGCTACTCTCTATGCAAGGAAGACCCTGCTGTTCTCACTGTTTAATGGTGTCTGTGCCACTCTCTTGCTGGTTAATGAATCCTCCGCCAATCTCACTGCATAAGGAAGTCTGCACCATTCTGTTTAATGAAGCCTCCGCCACTATCACTGTTCAAAGAATCCGCAGCTAATCCCGTTGTTTCAAGAAGTGTCCGGAGATCTCACACTGTTTAATGATGTCTCTATCACTTTGTCTGTTTCAAGGAATCTCTGTCAATGTCACACTGTTTAATGATGTCTACACCACTTTCTTTGTTTAATGAAGTCTTCACCACACTCGCTGTTTAATGAAGTCTCTGTCACTCTTGCTGTTAAGTGAAAGCTCCGCCATTCTCGCTGTTAAATGAATACTCTTCCACTCTCGCTTTTAAGTGAAGACTCCGCCACTCTCACTGTTTAATGAAGTCTCAGTCATTCTTCCGCTGTTTAATAAAGTCTCTGCCACTCTTGCTGTTAAATGAAGTCTCCGCCACTCTCGATGTTAAGTGAAGGCTCCACCACTCCGTTATTTAATGAAGTCTCCACCACTCCTGCTGTTTAATGAAGTCTCTGCCACACTCACGGTTAAATGAAGTCTCCACCACTTTCGCTGTCAAGTGAAGGATCTGCCACTCTTGCTGTTTAATGAAGTTCCCGACACTCTCGCTGTTCAATGAAGACTCGGCTACTCTCTCCAATTAATAAAGTATGTCTCAGCAATCTTCCTGTTTAATGAAGCCTCTGCCACTCTCACTGTTAAATGAAGACTATGCCACTCTCGCCATTTAATGAAGTCTCCACCACTCTCCCTGTTCAATGAAGTCTCCACTGCTTTCACTATTTAATGAAGTCTCTGTTACGCTCAGTGTTAAATGAAGTCTGCACCACTCTTGTTGTTAAATGAAGTCTCCACCACTCTTGTTGTTAAATGAAGTCTTCGCCACTCTCATTGTTAAATGAAGTCTCCACCACTCTCGTTGTTAAATGAAGTCTCCACCACTCTCGTTGTTAAATGAAGTCTCCACCACTCTCATTGTTAAATGAAGTCTCCGTCACTCTCGTTGTTAAATGAAGTCTCCACCACTCTCGTTGTTAAATGAAGTCTCCACCACTCTCGTTGTTAAATGAAGTTTCCATCACTCTCTTTGTTAAATGAAGTCTCCACCACTCTCCACCACTATCGCTGTTCAAAGAAGCCGCAGCTAATCCCGTTGTTTCAAGAAGTGTCCGGAGATCTCACACTGTTTAATGAAGTCTCTATCACGTTTTCTGTTTCAAGGAATCTCTGTCAATGTCACACTGTTTAATGAAGACTACACCACTTTCTCTGTTTAATGAATTCTCCACCAAACTCGCTGTTTAATGAAGTCTCTGTCACTCTTGCTGTTAAGTGAAAGCTCCGCCATTCTCGCTGTTAAATGAATACTCTGCCACTCTCGCTTTTATGTGAAGACTCCGCCACTCTCATTGTTTAATGAAGTCTCTGTCATTCTTCCGCTGATTAATAAAGTCTCTGCCACTCTCGCTGTTAAATGAAGTCTCCGCCACTCTTGATGTTAAGTGAAGGCTCCACCACTCCGTTATTTAATGAAGTCTCCACCACTCCTGCTGTTTAATGAAGTCTCTGCCACACTCACGGTTAAATGAAGTCTCCACCACTTTCGCTGTCAAGTGAAGGATCTGCCACTCTTGCTGTTTAATGAAGTTCCCGACACTCTCGCTGTTCAATGAAGATTCGGCTAGTCTCTCCATTTAATAGAGTATGTCTCAGCACTCTCTATGTTTTATGAAGCATCTGCCACTCTCGCTGTTAAATGAAGACTATGCCACCCTCACCATTTAATGAAGTCTCCACCACTCTCCCTGTTCAATGAAGTCTCCACTGCTTTCACTATTTAATGAAGTCTCTGTTACTCTAACTGTTAAATGAAGTCTCCACCACTCTTGTTGTTAAATGAAGTCTCCACCACTCTTGTTGTTAAATGAAGTCTCCGCCACTCTCATTGTTAAATGAAGTCTCCACCACTCTCGTTGTTAAATGAAGTCTCCACCACTCTCATTGTGAAATGAAGTCTCCGCCACTCTCGTTGTTAAATGAAGTCTCCGTCACTCTCGTTGTTAAATGAAGTCTCCACCACTCTCGTTGTTAAATGAAGTCTCCGTCACTGTCGTTGTTAAATGAAGTCTCCACCACTCTCGTTGTTAAATGAAATCTCCGCCACTCTCATTGATAAATGAAGTCTCCGCCACTCTCGTTGTTAAATGAAGTCTCCACCACTCTCGTTGTTAAATGAAGTCTCCGTCACTCTCTTTGTTAAATGAAGTCTCCACAACTCTCGTTGTTAAATGAAGTCTCCACCACTCTCGTTGTTAAATGAAGTCTCCACCACTCTCTTTGTTAAATGAAGTCTCCACCACTCTCGTTGATAAATGAAGTCTCCACCACGCTCGGTGTTAAGTGAAGGCTCCGCCACTTTCGCTGTTAAAGAAGTCTCTGCCACTCTCGCTTTAAATGAAAACTCTGCCACTCTCGCTTTGTAATGAAGCCTCTGCTACTATCTATGCAAGGAAGACCCTGCTGTTCTCACTGTTTAATGGTGTCTGTGCCACTCTCTTGCTTGTTAATGAAGCCGCCGCCAATCTCCCTGCTTAAGGAAGTCTGCACGACTCTGTTTAATGAAGTCTCCACCATTCTCGCTGTTAAATGAAGTCTCCGCCACTCTCGTTGTTCAATGAAGTCTCCTCCACTCTCGATGTTAAATGAAATCTCTGTTACTCTCACAGTTAAATGAAGTCTCCACCACTCTTGTTGTTAAATGAAGCCTCTGCCACTCTCGCTGTTAAATGAAGAGCTGCCACTCGCCATTTAATGAAACCTCCGCCACGCTCCCTGTTCAATGAAGTCTCCACCGCTCTCACAATTTATTGAAGTCTCTGCCACTCTCGCTGTTAAATGAAATCTCTGCCACTCTCGCTGTTAAATGAAGTCTCTGCCACTCTCGCTGTTAAATGAAATCTCTGCCACTCTCGCTGTGTAATGAAGCCTCTGCTACTCTCTATGCAAGGAAGACCCTGCTGTTCTCACTGTTTAATGGTGTCTGTGCCACTCTCTTGCTGGTTAATGAGTCCTCCGCCAATCTCCCTGCGTAAGGAAGTCTGCACCATTCTGTTTAATGAAGCCTCCGCCACTATCACTGTTCAAAGAAGCCGCAGCTAATCCCGTAGTTTCAAGAAGTGTCCGGAGATCTCACACTGTTTAATGAAGTCTCTATCACTTTGTCTGTTTCAAGGAATCTCTGTCAATGTCACACTGTTTAATGAAGTCTACACCACTTTCTCTGTTTAATGAAGTCTTCACCACACTCGCTGTTTAATGAAGTCTCTGTCACTCTTGCTGTTAGGTGAAAGCTCCGCCATTCTTGCTGTTAAATGAATACTCTGCCACTCTCGCTTTTAAGTGAAGACTCCGCCATTCTCACTGTTTAATGAAGTCTCAGTCATTCTTCCGCTGTTTAATAAAGTCTCTGCCACTCTCGCTGTTAAATGAAGTCTCCGCTACTCTCGATGTTAAGTGAAGGCTCCACCACTCCGTTATTTAATGAAGTCTCCACCACTCCTGCTGTTTAATGAAGTCTCTGCCACACTCACGGTTAAATGAAGTCTCCACCACTTTCGCTGTCAAGTCAATGATCTGCCACTCTTGCTGTTTAATGAAGTTCCCGACACTCTCGCTGTTCAATGAAGACTCGGCTACTCTCCCCATTTAATAGAGTATGTCTCAGCAATCTTCCTGTTTAATGAAGCCTCTGCCACTCTCACTGTTAAATGAAGACTATGCCACCCTCGCCATTTAATGAAGTCTCCACCACTCTCCCTGTTCAATGAAGTCTCCACTGCTTTCACTATTTAATGAAGTCTCTGTTACACTCACTGTTAAATGAAGTTTCCACCACTCTTGTTGTTAAATGAAGTCTCCACCACTCTCTTTGTTAAATGAAGTCTCCACCACTCTCTTTGATAAATGAAGTCTCCACCACTCTCGGTGTTAAGTGAAGGCTCCGCCACTCTCGCTTTTAAATGAAGTCTCTGCCACTCTCGCTTTAAATGAAAACTCTGCCACTCTCGCTTTGTAATGAAGCCTCTGCTACTATCTATGCAAGGAAGACCCTGCTGTTCTCACTGTTTAATGGTGTCTGTGCCACTCTCTTGCTTGTTAATGAAGCCGTCGGCTATCTCCCTGCTTAAGGAAGTCTGCACCACTCTGTTTAATGAAGTCTCCACCACTCTCGCTGTTTAATAAAGTCTCCGCCACTCTCGCTGTTTTATGAAGTCTCTGCCACCCTCGCTGTTTAATGAAGTCTCCACCACTTTCGCTGTCAAGTGAAGGATCTGCCACTCTTGCTGTTTAATGAAGTTCCTGACACTCTCGCTGTTCAATGAGGATTCGGCTACTCTGTTTAATGAAGTATGTCTCAGCACTCTTCCTGTTTAATGAAGCCTCTGCCACTCTCGCTGTTAAATGAAGAGTTGCCACTCGCCATTTAATGAAACCTCCGCCACGGTCCCTGTTCAATGAAGTCTCCACCGCTCTCACAATTTATTGAAGTCTCTGTCACTCTGTTTAATGAAGTCTCCACCACTCTCACTGTTTAATGAAGTCTCTGCCACTCTCGCTGTTAAATGAAAACTCTGCGACTCTCGCTGTGTAATGAAGCCTCTGCTACTCTCTATGCAAGGAAGACCCTGCTGTTCTCTCTGTTTAATGGTGTCTGTGCCACTCTCTTGCTGGTTAATGAATCCTCCGCCAATCTCCCTGCGTAAGGAAGTCTGCACCATTCTGTTTAATGAAGCCTCCGCCACTATCACTGTTCAAAGAAGCCGCAGCTAATCCCGTTGTTTCAAGAAGTGTCCGGAGATCTCACACTGTTTAATGAAGTCTCTATCACTTTGTCTGTTTCAAGGAATCTCTGTCAATGTCACACTGTTTAATGAAGTCTACACCACTTTCTCTGTTTAATGAAGTCTTCACCACACTCGCTGTTTAATGAAGTCTCTGTCACTCTTGCTGTTAAGTGAAAGCTCCACCATTCTCGCTGTTAAATGAATACTCTGCCACTCTCGCTTTTAAGTGAAGACTCCGCCACACTCACGGTTAAATGAAGTCTCCACCACTTTCGCTGTCAAGTCAATGATCTGCCGCTCTTGCTGTTTAATGAAGTTCCCAACACTCTCGCTGTTCAATGAAGACTCGGCTACTCTCTCCATTTAATAGAGTATGTCTCAGCAATCTTCCTGTTTAATGAAGCCTCTGCCACTCTCTCTGTTAATTGAAGACTATGACACCCTCGCCATTTATTGAAGTCTCCACCACTCTCCCTGTTCAATGAAGTCTCCACTGCTTTCACTATTCAATGAAGTCTCTGTTACTCTAACTGTTAAATGAAGTCTCCACCACTCTTGTTGTTAAATGAAGTCTCCACCACTCTTGTTGTTAAATGAAGTCTCCACCACTCTTGTTGTTAAATGAAGTCTCCACCACTCTCATTGTTAAATGAAGTCCCCACCACTCTCATTGTTAAATGAAGTCTCCACCACTCTCATTGTTAAATGAAGTCTCCACCACTCTCGTTGTTAAATGAAGTCTCCGCCACTCTCGTTGTTAAATGAAGTCTCTGCCACTCTCATTGTTAAATGAAGTCTCCACCACTCTCGTTGTTAAATGAAGTCTCCACCACTCTCATTGTTAAATGAAGTCTCCACCACTCTCATTGTTAAATGAAGTCTCCGCCACTCTCGTTTTTAAATGAAGTCTCTGCCACTCTCATTGTTAAATGAAGTCTCCACCACTCTCATTGTTAAATGAAGTCTCCGCCACTCTCGTTGATAAATGAATTCTCCACCACTCTCATTTTTAAATGAAGTCTCCTCCACTCTCATTGTTAAATGAAGTCTCCGCCACTCTCTTTGTTAAATGAAGTCTCCACCACTCTCTGCCACTATCGCTGTTCAAAGAAGCCACAGCTAATCCCGTTGTTTCAAGAAGTGTCTGGAGATCTCACACTGTTTAATGAAGTCTCTATCACTTTGTCTGTTTCAAGGAATCTCTGTCAATGTCACACTGTTTAATGAAGTCTTCTCCACTTTCTCTGTTTAATGAAGTCTTCACCACACTCGCTATTTAATGAAGTTTCTGTCACTCTTGCTGTTAAGTGAAAGCTCCGCCATTCTCGCTGTTAAATGAACACTCTGCCACTCTTGCTTTTAAGTGAAGACTCCGCCACTCTCATTGTTTAATGAAGTCTCAGTCATTCTTCCGCTGTTTAAAAAAGTCTCTGCCACTCCTGCTGTTTAATGAAGTTCCCGACACTCTCGCTGTTCAATGAAAACTCGGCTACTCTCTCCATTTAATAGAGTATGTCTCAGCATTCTCTATGTTTAATAAAGTATGTCTCAGCACTCTTTCTGTTTAATGTTTCCTCTGCCTCTCTCACTGTTAAATGAAGACTATGCCACCCTCGCCATTTAATGAAGTCTCCAACACTCTCCCTGTTCAATGAAGTCTCCACTGCTTTCACTATTTAATGAAGTCTCTGTTACTCTCACTGTTAAATGAAGTCTCCACCACTCTTGTTGTTAAATGAAGTCTCCGCCACTCTCATTGTTAAATGAAGTCTCCTCCACTTTTGTTGTTAAGTGAAGGCTCCGCCACTCTTACTCTTTAATGAAGTCTCTCGCCATTCTCTCGCTGTTTAATGAGTTCTTCGCCATTTTTGCTATTTGTTGAAGACTCCGCCACTCTCCCTGTTTAATGAAATCCCCGGCACTCTTGCTATACGGAGGTCTCTGCCAATCTTGCTCTTTAATGACGTCTCTGCCAATCTCATTTTTCAATGAAGTCTCCACCACTCTCGTGCTGGTTAATGACGTCTCTGTCACTCTTCTTGTTTAATGAAGTCTTCGTCATTCTCGCTGTTTAATGGAGTCTTTGCCAATCTCGCTGTTTATTGAAGCCTCCACTACTCTAGTGATGTATAATGACATCACCGTAACTCTCACTGTTTCCTGAAGCCCCCACCATTCTCCGTTTAATGATCTTTTCACCATTCTTGCTGTTTAGCTACTGTTTAATGAACTCCCTGCTACTCTCTCACTGTTTAATGCAGCCCTTATCGGCCTCACATTGTTTACTTAAGCCTCTGTCACTCTCGCAATGTTTAATAAAGTCTCTGTGGCTCTCACTGTTAAACGAAGTCTCTGTTACACTTGCTGTTGAATGAAGACTCCGACACTCTCGCTGGTTAATTAAGCATCCACCCATCTCATTATTTAATGACGTCTCTGCCACTCTTGCTCTTAAATGAAGATTCTACCACTCTTGCTGTTTAATGAAGTCTCTGCCACCCTGGCTGTTAAATGAAATCTCCACCACCATCACTGTTAAATGAAGATTCTGCCACTCTCACCGCTTAATGAAGTCTCCATCAATCTTGCCGTTCAATTAAGTCTCCACCATCTTGTTGTTTAATGAAACTTCTGCCACTCACGTTGCGAAATGAAGGCTCCGCCACTCCCGCTGTTTAACGAAGACGCTGTCACATTCACTGTTTAATGAAGTCCCCGCCACTGTCGCTATTTCATGAAGCCACCACTGTTTTTGCTGTTTATTGAAGTCTCCACTATTCTCACTGTCAAATGAAGACTTGGCTACTCTCTCTGTTTAATGAAGTCTTTAGCCATTCACTCGATGTTTAATGAGGTCTCCGCCATTCTTGATATTTAGTGAAGACTCCGCCATTCCTTGTGTTTAATGAATTCTCTGCCACTCTTGCTGTTTAATGAATTCTCTGCCACTCTCGCTGTTTAATGAAGTCTCTGTCACTCTTGCTGTTAAGTGAAAGCTCCGCCATTCTCGTTGTTAAATGATTACTCTGCCACTCTCGCTTTTAAGGGAAGACTCCGCCACTCTCACTGTTTAATGACGTCTTCAACTCTCTCAATGTTTCATGAAGTCTTTGCCACTCTGGCTGTTAAATGAAGGTCCTGCCACTCTCACTGTTAAATGAAGTCTCCGCCACTCTCGATGTTAAGTGAGGGCTCCACCACTCCGTTATTTAATGAAGTCTCCGCAACTCCTGCTATTAAATGAAGTCTCTGCCACTCTCACTGTTAAATTAAGTCTCCACCACTTTCGCTGTCAAGTGAAGGATCTGCCACTCTTGCTGTTTAATGAAGTTCCCGACACTCTCGCGGTTCAATGAAGATTCGACTACTCTCTCTGTTTAATGAAGTATGTCTCAGCACTCTTCCTGTTTAATGAAGCCTCTGCCACTCTCACTGTTAAATGAAGACTATGCCACCCTTGCCATTTAATGAAGTCTCCACCACTCTCCCCGTTCAATGAAGTCTCCACTGCTTTCACTATTTAATGAAGTCTCTGTTACTCTCACTGTTAAATGAAGTCTCCACCACTCTCGTTGTTAAATGAAGTCTCTGCCACTTTCGCTGTGTAATGAAGCCTCTGCTACTCTCTATGCAAGGAAGACCCTGCTATTCACACTGTTTAATGGTGTCTGTGCCACTCTCTTGCTGGTTAATGAAGCCTCCGCCAGTCTGCCTGCTTAAGGAAGTCTGCACCTTTCTGTTTAATGAAGCCTCTGCCACTATCGCCGTTCAAAGAAGCCTCAGCTAATCCCGTTGTTTCAAGAAATGTTCGCAGATCTCACACCGTTTAATAAAGTCTCTATCACTTTTTCTGTTTCAAGGAATTTCAGTCACTGTCAACACTGTTTAATGAAGTCTACACCACTTTCTCTGATTAATGAAGTCTTCACCACACTCAATTTTTAGTGAAGTCTCTGTCACTCTTACTGTTAAGTGAAAGTTCCGCCATTCTCGCTGTTAAATGAATACTCTGCCATTCTCGATGTTAAGTGAAGACTCCGCCACTCTCTCTGTTTAATGAAGTCTCCACTGCTCTCACCGTTTCATTAATTCTCTGCCACTCTCACTGTTAAATGAAGTCTCCGCCACTCTCAATGTTAAGTGAAGGCTCCACCACTCCGTTATTTAATGAAGTCTCCGCCACTCCTCTGTTTAATGAATTCGCTGCCACTCTCGCTGTTTAATAAAGTCGCTGCCACTCTCACTGTTAAATGAAGTCTACACCGCTCTTGTTGTTTAATGAAGTCTCCACCACTTTCTCTGTTTAATGAATTCTCCACCACACTCGCTGTTTAATGAAGTCTCTGTCACTCTTGCTGTTAAGTGAAAGCTCCGCCATTCTCGCTGTTAAATGAATACTCTGACACTCTCACTTTTAAGTGAAGACTCCGCCAATCTCACTGTTTAATGAAGTCTCCACCTCTCTCACTGTATCATGAAATCTCTGCCACTCTTGCTGTTAAGTGAAGGCACTGCCACTCTCACTGTTAAATGAAGTCTCGGCCACTCTCGCTGTTTAATGAAGTCTCTGCCACTTCGCTGTTAAATGAAGTCTCAGATACTCTCAATGTTAAGTGAAGGCTCCACCACTTTCGCTGTCAAGTGAAGGATCTGCCACTCTTGTTGTTTAATCATGTTCTCGACACTCTCGCAGTTCAATGAAGACTCGGCTAGTCTCTCCATTTAATAAAGTATGTCTCAGCACTCTCTATGTTTAATGAAGCATCTGCCACTCTCGCTGTTAAATGAAGACTATGCCACACTCGCCATTTAATGAAGTCTCCACCACTCTCCCTGTCCAATGAAGTCTCCACTGCTTTCACTATTTAATGAAGTCACTGTTACTCTCACTGTTAAATGAAGTCTCCACCACTCTCGTTGTTAAATGAAGTCTCCGCCACTCTCGCTGTGTAATGAAGCCTCTGCTACTCTCTATGCAAGGAAGACCCTGCTATTCACACTGTTTAATGGTGTCTGTGCCACTCTCTTGCTGGTTAATGAAGCCTCCGCCAATCTCCCTGCTTAAGGAAGTCTGCACCATTCTGTTTAATGAAGCCTCCGCCACTATCGCTGTTCAAAGAAGCCGCAGCTAATCCCATTGTTTCAAGAAGTGTCTGGAGATCTCACACTGTTTAATGAAGTCTCTATCACTTTTTCTGTTTCAAGGAATCTCTGTCAATGTCACACTGTTTAATGAAGTCTACACCACTTTCTCTGTTTAATGAAGTCTTCACCACACTCGCTGTTTAATGAAGTCTCTGTCACTCTTGCTGTTAAGTGAAAGCTCCGCCATTCTCGCTGTTAAATGAATTCTCTGCCACTCTTGCTGTTAAGTGAAGGCTCTGCCACTCTCACTGTTTAATGAAGTCTCCACTGCTCTTGCTGTTTAATGAAGGCTCCACCGCTCTTGCTGTTTAATGAAGGCTCCACCGCTCTTGCTGTTTAACGAATTCTCCACCCCACTTGCTGTTTAATGAAATCTCCACCACTCTCACTTTTTAATGAAGTATCCACCGCTCTTGCTGTATAATGAAGGCTCCACCGCTCCTGCTGTTTAATGAAGTCTCCACTGCTCTTGCTATTTCCTGAAGTCTCCACAATTCTTGCTGTTCAATGAAGTCTCCGCTGCTCTTGCTGTTTAATGAAGGCTCCACTGCTCTTGCTATTTCCTGAAGTCTCCACAATTCTTGCTGTTCAATGAAGTCTCCGCCGCTCTTGCTGTTTAATGAAGTCCCACTGCTCTTGTTGTTTAATGAAGTCTCCACCACTTTCTCTGTTTAATGAATTCTGCCCCACACTCGCTGTTTAATGAAGTCTCTGTCACTCTTGCTGTTAAGTGAAAGCTCCGCCATTCTCGCTGTTAAATGAACACTCTGCCACTCTCGCTTTTAAGTGAATACTCCGCCACTCTCACTGTTTAATGAAGTCTCCACCTCTCTCACTGTATCATGAAGTCTCTGCCACTCTTGCTGTTAAGGAAAGGCACTGCCACTCTCACTGTTAAATGAAGTCTCGGCCCACCGCTGTTTAATGAAGTCTCTGCCACTTCGCTGTTAAATGAAGTCTCAGACACTCTCAATGTTAAGTGAATGCTCCACCACTCCGTTATTTAATGAAGTCTCCGCCACTCCTGCTGTTTAATGAAGTCTCTGCCACTCTCACTGTTAAATGAAGTCTCCACCACTTTCGCTGTCAAGTGAGGGATCTGCCACTCTTGCTGTTTAATGAAGTTCCCGACACTCTCGCTGTTCAATGAAGACTCGGCTAGTGTCTCCATTTAATAAAGTATGTCTCAGAACTCTCTATGTTTAATGAAGCATCTGCCACTCTCGCTGTTAAATGAAGACTATGCCACACTCGCCATTTAATGAAGCCTCCGCCACTCTCCCTGTCCAATGAAGTCTCCACTGCTTTCACTATTTAATGAAGTCACTGTTACTCTCACTGTTAAATGAAGTCTCCACCACTCTCGTTGTTAAATGAAGTCTCCACCACTCTTGTTGTTAAATGAAGTCTCTGCCACTCTCGTTGTGTAATGAAGCCTCTGCTACTCTCTATGCAAGGGAGACATTGCTATTCCCACTGTTTAATGGTGTGTGTGCCACTCTCTTGCTGTTTAATGAAACCTCTGCCAATCTCCCTGCATAAGGAAGTCTGCACCATTCTGTTTAATGAAGCCTCCGCCACTATCGTTATTCAAAGAAGGCGCAGCTAATCCCGTTGTTTCAAGAAGTGTCCGGAGATCTCACACTGTTTAATGAAGTCTCTATCACTTTTTCTGTTTCAAGGAATCTCTGTCACTGTCACACTGTTTAATGAAGTCTACACCACTTTCTCTGTTTAATGAAGTCTTCACCACTCTCGCTGTTTAATGAAGACTCTGTCACTCTTGCTGTTAAGTGAAAGCTCCGCCATTCTCGCTGTTAAATGAATACTCTGCCACTTTCGCTTTTAAGTGAAGACTCCGCCACTCTCATTGTTTAATGAAGTCTCCACCGCTCTCACTGTTTAATGAAGTCTCCGCCACTCTCGCTGTTAAGTGAAAGCTCTGCCACTCTCACTTTTAAATGAAGTCTCCGCCACTCTCGATGTTAAGTGAAGGCTCCACCAATCCGGTATTTAATGAAGTCTCCGCCACTCCTGCTGTTTAATGAAGTCTCTTCAAATCTCGCTGTTTAATAAAGTCTCTGCCACTCTCGCTGTTAAATGAAGTCTCCGCCACACTCGATGTTAAGTGAAGGCTCCAACCCTCCATTATTTAATGAAGTCTCCGCCACTCTCGCTGTTTGATGAAGTCTCTGCCACTCTCACTGCTAAATGAAGTCTCCACCACTTTCGCTGCCAAGTGAAGGATCTGATACTCTTGTTGTTTAATGAAGTCTCCACCACTCTTGTTGTTTAATGAAGTCTCCGCCGCTCTTGCTGTTAAATGAAGGCTCCACCGCTCTTGCAGTTTAATGTTGTCTGCACCGCTCTTATTGTTCATTGAAGTCTCTGTCAATCTTGCTGTTTAATTCACTCTCCACCGCTCTTGCTGTTTAATGAAGACTCCACAGCTCTTGTAGTTTAATGAAGTCACCACTGCTCTTGCTGTTTAATGAAGACTCCACCACTCTTGTTGTTTAATGAAGTCTCCACCGCTCTTGCTGTTTAATGAAGACTCCACCACTCTTGTTGTTTAATGAAGTCTCCACCGCTCTTGCAGTTTAATTAAGTCTCCAACGCTCTGGCTGTTTCCTGAAGTCTCCAACGCTCTTGCTGTTTAATGAAATCTCCGCCACTCTCACACTTTAATAAAGGCTCTGCCACTCTCGCTGTTTAATGAAGTCTCCACAGCTCCTGCAATTTAAGGAAGTCTCCACCGCTCTTGTTGTTTCCTGAAGTCTCCACCGCTCTTGCTGTTTAATGATGTCTCCACCCCCCTTGCGATTTAATGAAGTCTCCACCATTCTTGCTTTTTAATGAAGTCTCCACCGTTCTTGCTGTTTAATGAAGTCTCCGCCACTCTCACTGTTTAATAAAGGCTCTGCCACTCTCGCTGTTTAATGAAGTCTCCACCGCTCCTGCTATTTAAGGAAGTCTCCACCGCTCTTGTTGTTTCCTGAAGTCTCCACCGCTCTTGCTGTTTAATGAAGTCTCCACGCTCTAGCTGTTTAATGAAGTCTCCACCTCTCTTACGGTTTAATGAAGTCTCCACCGCCCTTGCGATTTAATGAAGTCTCCACCATTCTTGCTTTTTAATGAAGTCTCCACCGCTCTTGCTGTTTAATGAAGTCTCCACCGCTCTTGCTGTTTAATGAAGTCTCCGCCGCTGTTGCTGCCCAATGTAATCTCCACCGCTCTTGCTGTTTAATGAAGGCTCCACCCCTCTAGCTGTTTAATGAAGTCTCCACTGCTCTTGCTGTTTAATGAAGTCTGCACCATTCTTGCTGTTTAATGAAGGCTCCACCGCTCTTGCTTTTTAATGAATTCTCCACCGCTCTTGCTGTGTAATGAAGTCTCCACTGCTCTTGCTGTTTCCTGAAGTCTCCACCGCACTTGCTGTGTAATGAAGGCTCCACCACTCTTCCTGTTTAATGGAGTTTCCACCGCTCTTGCTGTTTAATGTAGTCTCCACCGCTCTTGATATTTAATGAAGGCTCCACCGCTCTGGCTGTTTAATGAAGTCTCCAACACTCTCACTGTTTAATAAAGGCTCCGCCACTCTCACTATTTAATGATTTCTCCCACATTCTCACTGTTTAATGAAGTCTCCATCGCTCTTGCTGTTTAATGAAGTCTCCACCGCTCTTGCTGTTTCCTGAATTCTCCACCGCTCTTTCTCTTTAATGATGTTTCCACCACTCTTCTTCTTTAATGAAATCTTCACCGCTCTTGCTGTTTAATGAAGTCGAAACCGCTCTTGCTGTTTAATGAAGTCTCCAACGCTCTTGCTGTTTAATGAAGACTCCACAGATCTTGCTGTTTAATGAAATCTCCACCGTTCTTGTTGTTTAGTGAAGTCTCCACCGCCCTTGTTGTTTAATGAAGGCTCCACCGCTCTTGCAGTTTAACGTAGTCTCCAACGCTCTTATTGTTCATTGAAGTCTCCATCAATCTTGCTGTTTAATTCACTCTCCACCGCTCCTGCTGTTCAATGAAGTCTCCACCACTCTGGCTGTTTAATGAAGTCTCCACCGCTCTTGCTGTTTAATGAAGACTCCACCACTCTTTTTGTTTAATGAAGTCTCCACCGCTCTTGCAGTTTAATTAAGTCTCCAACGCTCTGGCTGTTTCCTGAAGTCTCCACCGCTCTTGCTGTTTAATGAAGTCTCCACGCTCTAGCTGTTTAATGAAGTCTCCACCTCTCTTACGGTTTAATGATGTCTCCACCGCTCTGGCTGTTTAATGAAGCCTCCACCGCTCTTGCTGTTTGATGAAGTCTCCGCCGCTCTTGCTGCCCAATGTAATCTCCACCGCTCTTGCTGTTTAATGAAGTCTGCACCATTCTTGCTGTTTAATGAAGGCTCCACCGCTCTTGCTTTTTAATGAATTCTCCACCGCTCTTGCTGTGTAATGAAGTCTCCACTGCTCTGGCTGTTTCCTGAAGTCTCCACCGCACTTGCTGTGTAATGAAGGCTCCACCGCTCTTCCTGTTTAATGGAGTCTCCACCGCTTTTGCTGTTTAATGTAGTCTCCACCGCTCTTGATATTTAATGAAGGCTCCACCGCTCTGGCTGTTTAATGAAGTCTCCAACACTCTCAGTGTTTAATAAAGGCTCCGCCACTCTCACTATTTAATGATTTCTCCCACATTCTCACTGTTTAATGAAGTCTCCATCGCTCTTGCTGTTTAATGAAGTCTCCACCGCTCTTGCTGTTTTCTGAATTCTCCACCGCTCTTTCTCTTTAATGATGTCTCCAACACTCTTCTTCTTTAATGAAATCTTCACCGCTCTTGCTGTTTAATGAAGTCTCCAACGCTCTTGCTGTTTAATGAAGACTCCACAGATCTTGCTGTTTAATGAAATCTCCACCGTTCTTGTTGTTTAGTGAAGTCTCCACCGCCCTTGTTGTTTAATGAAGGCTCCACCGCTCTTGCAGTTTAATGTAGTCTCCACCGGTCTTGCTGTTTAATGAAGTCTTCGTGGCTCTTGCTGTTTAATGAAGTCTCCACCGCTCTTGCTGTTTGATGAAGGCTCCACCCCTCTAGCTGTTTAATGAAGTCTCCACCGCTCTTGCTGTTTAATGAAGTCTGAACCGCTCTTGCGGTATAATGAAGTCTCCATCAATCTTGCTGTTTAATTCACTCTCCACCGTTCCTGCTGTTCAATGAAGTCTCCACCACTCTGGCTGTTTTAAGAAGTCTCCACCGCTGTTGCTGTTTAATGAAGTCTCCACCGCTCTTGCTTTCCAATGAAGTCTCCACCGCTCTTGCTGTTTAATGAAGTCTCCCCGGCTCTTGCTGTTTAATGAAGTCTCCACCGCTCTTGCGGTTTAATGAAGTCTCCACTGCCATTGCGATTTAATGAAGTCTCCACCATTCTTGCTGTTTAATGAAGTCTCAACCGCTCTTGCGGTATAATGAAGTCTCCACCGCTCTTGCTGTTTAATGAAGTCTCCACCGCTCTTGCTGTTTGATGAAGGCTCCACCCCTCTAGCTGTTTAATGAAGTCTCCACCGCTCTTGCTGTTTAATGAAGTCTGAACCGCTCTTGCGGTATAATGAAGTCTCCACCGCTCTTGCTGTTTAATGAAGTCTCTGCCGTTCTTGCTGTCCAATGAAGTCTCCACCGCTCTTGCTGTTTAATGAAGGCTACACCCCTCTAGCTGTTTAATGAAGTCTCCACCGCTCTTGCTGTTTAATGAAGTTTGCACCATTCTTGCTGTTTAATGAAGGCTCCTCCGCTCTTGCTTTTTAATGAATTCTCCAGCGCTCTTGCTGTTCAATGAAGTCTCCACCGCTCTGGCTGTTTCCTGAAGTCTCCACTGCTCTTGCTGTGTAATGAAGGCTCCACCTCTCTTCCTGTTTAATGGAGTCTCCACCGCTCTTGCTGTTTAATGAAGTCTCAACCGCTCTTGCGGTATAATGAAGTCTCCACCACTCTTGCTGTTTAATGAAGACTCCACCGCTCTTGTTGTTTAATGAAATCTACTCCGCTCTTGCTGTTTAATGAAGACTCCACCTCTCTTGTTGTTTAATGAAGTCTCCACAGATCTTGATATTTTATGAACGCTCCACCGCTCTGGCTGTTTAATGAAGTCTCCACCACTCTCACTGTTTAATAAAGGCTCCGCCACTCTCACTGTTTAATGATTTCTCCCCCACTCTCACTGTTTAAAGAAGTATCCATCGCTCTTGCTGTTTAATGAAGTCTCCACCGCTCTTGCTGTTTCCTGAATTCTCCACCGCTCTTTCTCTTTAATGACATCTCCACCGCGCTTCTTCTTTAATGAAATCTTCACCGCTCTTGCTGTTTAATGATGTCGAAACCGCTCTTGATGTTTAATGAATTCTCCACCGCTCTTCCTGTATAATGAAGACTCCACAGCCCTTGCTGTTTAAGAAGTCTCCACCGTTCTTGTTGTTTAGTGAAGTCTCCACCGCCCTTGTTGTTTAATGAAGGCTCCCCCGCTCTGGCAGTTTAATGAAGGCTCCACCGCTCTTGCGGTTTAATGAAGTCTCCACCGCTCTTGCAGTTTAATGAAGTCTCTGCCACTCTCACTGTTTAATAAAGGCTCTGCCACTCTCGCTGTTTAATGAAGTCTCCACCGCTCCTGCTATTTAAGGAAGTCTCCACCGTTCTTGTTGTTTCCTGAAGTCTCCACCGCTCTTGCTGTTTAATGAAGTCTCCACCATTCTTGCTTTTTAATGAAGTCTCCACCGCTCTTGCTGTTTAATGAAGTCTCAACCGCTCTTGTTGTCCAATGAAGTCTGCACCATTCTTGCTGTTTAATGAAGGCTCCTCCGCTCTTGCTTTTTAATGAATTCTCTAGCGCTCTTACTGCTCAATGAAGTCTCCACCGCCCTGGCTGTTTCCTGAAGTCTCCACCGCTCTTGCTGTGTAATGAAGGCTCCACCGCTCTTCCTGTTTAATGGAGTCTCCACTGCCCTTGCTGTTTAATGAAGTCTCAACCGCTCTTGCGGTATAATGAAGTCTCCACCGCTCTTGCTGTTTAATGAAGTCTCTGCCGCTCATGCTGTCCAATGAAGTCTCCACCGCTCTTGCTGTTTAATGAAGTCTCCACCCCTCTAGCTGTTTAATGAAGACTCCACCGCTCTTGTTGTTTAATCAAGTCTCCACCGCTCTTGCTGTTCAATGAATTCTCCACCACTCTTGCTGTTTAATGAAGTCTCCACTGCTCTTGCTGTTTAATGAAGACTCCACCACTCTTGTTGTTTAATGAAGTCTCCACAGATCTTGCTGTTTAATGAAGTCTCCACCGCTCTTGCTGTTTAATGAAGACTCCACCGCTCTTGCTGTTTAATGAAGTCTCCACCGCTCTTGCTGTTTGATGAAGGCTCCACCCCTCTAGCTGTTTAATGAAGTCTCCACCGCTCTTGCTGTTTAATGACGTCTGAACGGCTCTTGCGGTATAATGAAGTCTCCACCGCTCTTGATGTTTAATGAAGTCTCTGCCGCTCTTGCTGTCCAATGAAGTCTCCACCGCTCTTGCTGTTTAATGAAGTCTGCACCATTCTTGCTGTTTAATGAAGGCTCCTCCGCTCTTGCTTTTTAATTAATTCTCCAGCGCTCTTGCTGTTCAATGAAGTCTCCAACGCTCTGGCTGTTTCCTGAAGTCTCCACCGCTCTTGTTGTGTAATGAAGGCTCCACCTCTCTTCCTGTTTAATGGAGTCTCCACCGCTCTTGCTGTTTAATGAAGTCTCCACCGCTCTTGCTGTTTAATGAAGTCTCAACCGCTCTTGCGGTATAATGAAGTCTCCACCACTCTTGCTGTTTAATGAAGACTCCACCGCTCTTGTTGTTTAATGAAATCTACTCCGCTCTTGCTGTTTAATGAAGACTCCACCACTCTTGTTGTTTAATGAAGTCTCCACAGATCTTGATATTTTATGAACGCTCCACCGCTCTGGCTGTTCAATGAAGTCTCCACCACTCTCACTGTTTAATAAAGGCTCCGCCACTCTCATTGTTTAATGATTTCTCCCCCACTCTCACTGTTTAAAGAAGTATCCATCGCTCTTGCTGTTTAATGAAGTCTCCACCGCTCTTGCTGTTTCCTGAATTCTCCACCGCTCTTTCTCTTTAATGACATCTCCACCGCGCTTCTTCTTTAATGAAATCTTCACCGCTCTTGCTGTTTAATGATGTCGAAACTGCTCTTGATGTTTAATGAATTCTCCACCGATCTTGCTGTTTAATGAAGACTCCACAGCCCTTGCTGTTTAAGAAGTCTCCACCGTTCTTGTTGTTTAGTGAAGTCTCCACCGCCCTTGTTGTTTAAAGAAGGCTCCCCTGCTCTGGCAGTTTAATGAAGTCACCACCGCTCTTGCGGTTTAATGAAGTCTCCACCGCTCTTGCAGTTTAATGAAGTCTCCAACGCTCTGGCTGTTTCCTGAAGTCTCCACCGCTCTTGCTCTTTAATGAAGTCTCTGCCACTCTCACTGTTTAATAAAGGCTCTGCCACTCTCATTGTTTAATGAAGTCTCCACCGCTCCTGCCATTTAAGGAAGTCTCCACCGTTCTTGTTGTTTCCTGAAGTCTCCACCGCTCTTGCTGTTTAATGAAGTCTCAACCGCTCTTGCGGTGTAATGAAGTCTCAACCGCTCTTGCTGTTGAATGAATTCTCCAGCGCTCTTGCTGTCCAATGAAGTCTCCACCGCACTTGCTGTTTAATGAAGTCTCCATCCCTCTAGCTGTGTAATGAAGGCTCCTCCGCTCTTCCTGTTTAATGGAGTCTCCACCGCTCTTGCTGTTTCCTGAATTCTCCACCGCTCTTTCTCTTTAATGACGTCTCCACCGCTCTTCTTCTTTAATGAAATCTTCACCGCTCTTGCTGTTTAATGAAGTCTCCACCGCTCTTGCTGTTTAATGAAGTCTCCACCGCTCTTGCTGTTTAATGAAGTCTGCACCATTCTTGCTGTTTAATGAAGTTCCTCCGCTCTTGCTTTTTAATGAATTCTCCAGCGCTCTTGCTGCTCAATGAAGTCTCCACCGCTCTGGCTGTTTCCTGAAGTCTCCACCGCTCTTGCTGTGTAATGAAGGCTCCACCTCTCTTCCTGTTTAATGGAGTCTCCACCGCTCTTGCTGATTAATGACGTCTCAACCGCTCTTGCGGTATAATGAAGTCTCCACAGCTCTTGCTGTCCAATGAAGTCTCCACCGCTGTTCCTGTTTAATGAAGGCTACACCCCTCTAGCTGTTTCATGAAGTCTCCACCGCTCTTGCTATTTAATGAAGTCTCCACCGCTCTAGCTGTTTAATGAAGTCCCCACCGCTCTTGCTTTCCAATGAAGTCTCCACCGCTCTTGCTGTTTAATGAAGTCTCCACCGCTCTTGCTTTATAACGAAGACTCCACCGCTTTTGCTGTTTAATGAAGTCTGCACCTCTCTTGTTGTTTAATGAAGGCTCCACCGCTCTTCCTGTTTAATGGAGTCTCCACCGCTCTTGCTGTTTATTGGAGTCTCCACCGCTCTTGCTGTTGAATGAAATCTCCAACGCTTTTGTTGCTTAATGAAGGCTCCACCGCACTTCCTGTTTTATGAAGTCTCCACCGCTCTTGATGTTCAACGAAGTCTCCACCGCTCTTGCTGGTTAATGAAGTCTCCACTGCTCTTGATATTTAATGAAGTCTCCACCGCTCTTGCTGTTTAATGAAGGCTCCGCTGCTCTTGCTGTTCAATGAGGTCTCCAACGATCTGACTTTTTAATGAATTCTCCACCGCTCGTGATGTTTAACGAAGTCTCCGCCGCTCTTGCTGTTTAATGAAGACTCCACTTCTCTTGCTGTTTAATGAAATCTCCACCGTTCTTGCTGTTTACTGAAGTCTCCTCCGATCTTATTGTTTAATGAAGGCTCCTGCTCTTGCTGTTTAATGTAATCTCCACCGCACTTGCTGTTTAATGAAGCCTCCGTCAATCTTGCTGTTTAATAAAGTCTCCACCACTCCTGCTGTTCAATGAAGTCTCCACCGCTCTTGCTGTTGAATGAAGTCTCCACCGCTCTTGCTGTTTAATGAAGACTCCACCGCTGTTGTTGTTTAATGAAGTCTCCACCGCTCTTGCTGTTTAATGAAGTCTCCACTGCTCTTGATATTTAATGAAGGCTCCACTGCTCTGGCTGTTTAATGAAGGCTCCGCCACTCTCACTGTTTAATGATTTCTCCCCCACTCTCACTGTTTAATGAAGTCTACATCGCTCTTGCTGTTTAATGAAGTCTCCACCGCTCTTGCTGTTTCCTGAATTCTCCACCGCTCTTTCTTTTTAATGACGTTTGCACCGCTCTTCTTCTTTAATGAAATCTTCACCGCTCTTGCTTAATGAATTCGAAACCGCTATTGCTGTTTAATTAATTCTCCACCGTTCTTGCTGTTTAATGAAGACTCCACAGCTCTTGCTGTTTAATGAAGTCTCCACCGTTCCTGTTGTTTCGTGAAGTCTCCACCGCCCTTGTTGTTTAACGAAGGCTCCACCGCTCTTGCAGTTTAATGTAGTCTCCACCGCTCTTACTGTTCATTGAAGTCTCCATCAATGTTGCTGTTTAATTAAGTCTCCACCGCTCCTGCTGTTCATAGAAGTCTCCACCGCTCTGGCTGCTTAATGTAGTCTCCACCGCTCTTGCTGTTCAATGAAGTCTCCACCGTTCTTGCTGTTTAATGAATGATCCACCGCTCCTGCTGTTCAATGAATTCTCCACCGCTCTGGCTGTTTAATGAAGTCTCCACCGCTCTTGCTGTTGAATGAAGTCCCCACTGCTCTTGCTTTCCAATGACGTCTCCACCGCTCTTGCTGTTTAATGAAGTCTCCACCGCTCTTGCTGTTCAATGAAGTCTCCACCGTTCTTGCTGTTTAACGAAGGCTCCACCGCTCTTGCTGTTTAATGAAGTCTCCACCGCTCTTGCTGTTTAATGAAGTCTCCACCGCTCTTGCTGTTTAATGAAGTCTCCACCGCTCATGCTGTATCATGAAGTCTCCACCATGCTTGCTGTTTTATGAAGTCTCCACCGCTCTTGCTTTTTAATGAAGTCGTCACCGCTCTTGCAGTTTAATGAAGTCTCCTCCGCTCTAGCTGTTTCCTGAAATCTCCACCGCTCTTGCTGTTTCATGAAGTCTCTGCCACTCTCACTGTTTATTAAAGGCTCCGCCACTCTCACTGTGTAATGATTTCTCTGCCACTCTTGCTGTTTAATGAAGGCTCCACCGTTCTTGATGTTTCATGAAGTCTCCACCACTATCACTGTTTATTAAAGGCTCCGCAACTCTCACAGTTTAATGATTTATCCGCCACTCTCACTGTTTAATGAATTCTCCACCGCTCTTGTTGTTTAATGAAGTCTCCACCGCTCTTGTTGTTTAATGAAGGCTCCACCGCTCTTGTTGTTTAATGAAGGCTCCACCGCTCTTCCTGTTTAATGAAGTCTCCACTGCTCTTGCTGCTTAATGATGATGCCATCGCTCTTGATATTTAATGAAGTCACCACCACTCTTGCGGTTTAATGAAGTCTCCACCGCTTATGCTGTTTAATGACGTCTCCGCCACTCTTGCTGTTAAATGATGTCTCCACCGCTCTTGCTGTTTAATGAAGTCTGAACCGCTCTTGCGGTATAATGAAGTCTCCACCGCTCTTGCTGTTTAATGAAGTCTCTGCCGCTCTTGCTGTCCAATGAAGTCTCCACCGCTCTTGCTGTTTAATGAAGTTTGCACCATTCTTGCTGTTTAATGAAGGCACCTCCGCTCTTGCTTTTTAATGAATTCTCCAGCGCTCTTGTTGTTCAATGAAGTCTCCACCGCTCTGGCTGTTTCCTGAAGTCTCCACCGCTCTTGCTGTGTAATGAAGGCTCCACCTCTCTTCCTGTTTAATGGAGTCTCCACCGCTCTTGCTGTGTAATGAAGGCTCCACCGCTGTTGCTGTTTCCTGAATTCTCCACCGCTCTTTCTCTTTAATGACGACTCCACCGCTCTTCTTCTTTAATGAAATCATTACCGCTCTTGCTGTTTAATGAAGTCTCCAATGCTCTTGCAGTTTAATGAAGTCTCCAACGCTCTGGCTGTTTCCTGAAGTCTCCACCGCTCTTGCTGTTTAATGAAGTCTCCGCCACTCTCACTGTTTAATAAAGGCTCTGCCACTCTCACTGTTAAATGAAGTCTCTACCGCTCCTGCTATTTAAGGAAGTCTCCACCGTTCTTGTTGTTTCCTGAAGTCTCCACCGCTCTTGCTGTTTAATGAAGTCTCTACCGCTCTTGCTGTCCAATGAAGTCTCCACCGCTCTAGCTGTTTATTAAAGACTACACCCCCCTAGCTGTTTAATGAATTCTCCAGCGCTCTTGCTGCTCAATGAAGTCTCCACCGCTCTGGCTGTTTCCTGAAGTCTCCACCGCTCTTGCTGTGTAATGAAGGCTCCACCTCTCTTCCTGTTTAATGAAGTCTCCACCGCTCTTGTTGTTTTATGAAGTCTCAACCGCTCTTGCAGTATAATGAAGTCTCCACCGCTCTTGCTGTTTAATGAAGTCTGCACCATTCTTGCTGTTTAATGAAGGCTGCTCCGCTCGTTTTTTAATGAATTCTCCTGCGCTCTTGCAGCTCAATGAAGTCTCCACCGCTCTGGCTGTTTCCTGAAGTCTCCACCGCTCTTGCTGTGTAATGAAGGCTCCATCTCTCTTCCTGTTTAATGGAGTCTCCACCGCTCTTGCTGTTTAATGAAATCTCAACCGCTCTTGCGGTATAATGAAGTCTCCACCGCTCTTGCTGTTTAATGAAGTCTCTGCCGCTCTTGCTGTCCAATGAAGTCTCCACCGCTCTAGCTGTTTAATGAAGGCTACACCCCTTTAGCTGTTTAATGAAGACTCCACCGCTCTTGTTGTTTAATGAAGTCTCCACCGCTCTTGCTTTTTAATGAAGACTCCACCACTCTTGTTGTTTAATGAAGTCTCCACCGCTCTTGCTGTTTAATGAAGACTCCACCACTTTTGTTGTTTAATGAAGTCTCCACAGATCTTGCTGTTTAATGAAGTCTCCACCGCTCTTGCTGTTTAATGAAGACTCCACCGCTGTTGTTGTTTAATGAAGTCTCCACCGCTCTTGCTGTTTAATGAATTCTCCACCGCTCTTGATATTTAATGTAGTCTCCAACACTCTTGCTGTTTAGTTAAGTCTCCACCACTCTCACTGTTTAATGAAGTCTCCACCGCTCTTGCTGTTTAATGAAGTCTCCACCGCACTTGCTGTTTACTGAAGTCTCCACCGCTCTCGCTGTTTAATGAAGTCTCCACCGCTCTTGCTGTTTAATGAAGTCTCCACCGCTCTTGCTGTTTAATGAAGACTCCACCACTTTTGTTGTTTAATGAAGTCTCCACAGATCTTGCTGTTTAATGAAGTCTCCACCGCTCTTGCTGTTTAATGAAGACTCCACCGCTGTTGTTGTTTAATGAAGTCTCCGCCGCTCTTGCTGTTTAATGAATTCTCCACCGCTCTTGATATTTAATGAAGGCTCCACCGCTCTGGCTGTTTAATGAAGTCTCCACCACTCTCACTGTTTAATAAAGGCTCCGCCACTCTCACTGTTTAATGATTTCTCCCCCACTCTCACTGTTTAAAGAAGTCACCATCGCTCTTGCTGTTTAATGAAGTCTCCACTGCTCTTGCTGTTTCCTGAATTCTCCACCGCTCTTTCTCTTTAATGACATCTCCACCGCTCTTCTTCTTTAATAAAATCTTCACCGCTCTTGCTGTTTAATGAAGTCGAAACCGCTCTTGCTGTTTAATGAATTCTCCACCGCTCTTACTGCTTAATGAAGACTCCACAGCTCTTGCTGTTTAATGAAGTCGCCACCGTTCTTGTTGTTTAGTGAAGTCTCCACCACCCTTGTTGTTTAATGAAGACTCCACCGCTCTTGCAGTTTAATGTAGTCTCCACTGCTCTTACTGTTCATTGAAGTCTCCATCAATCTTGCTGTTTAATTAAGTCTCCACCGCTCCTGCTGTTCAATGAAGTCTCCACCGCTCTTGCTGTTTAATGGTCTCCACCACTCTTGCTTTTTAATGAAGTCTCTTGATGTTTCCTATAGTTTCCACTGCTCTTGATGTTTCCTATAGTCTCCAACGCTCTTGCTGTTTAATGAAGGCTCCACTACTCTAATTGTTTAATGAAGTCTGCAACGCTCTTGCTGTTTAATGAAGGCTCCACCACTCTTGCTGTTTAATGATTTCTCCACCGCTCTTGCTGTTTAATGAAGACTCCACAGCTCTTGATGTTAAATGAAGTCACCACCGTTCTTGTTGTTTAGTGAAGTCTCCACAGCCCTTGTTGTTTAATGAAGCCTCCACCGCTCTTGCAGTTTAATGTAGTCTCCACTGCTCTTACTGTTCATTGAAGTCTCCATCAATCTTGCTGTTTAATTAAGTCTCCACCGCTCCTGCTGTTCAATGAAGTCTCCACCGCTCTTGCTGTTTAATGGTCTCCACCACTCTTGCTTTTTAATGAAGTCTCTTGATGTTTCCTATAGTTTCCACTGCTCTTGATGTTTCCTATAGTCTCCAACGCTCTTGCTGTTTAATGAAGGCTCCACTACTCTAATTGTTTAATGAAGTCTGCAACGCTCTTGCTGTTTAATTAAGTCTCCACCGCTCCTGCTGTTCAATGAAGTCTCCACCGCTCTTGCTGTTTAATGAAGTCTCCACCACTCTTGCTTTTTAATGAAGTCTCTTGATGTTTCCTATAGTTTCCACTGCTCTTGATGTTTCCTATAGTCTCCAACGCTCTTGCTGTTTAATGAAGGTTCCACTACTCTAATTGTTTAATGAAGTCTGCAACGCTCTTGCTGTTTAATGAAGTCCAAACCGCTCTTGCTGTTTAATGAAGGCTCCACCGCTCTTGCTGTTTAATGAAGTCTCCACCGCTCTTGCTGTTTAATAAAGGCTCTGCCACTCTCGCTGTTTAATGAAGTCTCCACCAATCTTGCGGTTTAATGAACTCTCCACCACTCTTGCTGTTTAATGAAGTCTCCAACGCTCTTGCTGTTTAGTTAAGTCTCCACCACTCTCACTGTTTAATGAAGTCTCCACCGCTCTTGCTGTTTAATGAAGTCTCCACCGCACTTGCTGTTTACTGAAGTCTCCACCGCTCTCGCTGTTTAATGAAGTCTCCACCGCTCTTGCTGTTTAATGAAGTCTCCACCGCTCTTGCTGTTTAATGAAGACTCCACCACTTTTGTTGTTTAATGAAGTCTCCACAGATCTTGCTGTTTAATGAAGTCTCCACCGCTCTTGCTGT
The DNA here is from genome assembly GCA_026770705.1 of Isurus oxyrinchus. Lineage (NCBI taxonomy): Eukaryota > Metazoa > Chordata > Chondrichthyes > Lamniformes > Lamnidae > Isurus > Isurus oxyrinchus. The sequence continues at coordinate 107,640,371 of JANJGN010000019.1, read as the reverse complement.
TTAATGAAGACTCCACCGCTGTTGTTGTTTAATGAAGTCTCCGCCGCTCTTGCTGTTTAATGAATTCTCCACCGCTCTTGATATTTAATGAAGGCTCCACCGCTCTGGCTGTTTAATGAAGTCTCCACCACTCTCACTGTTTAATAAAGGCTCCGCCACTCTCACTGTTTAATGATTTCTCCCCCACTCTCACTGTTTAAAGAAGTCACCATCGCTCTTGCTGTTTAATGAAGTCTCCACTGCTCTTGCTGTTTCCTGAATTCTCCACCGCTCTTTCTCTTTAATGACATCTCCACCGCTCTTCTTCTTTAATAAAATCTTCACCGCTCTTGCTGTTTAATGAAGTCGAAACCGCTCTTGCTGTTTAATGAATTCTCCACCGCTCTTACTGCTTAATGAAGACTCCACAGCTCTTGCTGTTTAATGAAGTCGCCACCGTTCTTGTTGTTTAGTGAAGTCTCCACCACCCTTGTTGTTTAATGAAGACTCCACCGCTCTTGCAGTTTAATGTAGTCTCCACTGCTCTTACTGTTCTTTGAAGTCTCCATCAATCTTGCTGTTTAATTAAGTCTCCACCGCTCCTGCTGTTCAATGAAGTCTCCACCGCTCTTGCTGTTTAATGGTCTCCACCACTCTTGCTTTTTAATGAAGTCTCTTGATGTTTCCTATAGTTTCCACTGCTCTTGATGTTTCCTATAGTCTCCAACGCTCTTGCTGTTTAATGAAGGCTCCACTACTCTAATTGTTTAATGAAATCTGCCACGATCTTGCTGTTTAATGAAGGCTCCACCGCTCTTGCTGTTTAATGAAGGCTCCACCGCTCTTGCTGTTTAATGAAGACTCCACAGCTCTTGATGTTAAATGAAGTCGCCACCGTTCTTGTTGTTTAGTGAAGTCTCCACCGCCCTTGTTGTTTAATGAAGACTCCACCGCTCTTGCAGTTTAATGTAGTCTCCACTGCTCTTACTGTTCATTGAAGTCTCCATCAATCTTGCTGTTTAATTAAGTCTCCACCGCTCCTGCTGTTCAATGAAGTCTCCTCCGCTCTTGCTGTTTAATGAAGTCTCCACCACTCTTGCTTTTTAATGAAGTCTCTTGATGTTTCCTATAGTTTCCACTGCTCTTGATGTTTCCTATAGTCTCCAACGCTCTTGCTGTTTAATGAAGGCTCCACTACTCTAATTGTTTAATGGAGTCTGCAACGCTCTTGCTGTTTAATGAAGTCCAAACCGCTCTTGCTGTTTAATGAAGGCTCCACCGCTCTTGCTGTTTAATGAAGTCTCCACCGCTCTTGCTGTTTAATAAAGGCTCTGCCACTCTCGCTGTTTAAAGAAGTCTCCACCGCTCCTGCCATTTAAGGAAGTCTCCACCGTTCTTGTTGTTTCCTGAAGTCTCCACCGCTCTTGCTGTTTAATGAAGTCTCAACTGCTCTTGCGGTGTAATGAAGTCTCAACCTCTCTTGCTGTTGAATGAATTCTCCAGCGCTCTTGCTGTCCAATGAAGTCTCCACCGCACTTGCTGTTTAATGAAGTCTCTATCCCTCTAGCTGTGTAATGAAGGCTCCACCGCTCTTTCTCTTTAATGACGTCTCCACTGCTCTTCTTCTTTAATGAAATCTTCACCGCTCTTGCTGTTTAATGAAGTCTCCACCGATCTTGCTGTTTAATGAAGTCTCCACCGTTCTTGTTGTTTGTGAGGTCTCCACCATCCTTGATGTTTAATGAAGGCTCCACCGCTTTTGCAGTTTAATGAAGTCTCCAACGCTCTGGCTGTTTCCTGAAGTCTCCACCGCTCTTGCTGTTTAATGAAGTCTCCGCCACTCTCACTGTTTAATAAAGTCTCTGCCACTCTCGCTGTTTAATGAAGTCTCCACCGCTCCTGCTGTTTAAGGAGGTCTCCACCGTTCTTGTTGTTTCCTGAAGTCTCCACCGCTCTTGCTATTTAATGAAGTCTCCACCATTCTTGCTTTTTAATGAAGTCTCCACCGCTCTTGCTGTTTAATGAAGTCTCAACCGCTCTTGCGATATAATGAAGTCTCCACCGCTCTTGCTGTTTAATGAAGTCTCTGCCGCTCTTGCTGTCCATTGAAGTCTCCACCGCTCTTGCTGTTTAATGAAGGCTACACCCCTCTAGCTGTTGAATGAAGTCTCCACCGCTCTTGCTGTTTAATGAAGTCTGCACCATTCTTGCTGTTTAATGAAGCTCCTCCGCTCTTGCTTTTTAATGAATTCTCCAGCGCTCCTGCTGCTCAATGAAGTCTCCACCACCCTGGCTGTTTCCTGAAGTCTCCACCGCTCTTCCTGTTTAATGGAGTCTCCACCGCTCTTGCTGTTTAATGAAGTCTCAACCGCTCTTGCAGTATAATGAAGTCTCCACCGCTCTTGCTGTTTAATGAAGTCACTGCCGCTCTTGCTGTCCAATGAAGTCTCCACCGCTCTTGCTGTTTCCTGAATTCTCCACCGCTCTTTCTTTTTAATGACGTTTGCACCGCTCTTCTTCTTTAATGAAATCTTCACCGCTCTTGCTTAATGAAGTCGAAACCGCTATTGCTGTTTAATTAATTCTCCACCGTTCTTGCTGTTTAATGAAGACTCCACAGCTCTTGCTGTTTAATGAAGTGTCCACCGTTCCTGTTGTTTCGTGAAGTCTCCACCGCCCTTGTTGTTTAACGAAGGCTCCACCGCTCTTGCAGTTTAATGTAGTCTCCACCGCTCTTACTGTTCATTGAAGTCTCCATCAATGTTGCTGTTTAATTAAGTCTCCACCGCTCCTGCTGTTCATAGAAGTCTCCACCGCTCTGGCTGCTTAATGTAGTCTCCACCGCTCTTGCTGTTCAATGAAGTCTCCACCGTTCTTGCTGTTTAATGAATGATCCACCGCTCCTGCTGTTCAATGAATTCTCCACCGCTCTGGCTGTTTAATGAAGTCTCCACCGCTCTTGCTGTTGAATGAAGTCCCCACTGCTCTTGCTTTCCAATGACGTCTCCACCGCTCTTGCTGTTTAATGAAGTCTCCACCGCTCTTGCTGTTCAATGAAGTCTCCACCGTTCTTGCTGTTTAACGAAGGCTCCACCGCTCTTGCTGTTTAATGAAGTCTCCACCGCTCTTGCTGTTTAATGAAGTCTCCACCGCTCTTGCTGTTTAATGAAGTCTCCACCGCTCATGCTGTATCATGAAGTCTCCACCATGCTTGCTGTTTTATGAAGTCTCCACCGCTCTTGCTTTTTAATGAAGTCGTCACCGCTCTTGCAGTTTAATGAAGTCTCCTCCGCTCTAGCTGTTTCCTGAAATCTCCACCGCTCTTGCTGTTTCATGAAGTCTCTGCCACTCTCACTGTTTATTAAAGGCTCCGCCACTCTCACTGTGTAATGATTTCTCTGCCACTCTTGCTGTTTAATGAAGGCTCCACCGTTCTTGATGTTTCATGAAGTCTCCACCACTATCACTGTTTATTAAAGGCTCCGCAACTCTCACAGTTTAATGATTTATCCGCCACTCTCACTGTTTAATGAATTCTCCACCGCTCTTGTTGTTTAATGAAGTCTCCACCGCTCTTGTTGTTTAATGAAGGCTCCACCGCTCTTGTTGTTTAATGAAGGCTCCACCGCTCTTCCTGTTTAATGAAGTCTCCACTGCTCTTGCTGCTTAATGATGATGCCATCGCTCTTGATATTTAATGAAGTCACCACCACTCTTGCGGTTTAATGAAGTCTCCACCGCTTATGCTGTTTAATGACGTCTCCGCCACTCTTGCTGTTAAATGATGTCTCCACCGCTCTTGCTGTTTAATGAAGTCTGAACCGCTCTTGCGGTATAATGAAGTCTCCACCGCTCTTGCTGTTTAATGAAGTCTCTGCCGCTCTTGCTGTCCAATGAAGTCTCCACCGCTCTTGCTGTTTAATGAAGTTTGCACCATTCTTGCTGTTTAATGAAGGCACCTCCGCTCTTGCTTTTTAATGAATTCTCCAGCGCTCTTGTTGTTCAATGAAGTCTCCACCGCTCTGGCTGTTTCCTGAAGTCTCCACCGCTCTTGCTGTGTAATGAAGGCTCCACCTCTCTTCCTGTTTAATGGAGTCTCCACCGCTCTTGCTGTGTAATGAAGGCTCCACCGCTGTTGCTGTTTCCTGAATTCTCCACCGCTCTTTCTCTTTAATGACGACTCCACCGCTCTTCTTCTTTAATGAAATCATTACCGCTCTTGCTGTTTAATGAAGTCTCCAATGCTCTTGCAGTTTAATGAAGTCTCCAACGCTCTGGCTGTTTCCTGAAGTCTCCACCGCTCTTGCTGTTTAATGAAGTCTCCGCCACTCTCACTGTTTAATAAAGGCTCTGCCACTCTCGCTGTTAAATGAAGTCTCTACCGCTCCTGCTATTTAAGGAAGTCTCCACCGTTCTTGTTGTTTCCTGAAGTCTCCACCGCTCTTGCTGTTTAATGAAGTCTCTGCCGCTCTTGCTGTCCAATGAAGTCTCCACCGCTCTAGCTGTTTAATGAAGGCTACACCCCTCTAGCTGTTTAATGAAGTCTCCGCCGCTCTTGCTGTTTAATGAATTCTCCAGCGCTCTTGCTGCTCAATGAAGTCTCCACCGCTCTGGCTGTTTCCTGAAGTCTCCACCGCTCTTGCTGTGTAATGAAGGCTCCACCTCTCTTCCTGTTTAATGAAGTCTCCACCGCTCTTGCTGTTTTATGAAGTCTCAACCGCTCTTGCAGTATAATGAAGTCTCCACCGCTCTTGCTGTTTAATGAAGTCTGCACCATTCTTGCTGTTTAATGAAGGCTGCTCCGCTCTTTTTTTAATGAATTCTCCAGCGCTCTTGCAGCTCAATGAAGTCTCCACCGCTCTGGCTGTTTCCTGAAGTCTCCACCGCTCTTGCTGTGTAATGAAGGCTCCATCTCTCTTCCTGTTTAATGGAGTCTCCACCGCTCTTGCTGTTTAATGAAATCTCAACCGCTCTTGCGGTATAATGAAGTCTCCACCGCTCTTGCTGTTTAATGAAGTCTCTGCCGCTCTTGCTGTCCAATGAAGTCTCCACCGCTCTAGCTGTTTAATGAAGGCTACACCCCTCTAGCTGTTTAATGAAGACTCCACCGCTCTTGTTGTTTAATGAAGTCTCCACCGCTCTTGCTTTTTAATGAAGACTCCACCACTCTTGTTGTTTAATGAAGTCTCCACCGCTCTTGCTGTTTAATGAAGACTCCACCACTTTTGTTGTTTAATGAAGTCTCCACACATCTTGCTGTTTAATGAAGTCTCCACCGCTCTTGCTGTTTAATGAAGACTCCACCGCTGTTGTTGTTTAATGAATTCTCCACCGCTCTTGCTGTTTAATGAATTCTCCACCGCTCTTGATATTTAATGAAGTCTCCAACGCTCTTGTTGTTTAGTTAAGTCTCCACCACTCTCACTGTTTAATGAAGTCTCCACCGCTCTTGCTGTTTAATGAAGTCTCCACCGCACTTGCTGTTTACTGAAGTCTCCACCGCTCTCGCTGTTTAATGGAGTCTCCACCGCTCTTGCTGTTTAATGAAGTCTCCACCGCTCTTGCTGTTTAATGAAGACTCCACCACTTTTGTTGTTTAATGAAGTCTCCACAGATCTTGCTGTTTAATGAAGTCTCCACCGCTCTTGCTGTGTAATGAAGACTCCACCGCTGTTGTTATTTAATGAAGTCTCCGCCGCTCTTGCTGTTTAATGAATTCTCCACCGCTCTTGATATTTAATGAAGGCTCCACCGCTCTGGCTGTTTAATGAAGTCTCCACCACTCTCACTGTTTAATAAAGGCTCCGCCACTCTCACTGTTTAATGATTTCTCCCCCACTCTCACTGTTTAAAGAAGTCACCATCGCTCTTGCTGTTTAATGAAGTCTCCACTGCTCTTGCTGTTTCCTGAATTCTCCACCGCTCTTTCTCTTTAATGACATCTCCACCGCTCTTCTTCTTTAATAAAATCTTCACCGCTCTTGCTGTTTAATGAAGTCGAAACCGCTCTTGCTGTTTAATGAATTCTCCACCGCTCTTACTGCTTAATGAAGACTCCACAGCTCTTGCTGTTTAATGAAGTCGCCACCGTTCTTGTTGTTTAGTGAAGTCTCCACCACCCTTGTTGTTTAATGAAGACTCCACCGCTCTTGCAGTTTAATGTAGTCTCCACTGCTCTTACTGTTCTTTGAAGTCTCCATCAATCTTGCTGTTTAATTAAGTCTCCACCGCTCCTGCTGTTCAATGAAGTCTCCACCGCTCTTGCTGTTTAATGGTCTCCACCACTCTTGCTTTTTAATGAAGTCTCTTGATGTTTCCTATAGTTTCCACTGCTCTTGATGTTTCCTATAGTCTCCAACACTCTTGCTGTTTAATGAAGGCTCCACTACTCTAATTGTTTAATGAAGTCTGCAACGCTCTTGCTGTTTAATGAAGGCTCCACCACTCTTGCTGTTTAATGAATTCTCCACCGCTCTTGCTGTTTAATGAAGTCTCCACCGCCCTTGTTGTTTAATGAAGCCTCCACCACTCTTGCAGTTTAATGTAGTCTCCACTGCTCTTACTGTTCATTGAAGTCTCCATCAATCTTGCTGTTTAATTAAGTCTCCACCGCTCCTGCTGTTCAATGAAGTCTCCACCGCTCTTGCTGTTTAATGGTCTCCACCACTCTTGCTTTTTAATGAAGTCTCTTGATGTTTCCTATAGTTTCCACTGCTCTTGATGTTTCCTATAGTCTCCAACGCTCTTGCTGTTTAATGAAGGCTCCACTACTCTAATTGTTTAATGAAGTCTGCAACGCTCTTGCTGTTTAATTAAGTCTCCACCGCTCCTGCTGTTCAATGAAGTCTCCACCGCTCTTGCTGTTTAATGAAGTCTCCACCACTCTTGCTTTTTAATGAAGTCTCTTGATGTTTCCTATAGTTTCCACTGCTCTTGATGTTTCCTATAGTCTCCAACGCTCTTGCTGTTTAATGAAGACTCCACTACTCTAATTGTTTAATGAAGTCTGCAACGCTCTTGCTGTTTAATGAAGTCCAAACCGCTCTTGCTGTTTAATGAAGGCTCCACCGCTCTTGCTGTTTAATGAAGTCTCCACCGCTCTTGCTGTTTAATAAAGGCTCTGCCACTCTCGCTGTTTAATGAAGTCTCCACCAATCTTGCGGTTTAATGAACTCTCCACCACTCTTGCTGTTTAATGAAGTCTCCAACGCTATTGCTGTTTAGTTAAGTCTCCACCACTCTCACTGTTTAATGAAGTCTCCACCGCACTTGCTGTTTACTGAAGTCTCCACCGCTCTCGCTGTTTAATGAAGTCTCCACCGCTCTTGCTGTTTAATGAAGTCTCCACCGCTCTTGCTGTTTAATGAAGACTCCACCACTTTTGTTGTTTAATGAAGTCTCCACAGATCTTGCTGTTTAATGAAGTCTCCACCGCTCTTGCTGTTTAATGAAGACTCCACCGCTGTTGTTGTTTAATGAAGTCTCCGCCGCTCTTGCTGTTTAATGAATTCTCCACCGCTCTTGATATTTAATGAAGGCTCCACCGCTCTGGCTGTTTAATGAAGTCTCCACCACTCTCACTGTTTAATAAAGGCTCCGCCACTCTCACTGTTTAATGATTTCTCCCCCACTCTCACTGTTTAAAGAAGTCACCATCGCTCTTGCTGTTTAATGAAGTCTCCACTGCTCTTGCTGTTTCCTGAATTCTCCACCGCTCTTTCTCTTTAATGACATCTCCACCGCTCTTCTTCTTTAATAAAATCTTCACCGCTCTTGCTGTTTAATGAAGTCGAAACCGCTCTTGCTGTTTAATGAATTCTCCACCGCTCTTACTGCTTAATGAAGACTCCACAGCTCTTGCTGTTTAATGAAGTCGCCACCGTTCTTGTTGTTTAGTGAAGTCTCCACCACCCTTGTTGTTTAATGAAGACTCCACCGCTCTTGCAGTTTAATGTAGTCTCCACTGCTCTTACTGTTCATTGAAGTCTCCATCAATCTTGCTGTTTAATTAAGTCTCCACCGCTCCTGCTGTTCAATGAAGTCTCCACCGCTCTTGCTGTTTAATGGTCTCCACCACTCTTGCTTTTTAATGAAGTCTCTTGATGTTTCCTATAGTTTCCACTGCTCTTGATGTTTCCTATAGTCTCCAACGCTCATGCTGTTTAATGAAGGCTCCACTACTCTAATTGTTTAATGAAGTCTGCAACGCTCTTGCTGTTTAATGAAGGCTCCACCGCTCTTGCTGTTTAATGAATTCTCCACCGCTCTTGCTGTTTAATGAAGTCTCCACCGCTCTTGCTGTTTAATGAAGTCTCCACCGCTCTTGCTGTTTAATGAAGACTCCACCGCTGTTGTTGTTTAATGAAGTCTCCGCCGCTCTTGCTGTTTAATGAATTCTCCACCGCTCTTGATATTTAATGAAGGCTCCACCGCTCTGGCTGTTTAATGAAGTCTCCACCACTCTCACTGTTTAATAAAGGCTCCGCCACTCTCACTGTTTAATGATTTCTCCCCCACTCTCACTGTTTAAAGAAGTCACCATCGCTCTTGCTGTTTAATGAAGTCTCCACTGCTCTTGCTGTTTCCTGAATTCTCCACCGCTCTTTCTCTTTAATGACATCTCCACCGCTCTTCTTCTTTAATAAAATCTTCACCGCTCTTGCTGTTTAATGAAGTCGAAACCGCTCTTGCTGTTTAATGAATTCTCCACCGCTCTTACTGCTTAATGAAGACTCCACAGCTCTTGCTGTTTAATGAAGTCGCCACCGTTCTTGTTGTTTAGTGAAGTCTCCACCACCCTTGTTGTTTAATGAAGACTCCACCGCTCTTGCAGTTTAATGTAGTCTCCACTGCTCTTACTGTTCATTGAAGTCTCCATCAATCTTGCTGTTTAATTAAGTCTCCACCGCTCCTGCTGTTCAATGAAGTCTCCACCGCTCTTGCTGTTTAATGAAGTCTCCACCACTCTTGCTTTTTAATGAAGTCTCTTGATGTTTCCTATAGTTTCCACTGCTCTTGATGATTCCTATAGTCTCCAATGCTCTTGCTGTTTAATGAAGGCTCCACTACTCTAATTGTTTAATGAAGTCGCCACCGTTCTTGTTGTTTAGTGAAGTCTCCACCGCACTTGTTGTTTAATGAAGACTCCACCGCTCTTGCAGTTTAATGTAGTCTCCACTGCTCTTACTGTTCATTGAAGTCTCCATCAATCTTGCTGTTTAATTAAGTCTCCACCGCTCCTGCTGTTCAATGAAGTCTCCACCGCTCTTGCTGTTTAATGAAGTCTCCACCACTCTTGCTTTTTAATGAAGTCTCTTGATGTTTCCTATAGTTTCCACTGCTCTTGATGTTTCCTATAGTCTCCAACGCTCTTGCTGTTTAATGAAGGCTCCACTACTCTAATTGTTTAATGAAGTCTGCAACGCTCTTGCTGTTTAATGAAGTCCAAACCGCTCTTGCTGTTTAATGAAGGCTCCACCGCTCTTGCTGTTTAATGAAGTCTCCACCGCTCTTGCTGTTTAATAAAGGCTCTGCCACTCTCGCTGTTTAAAAAGTCTCCACCGCTCCTGCCATTTAAGGAAGTCTCCACCATTCTTGTTGTTTCCTGAAGTCTCCACCGCTCTTGCTGTTTAATGAAGTCTCAACCGCTCTTGCGGTGTAATGAAGTCTCAACCTCTCTTGCTGTTGAATGAATTCTCCAGCGCTCTTGCTGTCCAATGAAGTCTCCACCGCACTTGCTGTTTAATGAAGTCTCTATCCCTCTAGCTGTGTAATGAAGGCTCCACCGCTCTTTCTCTTTAATGACGTCTCCACTGCTCTTCTTCTTTAATGAAATCTTCACCGCTCTTGCTGTTTAATGAAGTCTCCACCGATCTTGCTGTTTAATGAAGTCTCCACCGTTCTTGTTGTTTGTGAGGTCTCCACCACCCTTGATGTTTAATGAAGGCTCCACCGCTTTTGCAGTTTAATGAAGTCTCCAACGCTCTGGCTGTTTCCTGAAGTCTCCACCGCTCTTGCTGTTTAATGAAGGCTACACCCCTCTAGCTGTTGAATGAAGTCTCCACCGCTCTTGCTGTTTAATGAAGTCTGCACCATTCTTGCTGTTTAATGAAGGCTACACCCCTCTAGCTGTTGAATGAAGTCTCCACCGCTCTTGCTTTTTAATGAATTCTCCAGCGCTCCTGCTGCTCAATGAAGTCTCCACCGCCCTGGCTGTTTCCTGAAGTCTCCACCGCTCTTCCTGTTTAATGAAGTCTCCACCGCTCTTGCAGTATAATGAAGTCTCCACCGCTCTTGCTGTTTAATGAAGTCTCTGCCGCTCTTGCAGTATAATGAAGTCTCCACCGCTCTTGCTGTTTAATGAAGTCTCTGCCGCTCTTGCTGTCCAATGAAGTCTCCACCGCTCTGGCTGTTTCCTGAAGTCTCCACCGCTCTTGCTGTGTAATGAAGGCTCCACCTCTCTTCCTATTTAATGGAGTCTCCACCGCACTTGCTGTTTAATGAAGTCTCTGCCGCTCTTGCTGTCCAATGAAGTCTCCACCGCTCTAGCTGTATAATGAAGACTCCACCACTCTTGCTGTTTAATGAAGTCTCCACCGCTCTTGCTGTTTAATGAAGACTCCACCACTCTTGTTGTTTAATGAAGTCTCCACAGATCTTGCTGTTTAATAAAGACTCCACCGCTCTTGTTGTTTAATGAAGTCTCCACTGCTCTTGCTGTTTAACGAAGTCTCCACCGCTCTTGATATTTAATGAAGGCTCCACCGCTCTGGCTGTTTAATGAAGTCTCCACCACTCTCACTGTTTAATAAAGGCTCCACCACTCTCACTGTTTAATGATTTCTCCCTCACTCACTGTTTAATGAAGTCTGCATCGCTCTTGCTGTTTAATGAAGTCTCCACTGCTCTTGCTGTTTAATGAAGACTCCACCGCTCTTGTTGTTTAATGAAGTCTCCACCGCTCTTGCTGTTTAATGAAGACTCCACCACTCTTGTTGTTTAATGAAGTCTCCACCGCTCTTGCTGTTTAATGAAGACTCCACCACTCTTGTTGTTTAATGAAGTCTCCACAGATCTTGCTGTTTAATGAAGTCCCCACTGCTCTTGCTTTCCAATGAAGTCTCCACCACTCTTGCTGTTTAATGAAGTCTCCACCGCTCTTGCTTTATAACGAAGACTCCACCGCTTTTGCTGTTTAATGAAGTCTGCATCTCTCTTGTTGTTTAATGAAGACTCCACCGCTCTTCCTGTTTAATGGAGTCTCCACCGCTCTCACTGTTTAAAGAAGTCACCACCGCTCTTGTTGTTTAATGAAGTCTCCACTGCTCTTGCTGTTAAAGGAAGTCTCCAACGCTCTTGCTGTTTAATGAAGTCTCCGCCGCGCTTGCTGTTTAATGAAGTCTCCACCATTCTTGCGGTTTAATGAAGTCTCCACCAGTCTCACTTTATAATGTAGTCTCCACCGCTCTTGCTGTTTAATGAAGTCTCCACCGCTCTTGCTACTTAATGAATACTCCAGCACTCTCACTGTTTAATGAAGGCTCCACCGCTTTTGCTGTTTAATGAAGTCTCCGCCACGCTCACTGTTAAATAATTTCTCCACCACACTCACTGTTCAATGTAGTCTCCACTGCTCTTGCTGTTTAATGAAGACTCCACTTCTCTTGCTGTTTAATGAAGTCTCCACCGCTCTTGCTGTTTAATGAAGGCTCCACCGCTCTTGTTGTTTAATGAAGTCTCCACTGCTCTTGCTGTTAAATGAAGTCTCCACCGCTCTTGTTGTTTAATTAAGTCTCCACCGCTCTTGCTTTTTAATGAAGTCTCCACCACTCTTGCTGTTTAATGAATGCTCCACCACTCTCACTGTTTAATGAAGGCTCCACCGCTCTTGCTGTTTAATGATGTCTCCGCCACACTCACTGTTTAATAATGTCTCCACCACTCTCACTGTTTAATGTAGTCTCCACTGCTCTTGCTGTTTAATGAAGACTCCACTGCTCTTGCTGTTTAATGAAGGCTCCACCACTCTTGCTGTTTAATGAAGTCTCCACCGCTTTTGCTGTTTAATGAAGTCTCCACCGCTCTTGCTGTTTAATGAAGTCTCCACCGCTCTTGTTGTTTAATGAAGTCTCCACTGCTCTTGCTGTTTAATGAAGTCTCCACCGCTCTTGATATTTAATGAAGTCTCCACTGCTCTTGCTGTTTAATGGAGGCTCCACCGCACTTGCTGTTTAATGAAGTCTCCACCGTTCTTGTTGTTTGATGATGACTCCACTGCTCTTGCTGTTGAATGAAGTCTCCAACGCTCTTGCTGTTTAATGAAGTCTCCACCGCTCTTGTTGTTTGATGATGACTCCACTGCTCTTGCTGTTAAATGAAGTCTCCAACGCTCTTGCTGTTTAATGAATTCTCCGCCGCTCTTGCTGTTTAATGAAGTCTCCACCACTCTTGCTGTTTAATGAAGTCTCCACCGCTCTTGTTGTTTGATGATGACTCCACTGCTCTTGCTGTTAAATGAAGTCTCCAACGCTCTTGCTGTTTAATGAATTCTCCGCCGCTCTTGCTGTTTAATGAAGTCTCCACCATTCTTGCTGTTTAATGAAGTCTCCACCGTTCTTGCTGTTTAATGACGTCTCCACCACTCTCACTTTTTAATGAAGGCTCCACTGCTCTTGCTGTTTAATGAAGTCTCCGTCACTCTCACTATTTAATGAACGCTCCAGCGTTCTTGCTGTTTAATGAAGGCTTCACTGCTCCTGTTGTTTAATGAAGTCACCACCGCTCTTGCTGTTTAATGAAGTCTCCACCGCTCTTGCTGTTTAAAGATTTCTCCACCGCTTTGCGGTTTAATGAAGTCTACACCGCTCTTGCTGTTTAATGAAGTCTCCACTGCTCTTGCTGTGTTTAATGAAGTCTCCAATACTCTTGCTGTGTAATGAGGTCTCCACTGCTCTTTCTGTTTAATGAAGTCTCCTCCGATCATTGCTGTTTAATGAAATCTCCGCCGATCTTGCTGTTTAATGAAGACTCCACCACTCTCACTGTTTATTGAAGGCTCCAACGCTCTTGCTCTTTAATGAACACTCCGCTGCTCTTGCGGTTTAATGAAGTCTCCATCACTCTCAATGTTTAATGAAGTCTCCACTGATCTTGCGTTTTAACGAAATCTCCACAGCTCTTGGTGTTTAATGAAGTCTCCACCGCTCTTGCTGTTTAATGAAGTCTCCACCACTCTCACTGTTTATTGAAGGCTCCAACGCTCTTGCTCTTTAATGAAGACTCCGCTCCCCTCACTGTTCAATAAACTCTCCGCCAATCTCACTGTTTAATGAAGGCTGCAACGCTCTTGCTGTTTAATGAAGTCTCCGGCACTCTCACTGTTTAATAAAGTCTCCTCCGCTCTTGCTGTTTAATGAAATCTCCACCGCTCTTGTTGTTTAATGAAGTCTCCACCGCTCTTGCTATTTATTGACTTCTCCACCGCTTTTGCTGTTTAATGAAGTCTCCATCGAACTTGCTCTTTAATGAAGTCTCCACCACTCTTGCTGTTGAATGAAGTCTCCACTGCTCTTGCTGTTTAATGAAGTCTCCTCGCTCTTGTTGTTTAATGAAGTCTCCACCGCTCTTGCTTTTTAATGAAGTCTCCACCGCTCTTGCTGTTTAATGAAGTCTCCACTGCTTTGCGGTTTAATGAATTCTCCACCACTCTCACTGTTTAATGATGTCTCCACCGATCTTGTGGTTTAATGAAATCTCCACCGATCTTGCTGTTTAATGAAGTCTACACCACTCTCATTGTTTAATGAACTCTACTCCACTCTTGCTGTTTAATGAAGTCTACACCAATCTCACTGTTTAATGAAGTCTCCACCGCTCTTGCTGTTTCCTGAAGTCTCCACTGCTCTTGCGGTTTAATGAAGTCTCCACCACTCTCATTGTTTAATGTAGTCTCCACCACTCTTGCTGTTTAATGAAGTCCCCGCCAACCTCACTGTTTAATTATTCTCCGCCACTCTCAAAGTTTAATGAAGGCTCCAACGCTCTTGCTCTTTAATGAATTCTCCGGCAGTCTCACTGTTTAATAAATTCTCCTTCGCTCTTGCTGTTTAATGAAGTCTCCACCGCTCTTGTTGTTTAATGAAGTCTCCACCGCTCTTGTTGTTTATTGAGGTCTCCACCGCTTTTGCGTTTAATGAAGTCTCCATCGCTCTTGCTCTTTAATGAATTCTCCACCAATCTTGCTTTTAATGAAGTCTCTGTTGCTCTTGCTGTTTAATGAAGTCTACACCGCTCTTGCTGCTTAATGATGTCTCCAGCATTCTCACTGTTTAATGAAGTGTCCACCTCTCTTGCTGTTTAATGAGGTCTCCACCACTCTCACTGTTTAATGTAGTCTCCACTGCTCTTGCTGTTTAATGTAGTCTCCACTGCTCTTGCTGTTTAATGAATTCTCCACTGCTCTTGCTGTTTAATGAAGTCTCCTCCGCTCTAGCTGTTCAATGAAGTCTCCACCACTCTTGCTGTTTAATGAAGTCTCCACCGCTCTTGCTGTTTAATGAAGTCTCCACCGCTCTTGTTGTTTAATGAAGTCTCCACGGCTCTTGCTTTTTAATGAAGTCTCCACCACTCTTTCTGTTTAATGAAGTCTCCACCGCTCTTGCGGTTTAATAATTTCTCCACCTCTCTTGCTGTTTAAGGAAGTCTCCACCGCTCTTGCTATGTTTAATGAAGTCTCCACCGCTCTTGCTGTTTAATGAAGTCTCCGCCGCTCTTGCTGTTTAATGAAGGCTCAACCGCTCTTTCTGTTTAATGAAGGCTCCACCGCTCCTGTTGTTTAATGCAGTCACCACCGCTCTTGCTGTTTCATAAAGTCTCCACCGCTCTTGCTGTTTAATGAAGTCTCCACCGGTCTTGCTGTTTAATGAAGTCTCCTCCGATCATTGCTGTTTAATGAAGTCTCCACCGGTCTTGCTGTTTAATGAAGTCTCCACTGCTCTTGTTGTTTAATGAAGACTCCATCGCTTTTGGGGTTTAATGAAGTCTTCATCACTCTCACTGTTTAATGAAGTCTCCACTGATCTAGCGGGTTAATGAAATCTCCACCGCTCTTGCTGTTTAATGAGGTCTCCACCGCTCTTGCTGCTTAATGAATTCTCCACCACTCTCACTGTTTAATGAATTCTCCACCGCTATTGCGGTTTAATGAAGTCTCCACCCCTCTCACTGTTTAATGTAGTCTCCACTGCTCTTGCTGTCTAATGAAGTCTCCACCACTCTCACTGTTTAATGAAGTCTCCACCGCTCTTGCTGTTTAATGAAGTCTCCACCGCTCTTGTTGTTTAATGAAGTCTCCACGGCTCCTGCTTTTTAATGAAGTCTCCAGCACTCTTTCTGTTTAATGAAGTCTCCACCGCTCTTGCGGTTTAATAAACTCTCCACCTCTCTTGCTGTTTAATGAAGTCTCCACCGCTCTTGCTGTGTTTAATGAAGTCTCCACTGCTCTTGCTGTTTAATGAAGTCTCCACCGCTCTTGCTGTTTAATGAAGTTTCCGCCGCTCTTGCTGTTTAATGAAGTCTCCATCGTTCTTGCGGTTTAATGAACTCTCCACCGGTCTCACTTTTTAATGTAGTCTCCTCCGCTCTTGCTGTTTAATGAAGTCTCCACCGCTCTTGCTGTTTAATGAATTCTCCACCACTCTCACTGTTTAATGAATGCTCCACTGCTGCCACTACCAAACACATCTTCCCTTCACCCCTCTTATCGGCATTCCGTAGGGATCGCACCCTCCGAGACATCCTGGTCCACTCCTCCATCACCCCCTATTCCTCAACCCCCTCCTATGGCACCACCCCATGCCCACGCAAAAGATGTAACACCTGCCCCTTCACTTCCTCTGTCCTCACCGTCCAAGGGCCCAAACACTCCTTTCAAGTGAAGCAACGTTTCACTTGCATTTCCCCCAACTTAGTCTACTGCATTCGTTGCTCCCAATGTGGTCTCCTCTACATTGGAGAGACCAAACGTAAATTGGGCAACCGCTTTGCAGAACACCTGTGGTCTGTCCGCAAGAATGACCCAAACCTCCCTGTCGCTTGCCATTTTAACACTCCACCCTGCTCTCTTGCCCACATGTCTGTCCTTGGCTTGCTGCATTGTTCCAGTGAAGCCCAACGCAAACTGGAGGAACAACACCTCATCTTCCGACTAGGCACCTTACAGCCTTCCGGACTGAATATTGAATTCAACAACTTTAGGTCGTGAGCTCCCTCCCCCATCCCCACCCTCTTTCTGTTTCCCCCTTCCTTTTTTTTCCAATAAATTATAAAGATTATCCTTTTCCCACCTATTTCCATTATAAAAAAATTTAAAAAAAACACCCCCACTAGAGCTATACCTTGAGTGCCCTACCATCCATTCTTAATTAACACATTCGTTTAGATAACATCACCAACTTTAACTTTAACACCTATGTGTTCTATTGTACCATTGTCATTGACATCTTTTGATGATCTGCTTCTATCACTGCTTACAACCACACCGCCCCCACCGACCGCCCGCCCCACCTCTCTCTCTCTCTCTATCTCTCCGCCCCCCACACACACACCTTAAACCAGCTGATATTTCAACTCTTTATTGGACTCGAACTCAAGTTCTGTCGAAGGGTCATGAGGACTCGAAACGTCAACTCTTTTCTTCTCCGCCGATGCTGCCAGACCTGCTGAGTTTTTCCAGGTAATTCTGTTGTTGTTTTGGATTTCCAGCATCTGCAGTTTTTTTGATTTTACCACTCATGCTGTTTAATGAAGTCTCCGACAGCCTCACAGTTTAATAAAGTCTCCACCACTCTCACTGTTTAATGAACGCTCCAGCGCTCTTGCTGTTTAATGAAGGCTCCACCGCTCCTGTTGTTTAATGCAGTCACCACCGCTCTTGCTGTTTCATAAAGTCTCCACCGCTCTTGCTGTTTAATGAAGTCTCCACCGCTCTTTCCGTTTAATGAAGTCTCCACTGCTCTTGCTGTTTAATGAAGTCTCCACCGCTCTTGATGTTTAATGAAGTCTCCACCACTATTGCTGTTTAATGAAGTCTCCACCGGTCTTGCTGTTTAATGAAGTCTCCTCCGATCATTGCTGTTTAATGAAGTCTCCACTGGTCTTGCTGTTTAATGAAGTCTCCACTGCTCTTGCTGTTTAATGAAGACTCCATCGCTCTTGGGGTTTAATGAAGTCTTCATCACTCTCACTGTTTAATGAAGTCTCCACCGATCTAGCGGGTTAATGAAATCTCCACCGCTCTTGCTGTTTAATGAAGTCTCCACCGCTCTTGCTGCTTAATGAAGTCTCCACCACTCTCACTGTTTAATGTAGTCTCCACTGCTCTTGCTGTTTAATGAAGTCTCCACCACTCTCACTGTTTAATGAAGACTCCACCGCTCTTGCTGTTTAAAGAATTCTCCACCACTCTCACTGTTTAATGAAGACTGCACTGCTCTTGCTGTTTAATGAAGTCTCCACCACTCCTGATGTTTAATGAAGTCTCCACAGCTCTTGCTGTTTAATGAAGTCTCCACCACGCTTGCTGTTTAATGAAGTCTCCACCAATCTTGTTGTTTAATGAAGTCTCTACGGCTTTTGCTGTTTAATGAAGTCTCCATCGCTCTTGCTGTTTATGAAGTCTCCACCGCTCTTGTAGTTTCATGAAGTCTCCGCCTCTCTTGCTGTTTAATGAAGTCTCCACCCTCAGCTGTTTAATGAAGGCTCCACCGCTCTTGTTGTTTAATGCAGTCACCACCACTCTAGCTGTTCAATGAAGTGTCCAACTTTCTTACTGTTTAATGAAGTCTCCACCGGTCTTGCTGTTTAATGAAAGCTCCACCAGTCTTGTTGTTTAATGAAGTCTCCACGGCTCTTGCTTTACAGTGAAGTCTCCACCGCTTTTGCTGCGTTTAATGAAGTCTCCACCGCTCTTGTTGTTTAATGAAGTCTCCACCGCTCTTGCTGTTTAATGAAGTCTCCATCGCTCTTGCTGTTTAATGAAGTCTCCACCACTCTCACTGTTAAATGATGTTTCCACCGCTCTTGCTGTTTAATGAAGTCTCCACCGCTCTTGCTGTTTAATGAAGTCTCCACTGCTCTTGCTGTTTAATGAAGTCTCCACCGCTCTTGCTGTTTAATGAAGTCTCCACTGCTCTTGATATTTAATGAAGTCTCCACCGCTCTTGCTGTTTAATGAAGGCTCTGCTGCTCTTGCTGTTCAATGAGGTCTCCAACGATCTGACTTTTTAATGAATTCTCCACCGCTCGTGATGTTTAACGAAGTCTCCGCCGCTCTTGCTGTTTAATGAAGTCTCCACCGCTCTTGCTGTTTAATGACGTCTCCACCGCACTTGCTGTTTAATGAAGACTCCACTGCTCTTGCTGTTTAATGAAATCTCCACCGTTCTTGTTGTTTACTGAAGTCTCCTCCGATCTTGTTGTTTAATGAAGGCTCCTGCTCTTGCTGTTTAATGTAATCTCCACCGCACTTGCTGTTTAATGAAGTCTCCGTCAATCTTGCTGTTTAATAAAGTCTCCACCACTCCTGCTGTTCAATGAAGTCTCCACCGCTCTTGCTGTTGAATGAAGTCTCCACCGCTCTTGCTGTTTAATGAAGACTCCACCGCTGTTGTTGTTTAATGAAGTCTCCACCGCTCTTGCTGTTTAATGAAGTCTCCACCGCTCTTGCTGTTTAATGAAGTCTCCATCGCTCTTGCTGTTTAATGAAGTCTCCACCACTCTCACTGTTAAATGATGTTTCCACCGCTCTTGCTGTTTAATGAAGTCTCCACCGCTCTTGCTGTTTAATGAAGTCTCCACTGCTCTTGCTGTTTAATGAAGTCTCCACCGCTCTTGCTGTTTAATGAAGTCTCCACCGCTCTTGCTGTTTAATGAAGTCTCCGCCGCTCTTGCTGTTTAATGAAGTCTCCGCCTCTCTTGCTGTTTAATGAAGTCTCCACCTTCTGCTGTTTAATGAAGGCTCCACCGCTCTTGTTGTTTAATGCAGTCACCACCACTCTAGCTGTTCAATGAAGTGTCCAACTTTCTTACTGTTTAATGAAGTCTCCACCGGTCTTGCTGTTTAATGAAAGCTCCACCAGTCTTGTTGTTTAATGAAGTCTCCACGGCTCTTGCTTTACAATGAAGTCTCCACCGCTTTTGCTGCGTTTAATGAAGTCTCCACCGCTCTTGCTGTTTAATGAAGTCTCCAACGCTCTTGCTGTTTAATGAAGTCTCCGTCGCTCTTGCTGTTTAATGAAGTCTCCACGACTCTCACTGTTAAATGATGTTTCCACCGCTCTTGCTGTTTAATGAAGTCTCCACCGCTCTTGCTGTTTAATGAAGTCTCCACTGCTCTTGCTGTTTAATGAAGTCTCCACCGCTCTTGCTGTTTAATGAAGTCTCCACCGCTCTTGCTGTTTAATGAAGTCTCCGCCGCTCTTGCTGTTTAATGAAGTCTTCTCCGCTATTGCTTTTTAATGAAGTCTCCGTCGCTCTTGCTGTTTAATGAAGTCTCCATCGTTCTTGCGGTTTAATGAAGTCTCCACCATCTCACCTTTTAATGTAGTCTCCACCGCTCTTGCTGTTTAATGAAGTCTCCACGGCTCTTGCTGTTTAATGAAGTCTCCACCACTCTCACTGTTTAATGAAGTCTCCACCGCTCTTGCTGTTTAATGAAGTCTCTACAGCTCTTGCTGTTTAATGTAGTCTCCACCGCTCTTGCTGTTTAATGAATTCTCCAAAGCTCTTGCTGTTTAATGAAGTCTCCACTCCTCTCACTGATTAATGAAGGCTCCAAAGGTCTTGCTCTTTAATGAAGACTCCGCCACCCTCACTGTTTAATAAAGACTCCGCCACTCTCACTGTTTAATGTAGTCTCCACTGCTCTTGCTGTTTAAGGAAGACTCCACTGCTCTTGCTGTTTAAGGAAGTCTCCTCCGCTCTTGCTGTTTAATGAAAGCTCCACCGCAATTGCTGTTTAATGAAGTCTCCACCGCTATTGCTGTTTAATGAAGTCTCCACCGCTCTTGTTGTTTAATGAAGTCTCCACGGCTCTTGCTTTTTAATGAAGTCTCCACCGCTCTTTCTGTTTAATGAAGTCTCCACCGCTCTTGCGGTTTAATAATTTCTCCACCTCTCTTGCTGTTTAAGGAAGTCTCCACCGCTCTTGCTATGTTTAATGAAGTCTCCACCGCTCTTGCTGTTTAATGAAGTCTCTGCCGCTCTTGCTGTTTAATGAAGGCTCCACCGCTCTTTCTGTTTAATGAAGGCTCCACCGCTCCTGTTGTTTAATGCAGTCACCACCGCTCTTGCTGTTTCATAAAGTCTCCACCGCTCTTGCTGTTTAATGAAGTCTCCACCGGTCTTGCTGTTTAATGAAGTCTCCTCCGATCATTGCTGTTTAATGAAGTCTCCACCGGTCTTGCTGTTTAATGAAGTCTCCACTGCTCTTGTTGTTTAATGAAGACTCCATCGCTTTTGGGGTTTAATGAAGTCTTCATCACTCTCACTGTTTAATGAAGTCTCCACTGATCTAGCGGGTTAATGAAATCTCCACCGCTCTTGCTGTTTAATGAGGTCTCCACCGCTCTTGCTGCTTAATGAAGTCTCCACCACTCTCACTGTTTAATGAATTCTCCACCGCTATTGCGGTTTAATGAAGTCTCCACCCCTCTCACTGTTTAATGTAGTCTCCACTGCTCTTGCTGTCTAATGAAGTCTCCACCACTCTCACTGTTTAATGAAGTCTCCACTGCTCTTGCTGTTTAATGAAGTCTCCCCGCTCTTGTTGTTTAATGAAGTCTCCACGGCTCCTGCTTTTTAATGAAGTCTCCAGCACTCTTTCTGTTTAATGAAGTCTCCACCGCTCTTGCGGTTTAATAAACTCTCCACCTCTCTTGCTGTTTAATGAAGTCTCCACCGCTCTTGCTGTGTTTAATGAAGTCTCCACTGCTCTTGCTGTTTAATGAAGTCTCCACCGCTCTTGCTGTTTAATGAAGTTTCCGCCGCTCTTGCTGTTTAATGAAGTCTCCATCGTTCTTGCGGTTTAATGAACTCTCCACCGGTCTCACTTTTTAATGTAGTCTCCTCCGCTCTTGCTGTTTAATGAAGTCTCCACCGCTCTTGTTGTTTAATGAAGTCTCCACGGCTCTTGCTTTTTAATGAAGTCTCCACCACTCTTTCTGTTTAATGAAGTCTCCACCGCTCTTGCGGTTTAATAATTTCTCCACCTCTCTTGCTGTTTAAGGAAGTCTCCACCGCTCTTGCTATGTTTAATGAAGTCTCCACCGCTCTTGCTGTTTAATGAAGTCTCCGCCGCTCTTGCTGTTTAATGAAGGCTCCACCGCTCTTTCTGTTTAATGAAGGCTCCACCGCTCCTGTTGTTTAATGCAGTCACCACCGCTCTTGCTGTTT
Organism: Isurus oxyrinchus; assembly: GCA_026770705.1. Lineage (NCBI taxonomy): Eukaryota > Metazoa > Chordata > Chondrichthyes > Lamniformes > Lamnidae > Isurus > Isurus oxyrinchus. The sequence goes on along the minus strand of JANJGN010000019.1, from coordinate 107,618,942 downwards.
CATAAAGTCTCCACCGCTCTTGCTGTTTAATGAAGTCTCCACCGGTCTTGCTGTTTAATGAAGTCTCCTCCGATCATTGCTGTTTAATGAAGTCTCCACCGGTCTTGCTGTTTAATGAAGTCTCCACTGCTCTTGTTGTTTAATGAAGACTCCATCGCTTTTGGGGTTTAATGAAGTCTTCATCACTCTCACTGTTTAATGAAGTCTCCACTGATCTAGCGGGTTAATGAAATCTCCACCGCTCTTGCTGTTTAATGAGGTCTCCACCGCTCTTGCTGCTTAATGAAGTCTCCACCACTCTCACTGTTTAATGAATTCTCCACCGCTATTGCGGTTTAATGAAGTCTCCACCCCTCTCACTGTTTAATGTAGTCTCCACTGCTCTTGCTGTCTAATGAAGTCTCCACCACTCTCACTGTTTAATGAAGTCTCCACTGCTCTTGCTGTTTAACGAAGTCTCCACCGCTCTTGTTGTTTAATGAAGTCTCCACGGCTCCTGCTTTTTAATGAAGTCTCCAGCACTCTTTCTGTTTAATGAAGTCTCCACCGCTCTTGCGGTTTAATAAATTCTCCACCTCTCTTGCTGTTTAATGAAGTCTCCACCGCTCTTGCTGTGTTTAATGAAGTCTCCACTGCTCTTGCTGTTTAATGAAGTCTCCACCGCTCTTGCTGTTTAATGAAGTTTCCGCCGCTCTTGCTGTTTAATGAAGTCTCCATCGTTCTTGCGGTTTAATGAACTCTCCACCGGTCTCACTTTTTAATGTAGTCTCCTCCGCTCTTGCTGTTTAATGAAGTCTCCACCGCTCTTGCTGTTTAATGAATTCTCCACCATTCTCACTGTTTAATGAATGCTCCACTGCTGCCACTACCAAACACATCTTCCCTTCACCCCTCTTATCGGCATTCCGTAGGGATCGCACCCTCCGAGACATCCTGGTCCACTCCTCCATCACCCCCTATTCCTCAACCCCCTCCTATGGCACCACCCCATGCCCACGCAAAAGATGTAACACCTGCCCCTTCACTTCCTCTGTCCTCACCGTCCAAGGGCCCAAACACTCCTTTCAAGTGAAGCAACGTTTCACTTGCATTTCCCCCAACTTAGTCTACTGCATTCGTTGCTCCCAATGTGGTCTCCTCTACATTGGAGAGACCAAACGTAAATTGGGCAACCGCTTTGCAGAACACCTGTGGTCTGTCCGCAAGAATGACCCAAACCTCCCTGTCGCTTGCCATTTTAACACTCCACCCTGCTCTCTTGCCCACATGTCTGTCCTTGGCTTGCTGCATTGTTCCAGTGAAGCCCAACGCAAACTGGAGGAACAACACCTCATCTTCCGACTAGGCACCTTACAGCCTTCCGGACTGAATATTGAATTCAACAACTTTAGGTCGTGAGCTCCCTCCCCCATCCCCACCCCCTTTCTGTTTCCCCCTTCCTTTTTTTTCCAATAAATTATAAAGATTTTCCTTTTCCCACCTATTTCCATTATAAAAAAATTTAAAAAAAACACCCCCACTAGAGCTATACCTTGAGTGCCCTACCATCCATTCTTAATTAACACATTCGTTTAGATAACATCACCAACTTTAACTTTAACACCTATGTGTTCTATTGTACCATTGTCATTGATATCTTTTGATGATCTGCTTCTATCACTGCTTACAACCACACCGCCCCCACCGACCGCCCGCCCCACCTCTCTCTCTCTCTCTATCTCTCCGCCCCCCACACACACACCTTAAACCAGCTGATATTTCAACTCTTTATTGGACTCGAACTCAAGTTCTGTCGAAGGGTCATGAGGACTCGAAACGTCAACTCTTTTCTTCTCCGCCGATGCTGCCAGACCTGCTGAGTTTTTCCAGGTAATTCTGTTGTTGTTTTGGATTTCCAGCATCTGCAGTTTTTTTGATTTTACCACTCATGCTGTTTAACGAAGTCTCCGACAGCCTCACTGTTTAATAAAGTCTCCACCACTCTCACTGTTTAATGAACGCTCCAGCGCTCTTGCTGTTTAATGAAGGCTCCACCGCTCCTGTTGTTTAATGCAGTCACCACCGCTCTTGCTGTTTCATAAAGTCTCCACCGCTCTTGCTGTTTAATGAAGTCTCCACTGCTCTTGCTGTTTAATGAAGTCTCCACCGCTCTTGATGTTTAATGAAGTCTCCACCACTATTGCTGTTTAATGAAGTCTCCACCGGTCTTGCTGTTTAATGAAGTCTCCATCGCTCTTGCTGTTTATGAAGTCTCCACAGCTCTTGTAGTTTCATGAAGTCTCCGCCTCTCTTGCTGTTTAATGAAGTCTCCACCCTCAGCTGTTTAATGAAGGCTCCACCGCTCTTGTTGTTTAATGCAGTCACCACCACTCTAGCTGTTCAATGAAGTGTCCAACTTTCTTACTGTTTAATGAAGTCTCCACCGGTCTTGATGTTTAATGAAAGCTCCACCAGTCTTGTTGTTTAATGAAGTCTCCACGGCTCTTGCTTTACAGTGAAGTCTCCACCGCTTTTGCTGCGTTTAATGAAGTCTCCACCGCTCTTGTTGTTTAATGAAGTCTCCACCGCTCTTGCTGTTTAATGAAGTCTCCATCGCTCTTGCTGTTTAATGAAGTCTCCACCACTCTCACTGTTAAATGATGTTTCCACCGCTCTTGCTGTTTAATGAAGTCTCCACCGCTCTTGCTGTTTAATGAAGTCTCCACTGCTCTTGCTGTTTAATGAAGTCTCCACCGCTCTTGCTGTTTAATGAAGTCTCCACTGCTCTTGATATTTAATGAAGTCTCCACCGCTCTTGCTGTTTAATGAAGGCTCTGCTGCTCTTGCTGTTCAATGAGGTCTCCAACGATCTGACTTTTTAATGAATTCTCCACCGCTCGTGATGTTTAACGAAGTCTCCGCCGCTCTTGCTGTTTAATGAAGTCTCCACCGCTCTTGCTGTTTAATGACGTCTCCACCGCACTTGCTGTTTAATGAAGACTCCACTGCTCTTGCTGTTTAATGAAATCTCCACCGTTCTTGTTGTTTACTGAAGTCTCCTCCGATCTTGTTGTTTAATGAAGGCTCCTGCTCTTGCTGTTTAATGTAATCTCCACCGCACTTGCTGTTTAATGAAGTCTCCGTCAATCTTGCTGTTTAATAAAGTCTCCACCACTCCTGCTGTTCAATGAAGTCTCCACCGCTCTTGCTGTTGAATGAAGTCTCCACCGCTCTTGCTGTTTAATGAAGACTCCACCGCTGTTGTTGTTTAATGAAGTCTCCACCGCTCTTGCTGTTTAATGAAGTCTCCACCGCTCTTGCTGTTTAATGAAGTCTCCATCGCTCTTGCTGTTTAATGAAGTCTCCACCACTCTCACTGTTAAATGATGTTTCCACCGCTCTTGCTGTTTAATGAAGTCTCCACCGCTCTTGCTGTTTAATGAAGTCTCCACTGCTCTTGCTGTTTAATGAAGTCTCCACCGCTCTTGCTGTTTAATGAAGTCTCCACCGCTCTTGCTGTTTAATGAAGTCTCCGCCGCTCTTGCTGTTTAATGAAGTCTCCGCCTCTCTTGCTGTTTAATGAAGTCTCCACCTTCTGCTGTTTAATGAAGGCTCCACCGCTCTTGTTGTTTAATGCAGTCACCACCACTCTAGCTGTTCAATGAAGTGTCCAACTTTCTTACTGTTTAATGAAGTCTCCACCGGTCTTGCTGTTTAATGAAAGCTCCACCAGTCTTGTTGTTTAATGAAGTCTCCACGGCTCTTGCTTTACAATGAAGTCTCCACCGCTTTTGCTGCGTTTAATGAAGTCTCCACCGCTCTTGCTGTTTAATGAAGTCTCCAACGCTCTTGCTGTTTAATGAAGTCTCCGTCGCTCTTGCTGTTTAATGAAGTCTCCACGACTCTCACTGTTAAATGATGTTTCCACCGCTCTTGCTGTTTAATGAAGTCTCCACCGCTCTTGCTGTTTAATGAAGTCTCCACTGCTCTTGCTGTTTAATGAAGTCTCCACCGCTCTTGCTGTTTAATGAAGTCTCCACCGCTCTTGCTGTTTAATGAAGTCTCCGCCGCTCTTGCTGTTTAATGAAGTCTTCTCCGCTATTGCTTTTTAATGAAGTCTCCGTCGCTCTTGCTGTTTAATGAAGTCTCCATCGTTCTTGCGGTTTAATGAAGTCTCCACCATCTCACCTTTTAATGTAGTCTCCACCGCTCTTGCTGTTTAATGAAGTCTCCACGGCTCTTGCTGTTTAATGAAGTCTCCACCACTCTCACTGTTTAATGAAGTCTCCACCGCTCTTGCTGTTTAATGAAGTCTCTACAGCTCTTGCTGTTTAATGTAGTCTCCACCGCTCTTGCTGTTTAATGAATTCTCCAAAGCTCTTGCTGTTTAATGAAGTCTCCACTCCTCTCACTGATTAATGAAGGCTCCAAAGGTCTTGCTCTTTAATGAAGACTCCGCCACCCTCACTGTTTAATAAAGACTCCGCCACTCTCACTGTTTAATGTAGTCTCCACTGCTCTTGCTGTTTAAGGAAGACTCCACTGCTCTTGCTGTTTAAGGAAGTCTCCTCCGCTCTTGCTGTTTAATGAAAGCTCCACCGCAATTGCTGTTTAATGAAGTCTCCACCGCTATTGCTGTTTAATGAAGTCTCCACCGCTCTTGTTGTTTAATGAAGTCTCCACGGCTCTTGCTTTTTAATGAAGTCTCCACCGCTCTTTCTGTTTAATGAAGTCTCCACCGCTCTTGCGGTTTAATAATTTCTCCACCTCTCTTGCTGTTTAAGGAAGTCTCCACCGCTCTTGCTATGTTTAATGAAGTCTCCACCGCTCTTGCTGTTTAATGAAGTCTCTGCCGCTCTTGCTGTTTAATGAAGGCTCCACCGCTCTTTCTGTTTACTGAAGGCTCCACCGCTCCTGTTGTTTAATGCAGTCACCACCGCTCTTGCTGTTTCATAAAGTCTCCACCGCTCTTGCTGTTTAATGAAGTCTTCACCGGTCTTGCTGTTTAATGAAGTCTCCTCCGATCATTGCTGTTTAATGAAGTCTCCACCGGTCTTGCTGTTTAATGAAGTCTCCACTGCTCTTGTTGTTTAATGAAGACTCCATCGCTTTTGGGGTTTAATGAAGTCTTCATCACTCTCACTGTTTAATGAAGTCTCCACTGATCTAGCGGGTTAATGAAATCTCCACCGCTCTTGCTGTTTAATGAGGTCTCCACCGCTCTTGCTGCTTAATGAAGTCTCCACCACTCTCACTGTTTAATGAATTCTCCACCGCTATTGCGGTTTAATGAAGTCTCCACCCCTCTCACTGTTTAATGTAGTCTCCACTGCTCTTGCTGTCTAATGAAGTCTCCACCACTCTCACTGTTTAATGAAGTCTCCACTGCTCTTGCTGTTTAATGAAGTCTCCCCGCTCTTGTTGTTTAATGAAGTCTCCACGGCTCCTGCTTTTTAATGAAGTCTCCAGCACTCTTTCTGTTTAATGAAGTCTCCACCGCTCTTGCGGTTTAATAAACTCTCCACCTCTCTTGCTGTTTAATGAAGTCTCCACCGCTCTTGCTGTGTTTAATGAAGTCTCCACTGCTCTTGCTGTTTAATGAAGTCTCCACCGCTCTTGCTGTTTAATGAAGTTTCCGCCGCTCTTGCTGTTTAATGAAGTCTCCATCGTTCTTGCGGTTTAATGAACTCTCCACCGGTCTCACTTTTTAATGTAGTCTCCTCCGCTCTTGCTGTTTAATGAAGTCTCCACCGCTCTTGTTGTTTAATGAAGTCTCCACGGCTCTTGCTTTTTAATGAAGTCTCCACCACTCTTTCTGTTTAATGAAGTCTCCACCGCTCTTGCGGTTTAATAATTTCTCCACCTCTCTTGCTGTTTAAGGAAGTCTCCACCGCTCTTGCTATGTTTAATGAAGTCTCCACCGCTCTTGCTGTTTAATGAAGTCTCCGCCGCTCTTGCTGTTTAATGAAGGCTCCACCGCTCTTTCTGTTTAATGAAGGCTCCACCGCTCCTGTTGTTTAATGCAGTCACCACCGCTCTTGCTGTTTCATAAAGTCTCCACCGCTCTTGCTGTTTAATGAAGTCTCCACCGGTCTTGCTGTTTAATGAAGTCTCCTCCGATCATTGCTGTTTAATGAAGTCTCCACCGGTCTTGCTGTTTAATGAAGTCTCCACTGCTCTTGTTGTTTAATGAAGACTCCATCGCTTTTGGGGTTTAATGAAGTCTTCATCACTCTCACTGTTTAATGAAGTCTCCACTGATCTAGCGGGTTAATGAAATCTCCACCGCTCTTGCTGTTTAATGAGGTCTCCACCGCTCTTGCTGCTTAATGAAGTCTCCACCACTCTCACTGTTTAATGAATTCTCCACCGCTATTGCGGTTTAATGAAGTCTCCACCCCTCTCACTGTTTAATGTAGTCTCCACTGCTCTTGCTGTCTAATGAAGTCTCCACCACTCTCACTGTTTAATGAAGTCTCCACTGCTCTTGCTGTTTAATGAAGTCTCCACCGCTCTTGTTGTTTAATGAAGTCTCCACGGCTCCTGCTTTTTAATGAAGTCTCCAGCACTCTTTCTGTTTAATGAAGTCTCCACCGCTCTTGCGGTTTAATAAATTCTCCACCTCTCTTGCTGTTTAATGAAGTCTCCACCGCTCTTGCTGTGTTTAATGAAGTCTCCACTGCTCTTGCTGTTTAATGAAGTCTCCACCGCTCTTGCTGTTTAATGAAGTTTCCGCCGCTCTTGCTGTTTAATGAAGTCTCCATCGTTCTTGCGGTTTAATGAACTCTCCACCGGTCTCACTTTTTAATGTAGTCTCCTCCGCTCTTGCTGTTTAATGAAGTCTCCACCGCTCTTGCTGTTTAATGAATTCTCCACCACTCTCACTGTTTAATGAATGCTCCACTGCTGCCACTACCAAACACATCTTCCCTTCACCCCTCTTATCGGCATTCCGTAGGGATCGCACCCTCCGAGACATCCTGGTCCACTCCTCCATCACCCCCTATTCCTCAACCCCCTCCTATGGCACCACCCCATGCCCACGCAAAAGATGTAACACCTGCCCCTTCACTTCCTCTGTCCTCACCGTCCAAGGGCCCAAACACTCCTTTCAAGTGAAGCAACGTTTCACTTGCATTTCCCCCAACTTAGTCTACTGCATTCGTTGCTCCCAATGTGGTCTCCTCTACATTGGAGAGACCAAACGTAAATTGGGCAACCGCTTTGCAGAACACCTGTGGTCTGTCCGCAAGAATGACCCAAACCTCCCTGTCGCTTGCCATTTTAACACTCCACCCTGCTCTCTTGCCCACATGTCTGTCCTTGGCTTGCTGCATTGTTCCAGTGAAGCCCAACGCAAACTGGAGGAACAACACCTCATCTTCCGACTAGGCACCTTACAGCCTTCCGGACTGAATATTGAATTCAACAACTTTAGGTCGTGAGCTCCCTCCCCCATCCCCACCCCCTTTCTGTTTCCCCCTTCCTTTTTTTTCCAATAAATTATAAAGATTTTCCTTTTCCCACCTATTTCCATTATAAAAAAATTTAAAAAAAACACCCCCACTAGAGCTATACCTTGAGTGCCCTACCATCCATTCTTAATTAACACATTCGTTTAGATAACATCACCAACTTTAACTTTAACACCTATGTGTTCTATTGTACCATTGTCATTGATATCTTTTGATGATCTGCTTCTATCACTGCTTACAACCACACCGCCCCCACCGACCGCCCGCCCCACCTCTCTCTCTCTCTCTATCTCTCCGCCCCCCACACACACACCTTAAACCAGCTGATATTTCAACTCTTTATTGGACTCGAACTCAAGTTCTGTCGAAGGGTCATGAGGACTCGAAACGTCAACTCTTTTCTTCTCCGCCGATGCTGCCAGACCTGCTGAGTTTTTCCAGGTAATTCTGTTGTTGTTTTGGATTTCCAGCATCTGCAGTTTTTTTGATTTTACCACTCATGCTGTTTAACGAAGTCTCCGACAGCCTCACTGTTTAATAAAGTCTCCACCACTCTCACTGTTTAATGAACGCTCCAGCGCTCTTGCTGTTTAATGAAGGCTCCACCGCTCCTGTTGTTTAATGCAGTCACCACCGCTCTTGCTGTTTCATAAAGTCTCCACCGCTCTTGCTGTTTAATGAAGTCTCCACTGCTCTTGCTGTTTAATGAAGTCTCCACCGCTCTTGATGTTTAATGAAGTCTCCACCACTATTGCTGTTTAATGAAGTCTCCACCGGTCTTGCTGTTTAATGAAGTCTCCTCCGATCATTGCTGTTTAATGAAGTCTCCACTGGTCTTGCTGTTTAATGAAGTCTCCACTGCTCTTGCTGTTTAATGAAGACTCCATCGCTCTTGGGGTTTAATGAAGACTTCATCACTCTCACTGTTTAATGAAGTCTCCACCGATCTAGCGGATTAATGAAATCTCCACCGCTCTTGCTGTTTAATGAAGTCTCCACCGCTCTTGCTGCTTAATGAAGTCTCCACCACTCTCACTGTTTAATGTAGTCTCCACTGCTCTTGCTGTTTAATGAAGTCTCCACCACTCTCACTGTTTAATGAAGACTCCACCGCTCTTGCTGTTTAAAGAATTCTCCACCACTCTCACTGTTTAATGAAGACTGCACTGCTCTTGCTGTTTAATGAAGTCTCCACCACTCCTGATGTTTAATGAAGTCTCCACAGCTCTTGCTGTTTAATGAAGTCTCCACCACTCTTGCTGTTTAATGAAGTCTCCACCAATCTTGTTGTTTAATGAAGTCTCTACGGCTTTTGCTGTTTAATGAAGTCTCCATCGCTCTTGCTGTTTATGAAGTCTCCACCGCTCTTGTAGTTTCATGAAGTCTCCGCCTCTCTTGCTGTTTAATGAAGTCTCCACCCTCTGCTGTTTAATGAAGGCTCCACCGCTCTTGTTGTTTAATGCAGTCACCACCACTCTAGCTGTTCAATGAAGTGTCCAACTTTCTTACTGTTTAATGAAGTCTCCACCACTCTCACTGTTTAATGAAGACTCCACCGCTCTTGCTGTTTAAAGAATTCTCCACCACTCTCACTGTTTAATGAAGACTGCACTGCTCTTGCTGTTTAATGAAGTCTCCACCACTCCTGATGTTTAATGAAGTCTCCACGGCTCTTGCTTTACAATGAAGTCTCCACCGCTTTTGCTGCGTTTAATGAAGTCTCCACCGCTCTTGCTGTTTAATGAAGTCTCCACCGCTCTTGCTGTTTAATGAAGTCTCCATCGCTCTTGCTGTTTAATGAAGTCTCCACCACTCTCACTGTTAAATGATGTTTCCACCGCTCTTGCTGTTTAATGAAGTCTCCACCGCTCTTGCTGTTTAATGAAGTCTCCACTGCTCTTGCTGTTTAATGAAGTCTCCACCGCTCTTGCTGTTTAATGAAGTCTCCACCGCTCTTGCTGTTTAATGAAGTCTCCGCCGCTCTTGCTGTTTAATGAAGTCTCCGCCTCTCTTGCTGTTTAATGAAGTCTCCACCCTCTGCTGTTTAATGAAGGCTCCACCGCTCTTGTTGTTTAATGCAGTCACCACCACTCTCGCTGTTCAATGAAGTGTCCAACTTTCTTACTGTTTAATGAAGTCTCCACCGGTCTTGCTGTTTAATGAAAGCTCCACCAGTCTTGTTGTTTAATGAAGTCTCCACGGCTCTTGCTTTACAATGAAGTCTCCACCGCTTTTGCTGCGTTTAATGAAGTCTCCACCGCTCTTGCTGTTTAATGAAGTCTCCACCGCTCTTGCTGTTTAATGAAGTCTCCATCGCTCTTGCTGTTTAATGAAGTCTCCACCACTCTCACTGTTAAATGATGTTTCCACCGCTCTTGCTGTTTAATGAAGTCTCCACCGCTCTTGCTGTTTAATGAAGTCTGCACTGCTCTTGCTGTTTAATGAAGTCTCCACCGCTCTTGCTGTTTAATGAAGTCTCCACCGCTCTTGCTGTTTAATGAAGTCTCCGCCGCTCTTGCTGTTTAATGAAGTCTCCGCCTCTCTTGCTGTTTAATGAAGTCTCCACCCTCTGCTGTTTAATGAAGGCTCCACCGCTCTTGTGGTTTAATGCAGTCACCACCACTCTAGCTGTTCAATGAAGTGTCCAACTTTCTTACTGTTTAATGAAGTCTCCACCGGTCTTGCTGTTTAATGAAAGCTCCACCAGTCTTGTTGTTTAATGAAGTCTCCACGGCTCTTGCTTTACAATGAAGTCTCCACCGCTTTTGCTGCGTTTAATGAAGTCTCCACCGCTCTTGCTGTTTAAAGAAGTCTCCACCGCTCTTGCTGTTTAATGAAGTCTCCACTGCTCTTGCTGTTTAATGAAGTCTCCACCGCTCTTGCTGTTTAATGAAGTCTCCACCGCTCTTGCTGTTTAATGAAGTCTCCGCCGCTCTTGCTGTTTAATGAAGTCTTCTCCGCTATTGCTCTTTAATGAAGTCTCCGTCGCTCTTGCTGTTTAATGAAGTCTCCACCGCTCTTGCTGTTTAATGAAGTCTCCACCGCTCTTGCTGTTTAATGAAGTCTCCGCCGCTCTTGCTGTTTAATGAAGTCTTCTCCGCTATTGCTCTTTAATGAAGTCTCCGTCGCTCTTGTTGTTTAATGAAGTCTCCACGGCTCTTGCTTTTTAATGAAGTCTCCACTGCTCTTTCTGTTTAATGAAGTCTCCACCGCTCTTGCGGTTTAATAATTTCTCCACCTCTCTTGCTGTTTAAGGAAGTCTCCACCGCTCTTGCTATGTTTAATGAAGTCTCCACCGCTCTTGCTGTTTAATGAAGTCTCTGCCGCTCTTGCTGTTTAATGAAGGCTCCACCGCTCTTTCTGTTTAATGAAGGCTCCACCGCTCCTGTTGTTTAATGCAGTCACCACCGCTCTTGCTGTTTCATAAAGTCTCCACCGCTCTTGCTGTTTAATGAAGTCTCCACCGGTCTTGCTGTTTAATGAAGTCTCCTCCGATCATTGCTGTTTAATGAAGTCTCCACCGGTCTTGCTGTTTAATGAAGTCTCCACTGCTCTTGTTGTTTAATGAAGACTCCATCGCTTTTGGGGTTTAATGAAGTCTTCATCACTCTCACTGTTTAATGAAGTCTCCACTGATCTAGCGGGTTAATGAAATCTCCACCGCTCTTGCTGTTTAATGAGGTCTCCACCGCTCTTGCTGCTTAATGAAGTCTCCACCACTCTCACTGTTTAATGAATTCTCACCCGCTAATGCGGTTTAATGAAGTCTCCACCCCTCTCACTGTTTAATGTAGTCTCCACTGCTCTTGCTGTCTAATGAAGTCTCCACCACTCTCACTGTTTAATGAAGTCTCCACTGCTCTTGCTGTTTAATGAAGTCTCCACCGCTCTTGTTGTTTAATGAAGTCTCCACGGCTCCTGCTTTTTAATGAAGTCTCCAGCACTCTTTCTGTTTAATGAAGTCTCCACCGCTCTTGCGGTTTAATAAATTCTCCACCTCTCTTGCTGTTTAATGAAGTCTCCACCGCTCTTGCTGTGTTTAATGAAGTCTCCACTGCTCTTGCTGTTTAATGAAGTCTCCACCGCTCTTGCTGTTTAATGAAGTTTCCGCCGCTCTTGCTGTTTAATGAAGTCTCCATCGTTCTTGCGGTTTAATGAACTCTCCACCGGTCTCACTTTTTAATGTAGTCTCCTCCGCTCTTGCTGTTTAATGAAGTCTCCACCGCTCTTGTTGTTTAATGAAGTCTCCACGGCTCTTGCTTTTTAATGAAGTCTCCACCACTCTTTCTGTTTAATGAAGTCTCCACCGCTCTTGCGGTTTAATAATTTCTCCACCTCTCTTGCTGTTTAAGGAAGTCTCCACCGCTCTTGCTATGTTTAATGAAGTCTCCACCGCTCTTGCTGTTTAATGAAGTCTCCGCCGCTCTTGCTGTTTAATGAAGTCTCCACCGCTCTTGCTGTGTTTAATGAAGTCTCCACTGCTCTTGCTGTTTAATGAAGTCTCCACCGCTCTTGCTGTTTAATGAAGTTTCCGCCGCTCTTGCTGTTTAATGAAGTCTCCATCATTCTTGCGGTTTAATGAACTCTCCACCGGTCTCACTTTTTAATGTAGTCTCCTCCGCTCTTGCTGTTTAATGAAGTCTCCACCGCTCTTGCTGTTTAATGAATTCTCCACCACTCTCACTGTTTAATGAATGCTCTACTGCTGCCACTACCAAACACATCTTCCCTTCACCCCTCTTATCGGCATTCCGTAGGGATCGCCCCCTCCGAGACATCCTGGTCCACTCCTCCATCACCCCCTATTCCTCAACCCCCTCCTATGGCACCACCCCATGCCCACGCAAAAGATGTAACACCTGCCCCTTCACTTCCTCTGTCCTCACCGTCCAAGGGCCCAAACACTCCTTTCAAGTGAAGCAACGTTTCACTTGCATTTCCCCCAACTTAGTCTACTGCATTCGTTGCTCCCAATGTGGTCTCCTCTACATTGGAGAGACCAAACGTAAATTGGGCAACCGCTTTGCAGAACACCTGTGGTCTGTCCGCAAGAATGACCCAAACCTCCCTGTCGCTTGCCATTTTAACACTCCACCCTGCTCTCTTGCCCACATGTCTGTCCTTGGCTTGCTGCATTGTTCCAGTGAAGCCCAACGCAAACTGGAGGAACAACACCTCATCTTCCGACTAGGCACCTTACAGCCTTCCGGACTGAATATTGAATTCAACAACTTTAGGTCGTGAGCTCCCTCCCCCATCCCCACCCCCTTTCTGTTTCCCCCTTCCTTTTTTTTCCAATAAATTATAAAGATTTTCCTTTTCCCACCTATTTCCATTATAAAAAAATTTAAAAAAAACACCCCCACTAGAGCTATACCTTGAGTGCCCTACCATCCATTCTTAATTAACACATTCGTTTAGATAACATCACCAACTTTAACTTTAACACCTATGTGTTCTATTGTACCATTGTCATTGATATCTTTTGATGATCTGCTTCTATCACTGCTTACAACCACACCGCCCCCACCGACCGCCCGCCCCACCTCTCTCTCTCTCTCTATCTCTCCGCCCCCCACACACACACCTTAAACCAGCTGATATTTCAACTCTTTATTGGACTCGAACTCAAGTTCTGTCGAAGGGTCATGAGGACTCGAAACGTCAACTCTTTTCTTCTCCGCCGATGCTGCCAGACCTGCTGAGTTTTTCCAGGTAATTCTGTTGTTGTTTTGGATTTCCAGCATCTGCAGTTTTTTTGATTTTACCACTCATGCTGTTTAACGAAGTCTCCGACAGCCTCACTGTTTAATAAAGTCTCCACCACTCTCACTGTTTAATGAACGCTCCAGCGCTCTTGCTGTTTAATGAAGGCTCCACCGCTCCTGTTGTTTAATGCAGTCACCACCGCTCTTGCTATTTCATAAAGTCTCCACTGCTCTTGCTGTTTAATGAAGTCTCCACTGCTCTTGCTGTTTAATGAAGTCTCCACCGCTCTTGATGTTTAATGAAGTCTCCACCACTATTGCTGTTTAATGAAGTCTCCACCGGTCTTGCTGTTTAATGAAGTCTCCTCCGATCATTGCTGTTTAATGAAGTCTCCACTGGTCTTGCTGTTTAATGAAGTCTCCACTGCTCTTGCTGTTTAATGAAGACTCCATCGCTCTTGGGGTTTAATGAAGACTTCATCACTCTCACTGTTTAATGAAGTCTCCACCGATCTAGCGGATTAATGAAATCTCCACCGCTCTTGCTGTTTAATGAAGTCTCCACCGCTCTTGCTGCTTAATGAAGTCTCCACCACTCTCACTGTTTAATGTAGTCTCCACTGCTCTTGCTGTTTAATGAAGTCTCCACCACTCTCACTGTTTAATGAAGACTCCACCGCTCTTGCTGTTTAAAGAATTCTCCACCACTCTCACTGTTTAATGAAGACTGCACTGCTCTTGCTGTTTAATGAAGTCTCCACCACTCCTGATGTTTAATGAAGTCTCCACAGCTCTTGCTGTTTAATGAAGTCTCCACCACTCTTGCTGTTTAATGAAGTCTCCACCAATCTTGTTGTTTAATGAAGTCTCTACGGCTTTTGCTGTTTAATGAAGTCTCCATCGCTCTTGCTGTTTATGAAGTCTCCACCGCTCTTGTAGTTTCATGAAGTCTCCGCCTCTCTTGCTGTTTAATGAAGTCTCCACCCTCTGCTGTTTAATGAAGGCTCCACCGCTCTTGTTGTTTAATGCAGTCACCACCACTCTAGCTGTTCAATGAAGTGTCCAACTTTCTTACTGTTTAATGAAGTCTCCACCACTCTCACTGTTTAATGAAGACTCCACCGCTCTTGCTGTTTAAAGAATTCTCAACCACTCTCACTGTTTAATGAAGACTGCACTGCTCTTGCTGTTTAATGAAGTCTCCACCACTCCTGATGTTTAATGAAGTCTCCACGGCTCTTGCTTTACAATGAAGTCTCCACCGCTTTTGCTGCGTTTAATGAAGTCTCCACCGCTCTTGCTGTTTAATGAAGTCTCCACCGCTCTTGCTGTTTAATGAAGTCTCCATCGCTCTTGCTGTTTAATGAAGTCTCCACCACTCTCACTGTTAAATGATGTTTCCACCGCTCTTGCTGTTTAATGAAGTCTCCACCGCTCTTGCTGTTTAATGAAGTCTCCACTGCTCTTGCTGTTTAATGAAGTCTCCACCGCTCTTGCTGTTTAATGAAGTCTCCACCGCTCTTGCTGTTTAATGAAGTCTCCGCCGCTCTTGCTGTTTAATGAAGTCTCCGCCTCTCTTGCTGTTTAATGAAGTCTCCACCCTCTGCTGTTTAATGAAGGCTCCACCGCTCTTGTTGTTTAATGCAGTCACCACCACTCTCGCTGTTCAATGAAGTGTCCAACTTTCTTACTGTTTAATGAAGTCTCCACCGGTCTTGCTGTTTAATGAAAGCTCCACCAGTCTTGTTGTTTAATGAAGTCTCCACGGCTCTTGCTTTACAATGAAGTCTCCACCGCTTTTGCTGCGTTTAATGAAGTCTCCACCGCTCTTGCTGTTTAATGAAGTCTCCACCGCTCTTGCTGTTTAATGAAGTCTCCATCGCTCTTGCTGTTTAATGAAGTCTCCACCACTCTCACTGTTAAATGATGTTTCCACCGCTCTTGCTGTTTAATGAAGTCTCCACCGCTCTTGCTGTTTAATGAAGTCTCCACTGCTCTTGCTGTTTAATGAAGTCTCCACCGCTCTTGCTGTTTAATGAAGTCTCCACCGCTCTTGCTGTTTAATGAAGTCTCCGCCGCTCTTGCTGTTTAATGAAGTCTCCGCCTCTCTTGCCGTTTAATGAAGTCTCCACCCTCTGCTGTTTAATGAAGGCTCCACCGCTCTTGTGGTTTAATGCAGTCACCACCACTCTAGCTGTTCAATGAAGTGTCCAACTTTCTTACTGTTTAATGAAGTCTCCAACGGTCTTGCTGTTTAATGAAAGCTCCACCAGTCTTGTTGTTTAATGAAGTCTCCACGGCTCTTGCTTTACAATGAAGTCTCCACCGCTTTTGCTGCGTTTAATGAAGTCTCCACCGCTCTTGCTGTTTAATGAAGTCTCCACCGCTCTTGCTGTTTAATGAAGTCTCCGTCGCTCTTGCTGTTTAATGAAGTCTCCACCACTCTCACTGTTAAATGATGTTTCCACCGCTCTTGCTGTTTAAAGAAGTCTCCACCGCTCTTGCTGTTTAATGAAGTCTCCACTGCTCTTGCTGTTTAATGAAGTCTCCACCGCTCTTGCTGTTTAATGAAGTCTCCACCGCTCTTGCTGTTTAATGAAGTCTCCGCCGCTCTTGCTGTTTAATGAAGTCTTCTCCGCTATTGCTCTTTAATGAAGTCTCCGTCGCTCTTGCTGTTTAATGAAGTCTCCACCGCTCTTGCTGTTTAATGAAGTCTCCACCGCTCTTGCTGTTTAATGAAGTCTCCGCCGCTCTTGCTGTTTAATGAAGTCTTCTCCGCTATTGCTCTTTAATGAAGTCTCCGTCGCTCTTGTTGTTTAATGAAGACTCCACGGCTCTTGCTTTTTAATGAAGTCTCCACTGCTCTTTCTGTTTAATGAAGTCTCCACCGCTCTTGCGGTTTAATTATTTCTCCACCTCTCTTGCTGTTTAAGGAAGTCTCCACCGCTCTTGCTATGTTTAATGAAGTCTCCACCGCTCTTGCTGTTTAATGAAGTCTCTGCCGCTCTTGCTGTTTAATGAAGGCTCCACCGCTCTTTCTGTTTAATGAAGGCTCCACCGCTCCTGTTGTTTAATGCAGTCACCACCGCTCTTGCTGTTTCATAAAGTCTCCACCGCTCTTGCTGTTTAATGAAGTCTCCACCGGTCTTGTTGTTTAATGAAGTCTCTACGGCTTTTGCTGTTTAATGAAGTCTCCACTGGTCTTGCTGTTTAATGAAGTCTCCACTGCTCTTGCTGTTTAATGAAGACTCCATCGCTCTTGGGGTTTAATGAAGACTTCATCACTCTCACTGTTTAATGAAGTCTCCACCGATCTAGCGGATTAATGAAATCTCCACCGCTCTTGCTGTTTAATGAAGTCTCCACCGCTCTTGCTGCTTAATGAAGTCTCCACCACTCTCACTGTTTAATGTAGTCTCCACTGATCTTGCTGTTTAATGAAGTCTCCACCACTCTCACTGTTTAATGAAGACTCCACCGCTCTTGCTGTTTAAAGAATTCTCCACCACTCTCACTGTTTAATGAAGACTGCACTGCTCTTGCTGTTTAATGAAGTCTCCACCACTCCTGATGTTTAATGAAGTCTCCACAGCTCTTGCTGTTTAATGAAGTCTCCACCACTCTTGCTGTTTAATGAAGTCTCCACCAATCTTGTTGTTTAATGAAGTCTCTACGGCTTTTGCTGTTTAATGAAGTCTCCATCGCTCTTGCTGTTTATGAAGTCTCCACCGCTCTTGTAGTTTCATGAAGTCTCCGCCTCTCTTGCTGTTTAATGAAGTCTCCACCCTCTGCTGTTTAATGAAGGCTCCACCGCTCTTGTTGTTTAATGCAGTCACCACCACTCTAGCTGTTCAATGAAGTGTCCAACTTTCTTACTGTTTAATGAAGTCTCCACCACTCTCACTGTTTAATGAAGACTCCACCGCTCTTGCTGTTTAAAGAATTCTCCACCACTCTCACTGTTTAATGAAGACTGCACTGCTCTTGCTGTTTAATGAAGTCTCCACCACTCCTGATGTTTAATGAAGTCTCCACGGCTCTTGCTTTACAATGAAGTCTCCACCGCTTTTGCTGCGTTTAATGAAGTCTCCACCGCTCTTGCTGTTTAATGAAGTCTCCACCGCTCTTGCTGTTTAATGAAGTCTCCATCGCTCTTGCTGTTTAATGAAGTCTCCACCACTCTCACTGTTAAATGATGTTTCCACCGCTCTTGCTGTTTAATGAAGTCTCCACCGCTCTTGCTGTTTAATGAAGTCTCCACTGCTCTTGCTGTTTAATGAAGTCTCCACCGCTCTTGCTGTTTAATGAAGTCTCCACCGCTCTTGCTGTTTAATGAAGTCTCCGCCGCTCTTGCTGTTTAATGAAGTCTCCGCCTCTCTTGCTGTTTAATGAAGTCTCCACCCTCTGCTGTTTAATGAAGGCTCCACCGCTCTTGTTGTTTAATGCAGTCACCACCACTCTAGCTGTTCAATGAAGTGTCCAACTTTCTTACTGTTTAATGAAGTCTCCACCGGTCTTGCTGTTTAATGAAAGCTCCACCAGTCTTGTTGTTTAATGAAGTCTCCACGGCTCTTGCTTTACAATGAAGTCTCCACCGCTTTTGCTGCGTTTAATGAAGTCTCCACCGCTCTTGCTGTTTAATGAAGTCTCCACCGCTCTTGCTGTTTAATGAAGTCTCCATCGCTCTTGCTGTTTAATGAAGTCTCCACCACTCTCACTGTTAAATGATGTTTCCACCGCTCTTGCTGTTTAATGAAGTCTCCACCGCTCTTGCTGTTTAATGAAGTCTCCACCGCTCTTGCTGTTTAATGAAGTCTCCACCGCTCTTGCTGTTTAATGAAGTCTCCACCGCTCTTGCTGTTTAATGAAGTCTCCGCCGCTCTTGCTGTTTAATGAAGTCTCCGCCTCTCTTGCTGTTTAATGAAGTCTCCACCCTCTGCTGTTTAATGAAGGCTCCACCGCTCTTGTTGTTTAATGCAGTCACCACCACTCTAGCTGTTCAATGAAGTGTCCAACTTTCTTACTGTTTAATGAAGTCTCCACCGGTCTTGCTGTTCAATGAAAGCTCCACCAGTCTTGTTGTTTAATGAAGTCTCCACGGCTCTTGCTTTACAATGAAGTCTCCACCGCTTTTGCTGCGTTTAATGAAGTCTCCACCGCTCTTGCTGTTTAATGAAGTCTCCACCGCTCTTGCTGTTTAATGAAGTCTCCGTCGCTCTTGCTGTTTAATGAAGTCTCCACCACTCTCACTGTTAAATGATGTTTCCACCGCTCTTGCTGTTTAAAGAAGTCTCCACCGCTCTTGCTGTTTAATGAAGTCTCCACTGCTCTTGCTGTTTAATGAAGTCTCCACCGCTCTTGCTGTTTAATGAAGTCTCCACCGCTCTTGCTGTTTAATGAAGTCTCCGCCGCTCTTGCTGTTTAATGAAGTCTTCTCCGCTATTGCTCTTTAATGAAGTCTCCGTCGCTCTTGCTGTTTAATGAAGTCTCCACCGCTCTTGCTGTTTAATGAAGTCTCCACCGCTCTTGCTGTTTAATGAAGTCTCCGCCGCTCTTGCTGTTTAATGAAGTCTTCTCCGCTATTGCTCTTTAATGAAGTCTCCGTCGCTCTTGTTGTTTAATGAAGTCTCCACGGCTCTTGCTTTTTAATGAAGTCTCCACTGCTCTTTCTGTTTAATGAAGTCTCCACCGCTCTTGCGGTTTAATAATTTCTCCACCTCTCTTGCTGTTTAAGGAAGTCTCCACCGCTCTTGCTATGTTTAATGAAGTCTCCACCGCTCTTGCTGTTTAATGAAGTCTCTGCCGCTCTTGCTGTTTAATGAAGGCTCCACCGCTCTTTCTGTTTAATGAAGGCTCCACCGCTCCTGTTGTTTAATGCAGTCACCACCGCTCTTGCTGTTTCATAAAGTCTCCACCGCTCTTGCTGTTTAATGAAGTCTCCACCGGTCTTGTTGTTTAATGAAGTCTCTACGGCTTTTGCTGTTTAATGAAGTCTCCATCTCTCTTGCTGTTTATGAAGTCTCCACCGCTCTTGTAGTTTCATGAAGTCTCCGCCTCTCTTGCTGTTTAATGAAGTCTCCACCCTCTGCTGTTTAATGAAGGCTCCACCGCTCTTGTTGTTTAATGCAGTCACCACCACTCTAGCTGTTCAATGAAGTGTCCAACTTTCTTACTGTTTAATGAAGTCTCCACCGGTCTTGCTGTTTAATGAAAACTCCACCAGTCTTGTTGTTTAATGAAGTCTCCACGGCTCTTGCTTTACAATGAAGTCTCCACCGCTTTTGCTGCGTTTAATGAAGTCTCCACCGCTCTTGCTGTTTAATGAAGTCTCCACCGCTCTTGCTGTTTAATGAAGTCTCCATCGCTCTTGCTGTTTAATGAAGTCTCCACCACTCTCACTGTTAAATGATGTTTCCACCGCTCTTGCTGTTTAATGAAGTCTCCACCGCTCTTGCTGTTTAATGAAGTCTCCACTGCTCTTGCTGTTTAATGAAGTCTCCACCGCTCTTGCTGTTTAATGAAGTCTCCACCGCTCTTGCTGTTTAATGAAGTCTTCTCCGCTATTGCTGTTTAATGAAGTCTCCGTCGCTCTTGCTGTTTAATGAAGTCTCCATCGTTCTTGCGGTTTAATGAAGTCTCCACCATCTCACCTTTTAATGTAGTCTCCACCGCTCTTGCTGTTTAATGAAGTCTCCACGGCTCTTGCTGTTTAATGAAGTCTCCACCACTCTCACTGTTTAATGAAGTCTCCACCGCTCTTGCTGTTTAATGAAGTCTCTACCGCTCTTGCTGTTTAATGTAGTCTCCACCGCTCTTGCTGTTTAATGAATTCTCCAACGCTCTTGCTGTTTAATGAAGTCTCCACCCCTCTCACTTATTAATGAAGGCTCCAAAGGTCTTGCTCTTTAATGAAGACTCCGCCACCCTCACTGTTTAATAAAGACTCCGCCACTCTCACTGTTTAATGTAGTCTCCACTGCTCTTGCTGTTTAATGAAGACTCCACTGCTCTTGCTGTTTAATGAAGTCTCCACCGCACTTGCTGTTTATTGAAGGCTCCACCGCAATTGCTGTTTAATGAATTCTCCACCACTCTCACTGTTTAATGAAGTCTCCACCACTCTCACTGTTTAATGAAGACTCCACTGCTCTTGCTGTTTAAAGAATTCTCCACCACTCTCACTGTTTAATGAAGACTGCACTGCTCTTGCTGTTTAATGAAGTCTCCACCGCTCCTGATGTTTAATGAAGTCTCCACCGCTCTTGCTGTTTAATGAAGTCTCCACCACTCTTGCTGTTTAATGAAGTCTCCACCACTCTTGTTGTTTAATGAAGTCTCTACGGCTTTTGCTGTTTAATGAAGTCTCCATCTCTCTTGCTGTTTATGAAGTCTCCACCGCTCTTGTAGTTTCATGAAGTCTCCGCCTCTCTTGCTGTTTAATGAAGTCTCCACCCTCTGCTGTTTAATGAAGGCTCCACCGCTCTTGTTGTTTAATGCAGTCACCACCACTCTAGCTGTTCAATGAAGTGTCCAACTTTCTTACTGTTTAATGAAGTCTCCACCGGTCTTGCTGTTTAATGAAAACTCCACCAGTCTTGTTGTTTAATGAAGGCTCCACCGCAATTGCTGTTTAATGAAGTCTCCACCGCTCTTGCTGTTTAATGAAGTCTCCACCGCTCTTGCTGTTTAATGAAGTCTCCACCACTCTCATTGTTTAATAAAGGCTCCACCACTCTCACTGTTTAATGATTTCTCCCTCACTCACTGTTTAATGAAGTCTCCACCGCTTTTGCTGTTTAATGAAGACTCCATCACTCTTGTTGTTTAATGAAGTCTCCACCGCTCTTGCTGTTTAATGAAGTCCCCACTGCTCTTGCTTTCCAATGAAGTCTCCACCGCTCTTGCTGTTTAATGAAGTCTCCACCGCTCTTGCTTTATAACGAAGACTCCACCGCTTTTGCTGTTTAATGAAGTCTGCACCTCTCTTGTTGTTTAATGAAGACTCCACCGCTCTTCCTGTTTAATGGAGTCTCCACCGCTCTTGCTGTTTATTGGAGTCTCCACCGCTCTTGATGTTGAATGAAATCTCCAACGCTTTTGTTGCTTAATGAAGGCTCCACCGCACTTCCTGTTTTATGAAGTCTCCGCCGCTCTTGATGTTCAACGAAGTCTCCACCGCTCTTGCTGGTTAATGAAGTCTCCACTGCTCTTGATATTTAATGAAGTCTCCACCGCTCTTGCTGTTTAATGAAGGCTCTGCTGCTCTTGCTGTTCAATGAGGTCTCCAACGATCTGACTTTTTAATGAATTCTCCACCGCTCGTGATGTTTAACGAAGTCTCCGCCGCTCTTGCTGTTTAATGAAGTCTCCACCGCTCTTGCTGTTTAATGACGTCTCCACCGCACTTGCTGTTTAATGAAGACTCCACTGCTCTTGCTGTTTAATGAAATCTCCACCGTTCTTGTTGTTTACTGAAGTCTCCTCCGATCTTGTTGTTTAATGAAGGCTCCTGCTCTTGCTGTTTAATGTAATCTCCACCGCACTTGCTGTTTAATGAAGTCTCCGTCAATCTTGCTGTTTAATAAAGTCTCCACCACTCCTGCTGTTCAATGAAGTCTCCACCGCTCTTGCTGTTGAATGAAGTCTCCACTGCTCTTGCTGTTTAATGAAGACTCCACCGCTGTTGTTGTTTAATGAAGTCTCCACCGCTCTTGCTGTTTAATGAAGTCTCCACCGCTCTTGCTGTTTAATGAAGTCTCCATCGCTCTTGCTGTTTAATGAAGTCTCCACCACTCTCACTGTTAAATGATGTTTCCACCGCTCTTGCTGTTTAATGAAGTCTCCACCGCTCTTGCTGTTTAATGAAGTCTCCACTGCTCTTGCTGTTTAATGAAGTCTCCACCGCTCTTGCTGTTTAATGAAGTCTCCACCGCTCTTGCTGTTTAATGAAGTCTCCGCCGCTCTTGCTGTTTAATGAAGTCTCCGCCTCTCTTGCTGTTTAATGAAGTCTCCACCTTCTGCTGTTTAATGAAGTCTCCACCACTCTTGCTGTTTAATGAAGTCTCCACCAATCTTGTTGTTTAATGAAGTCTCTACGGCTTTTGCTGTTTAATGAAGTCTCCATCGCTCTTGCTGTTTATGAAGTCTCCACCGCTCTTGTAGTTTCATGAAGTCTCCGCCTCTCTTGCTGTTTAATGAAGTCTCCACCCTCTGCTGTTTAATGAAGGCTCCACCGCTCTTGTTGTTTAATGCAGTCACCACCACTCTAGCTGTTCAATGAAGTGTCCAACTTTCTTACTGTTTAATGAAGTCTCCACCACTCTCACTGTTTAATGAAGACTCCACCGCTCTTGCTGTTTAAAGAATTCTCCACCACTCTCACTGTTTAATGAAGACTGCACTGCTCTTGCTGTTTAATGAAGTCTCCACCACTCCTGATGTTTAATGAAGTCTCCACGGCTCTTGCTTTACAATGAAGTCTCCACCGCTTTTGCTGCGTTTAATGAAGTCTCCACCGCTCTTGCTGTTTAATGAAGTCTCCACCGCTCTTGCTGTTTAATGAAGTCTCCATCGCTCTTGCTGTTTAATGAAGTCTCCACCACTCTCACTGTTAAATGATGTTTCCACCGCTCTTGCTGTTTAATGAAGTCTCCACCGCTCTTGCTGTTTAATGAAGTCTCCACTGCTCTTGCTGTTTAATGAAGTCTCCACCGCTCTTGCTGTTTAATGAAGTCTCCACCGCTCTTGCTGTTTAATGAAGTCTCCGCCGCTCTTGCTGTTTAATGAAGTCTCCGCCTCTCTTGCTGTTTAATGAAGTCTCCACCCTCTGCTGTTTAATGAAGGCTCCACCGCTCTTGTTGTTTAATGCAGTCACCACCACTCTCGCTGTTCAATGAAGTGTCCAACTTTCTTACTGTTTAATGAAGTCTCCACCGGTCTTGCTGTTTAATGAAAGCTCCACCAGTCTTGTTGTTTAATGAAGTCTCCACGGCTCTTGCTTTACAATGAAGTCTCCACCGCTTTTGCTGCGTTTAATGAAGTCTCCACCGCTCTTGCTGTTTAATGAAGTCTCCACCGCTCTTGCTGTTTAATGAAGTCTCCATCGCTCTTGCTGTTTAATGAAGTCTCCACCACTCTCACTGTTAAATGATGTTTCCACCGCTCT
Source organism: Isurus oxyrinchus (assembly GCA_026770705.1). Lineage (NCBI taxonomy): Eukaryota > Metazoa > Chordata > Chondrichthyes > Lamniformes > Lamnidae > Isurus > Isurus oxyrinchus. Next base: position 107,595,615 of record JANJGN010000019.1, on the reverse strand, counting down.
TGCTGTTTAATGAAGTCTCCACCGCTCTTGCTGTTTAATGAAGTCTCCACTGCTCTTGCTGTTTAATGAAGTCTCCACCGCTCTTGCTGTTTAATGAAGTCTCCACCGCTCTTGCTGTTTAATGAAGTCTCCGCCGCTCTTGCTGTTTAATGAAGTCTCCGCCTCTCTTGCCGTTTAATGAAGTCTCCACCCTCTGCTGTTTAATGAAGGCTCCACCGCTCTTGTGGTTTAATGCAGTCACCACCACTCTAGCTGTTCAATGAAGTGTCCAACTTTCTTACTGTTTAATGAAGTCTCCAACGGTCTTGCTGTTTAATGAAAGCTCCACCAGTCTTGTTGTTTAATGAAGTCTCCACGGCTCTTGCTTTACAATGAAGTCTCCACCGCTTTTGCTGCGTTTAATGAAGTCTCCACCGCTCTTGCTGTTTAATGAAGTCTCCACCGCTCTTGCTGTTTAATGAAGTCTCCGTCGCTCTTGCTGTTTAATGAAGTCTCCACCACTCTCACTGTTAAATGATGTTTCCACCGCTCTTGCTGTTTAAAGAAGTCTCCACCGCTCTTGCTGTTTAATGAAGTCTCCACTGCTCTTGCTGTTTAATGAAGTCTCCACCGCTCTTGCTGTTTAATGAAGTCTCCACCGCTCTTGCTGTTTAATGAAGTCTCCGCCGCTCTTGCTGTTTAATGAAGTCTTCTCCGCTATTGCTCTTTAATGAAGTCTCCGTCGCTCTTGCTGTTTAATGAAGTCTCCACCGCTCTTGCTGTTTAATGAAGTCTCCACCGCTCTTGCTGTTTAATGAAGTCTCCGCCGCTCTTGCTGTTTAATGAAGTCTTCTCCGCTATTGCTCTTTAATGAAGTCTCCGTCGCTCTTGTTGTTTAATGAAGACTCCACGGCTCTTGCTTTTTAATGAAGTCTCCACTGCTCTTTCTGTTTAATGAAGTCTCCACCGCTCTTGCGGTTTAATTATTTCTCCACCTCTCTTGCTGTTTAAGGAAGTCTCCACCGCTCTTGCTATGTTTAATGAAGTCTCCACCGCTCTTGCTGTTTAATGAAGTCTCTGCCGCTCTTGCTGTTTAATGAAGGCTCCACCGCTCTTTCTGTTTAATGAAGGCTCCACCGCTCCTGTTGTTTAATGCAGTCACCACCGCTCTTGCTGTTTCATAAAGTCTCCACCGCTCTTGCTGTTTAATGAAGTCTCCACCGGTCTTGTTGTTTAATGAAGTCTCTACGGCTTTTGCTGTTTAATGAAGTCTCCACTGGTCTTGCTGTTTAATGAAGTCTCCACTGCTCTTGCTGTTTAATGAAGACTCCATCGCTCTTGGGGTTTAATGAAGACTTCATCACTCTCACTGTTTAATGAAGTCTCCACCGATCTAGCGGATTAATGAAATCTCCACCGCTCTTGCTGTTTAATGAAGTCTCCACCGCTCTTGCTGCTTAATGAAGTCTCCACCACTCTCACTGTTTAATGTAGTCTCCACTGATCTTGCTGTTTAATGAAGTCTCCACCACTCTCACTGTTTAATGAAGACTCCACCGCTCTTGCTGTTTAAAGAATTCTCCACCACTCTCACTGTTTAATGAAGACTGCACTGCTCTTGCTGTTTAATGAAGTCTCCACCACTCCTGATGTTTAATGAAGTCTCCACAGCTCTTGCTGTTTAATGAAGTCTCCACCACTCTTGCTGTTTAATGAAGTCTCCACCAATCTTGTTGTTTAATGAAGTCTCTACGGCTTTTGCTGTTTAATGAAGTCTCCATCGCTCTTGCTGTTTATGAAGTCTCCACCGCTCTTGTAGTTTCATGAAGTCTCCGCCTCTCTTGCTGTTTAATGAAGTCTCCACCCTCTGCTGTTTAATGAAGGCTCCACCGCTCTTGTTGTTTAATGCAGTCACCACCACTCTAGCTGTTCAATGAAGTGTCCAACTTTCTTACTGTTTAATGAAGTCTCCACCACTCTCACTGTTTAATGAAGACTCCACCGCTCTTGCTGTTTAAAGAATTCTCCACCACTCTCACTGTTTAATGAAGACTGCACTGCTCTTGCTGTTTAATGAAGTCTCCACCACTCCTGATGTTTAATGAAGTCTCCACGGCTCTTGCTTTACAATGAAGTCTCCACCGCTTTTGCTGCGTTTAATGAAGTCTCCACCGCTCTTGCTGTTTAATGAAGTCTCCACCGCTCTTGCTGTTTAATGAAGTCTCCATCGCTCTTGCTGTTTAATGAAGTCTCCACCACTCTCACTGTTAAATGATGTTTCCACCGCTCTTGCTGTTTAATGAAGTCTCCACCGCTCTTGCTGTTTAATGAAGTCTCCACTGCTCTTGCTGTTTAATGAAGTCTCCACCGCTCTTGCTGTTTAATGAAGTCTCCACCGCTCTTGCTGTTTAATGAAGTCTCCGCCGCTCTTGCTGTTTAATGAAGTCTCCGCCTCTCTTGCTGTTTAATGAAGTCTCCACCCTCTGCTGTTTAATGAAGGCTCCACCGCTCTTGTTGTTTAATGCAGTCACCACCACTCTAGCTGTTCAATGAAGTGTCCAACTTTCTTACTGTTTAATGAAGTCTCCACCGGTCTTGCTGTTTAATGAAAGCTCCACCAGTCTTGTTGTTTAATGAAGTCTCCACGGCTCTTGCTTTACAATGAAGTCTCCACCGCTTTTGCTGCGTTTAATGAAGTCTCCACCGCTCTTGCTGTTTAATGAAGTCTCCACCGCTCTTGCTGTTTAATGAAGTCTCCATCGCTCTTGCTGTTTAATGAAGTCTCCACCACTCTCACTGTTAAATGATGTTTCCACCGCTCTTGCTGTTTAATGAAGTCTCCACCGCTCTTGCTGTTTAATGAAGTCTCCACCGCTCTTGCTGTTTAATGAAGTCTCCACCGCTCTTGCTGTTTAATGAAGTCTCCACCGCTCTTGCTGTTTAATGAAGTCTCCGCCGCTCTTGCTGTTTAATGAAGTCTCCGCCTCTCTTGCTGTTTAATGAAGTCTCCACCCTCTGCTGTTTAATGAAGGCTCCACCGCTCTTGTTGTTTAATGCAGTCACCACCACTCTAGCTGTTCAATGAAGTGTCCAACTTTCTTACTGTTTAATGAAGTCTCCACCGGTCTTGCTGTTCAATGAAAGCTCCACCAGTCTTGTTGTTTAATGAAGTCTCCACGGCTCTTGCTTTACAATGAAGTCTCCACCGCTTTTGCTGCGTTTAATGAAGTCTCCACCGCTCTTGCTGTTTAATGAAGTCTCCACCGCTCTTGCTGTTTAATGAAGTCTCCGTCGCTCTTGCTGTTTAATGAAGTCTCCACCACTCTCACTGTTAAATGATGTTTCCACCGCTCTTGCTGTTTAAAGAAGTCTCCACCGCTCTTGCTGTTTAATGAAGTCTCCACTGCTCTTGCTGTTTAATGAAGTCTCCACCGCTCTTGCTGTTTAATGAAGTCTCCACCGCTCTTGCTGTTTAATGAAGTCTCCGCCGCTCTTGCTGTTTAATGAAGTCTTCTCCGCTATTGCTCTTTAATGAAGTCTCCGTCGCTCTTGCTGTTTAATGAAGTCTCCACCGCTCTTGCTGTTTAATGAAGTCTCCACCGCTCTTGCTGTTTAATGAAGTCTCCGCCGCTCTTGCTGTTTAATGAAGTCTTCTCCGCTATTGCTCTTTAATGAAGTCTCCGTCGCTCTTGTTGTTTAATGAAGTCTCCACGGCTCTTGCTTTTTAATGAAGTCTCCACTGCTCTTTCTGTTTAATGAAGTCTCCACCGCTCTTGCGGTTTAATAATTTCTCCACCTCTCTTGCTGTTTAAGGAAGTCTCCACCGCTCTTGCTATGTTTAATGAAGTCTCCACCGCTCTTGCTGTTTAATGAAGTCTCTGCCGCTCTTGCTGTTTAATGAAGGCTCCACCGCTCTTTCTGTTTAATGAAGGCTCCACCGCTCCTGTTGTTTAATGCAGTCACCACCGCTCTTGCTGTTTCATAAAGTCTCCACCGCTCTTGCTGTTTAATGAAGTCTCCACCGGTCTTGTTGTTTAATGAAGTCTCTACGGCTTTTGCTGTTTAATGAAGTCTCCATCTCTCTTGCTGTTTATGAAGTCTCCACCGCTCTTGTAGTTTCATGAAGTCTCCGCCTCTCTTGCTGTTTAATGAAGTCTCCACCCTCTGCTGTTTAATGAAGGCTCCACCGCTCTTGTTGTTTAATGCAGTCACCACCACTCTAGCTGTTCAATGAAGTGTCCAACTTTCTTACTGTTTAATGAAGTCTCCACCGGTCTTGCTGTTTAATGAAAACTCCACCAGTCTTGTTGTTTAATGAAGTCTCCACGGCTCTTGCTTTACAATGAAGTCTCCACCGCTTTTGCTGCGTTTAATGAAGTCTCCACCGCTCTTGCTGTTTAATGAAGTCTCCACCGCTCTTGCTGTTTAATGAAGTCTCCATCGCTCTTGCTGTTTAATGAAGTCTCCACCACTCTCACTGTTAAATGATGTTTCCACCGCTCTTGCTGTTTAATGAAGTCTCCACCGCTCTTGCTGTTTAATGAAGTCTCCACTGCTCTTGCTGTTTAATGAAGTCTCCACCGCTCTTGCTGTTTAATGAAGTCTCCACCGCTCTTGCTGTTTAATGAAGTCTTCTCCGCTATTGCTGTTTAATGAAGTCTCCGTCGCTCTTGCTGTTTAATGAAGTCTCCATCGTTCTTGCGGTTTAATGAAGTCTCCACCATCTCACCTTTTAATGTAGTCTCCACCGCTCTTGCTGTTTAATGAAGTCTCCACGGCTCTTGCTGTTTAATGAAGTCTCCACCACTCTCACTGTTTAATGAAGTCTCCACCGCTCTTGCTGTTTAATGAAGTCTCTACCGCTCTTGCTGTTTAATGTAGTCTCCACCGCTCTTGCTGTTTAATGAATTCTCCAACGCTCTTGCTGTTTAATGAAGTCTCCACCCCTCTCACTTATTAATGAAGGCTCCAAAGGTCTTGCTCTTTAATGAAGACTCCGCCACCCTCACTGTTTAATAAAGACTCCGCCACTCTCACTGTTTAATGTAGTCTCCACTGCTCTTGCTGTTTAATGAAGACTCCACTGCTCTTGCTGTTTAATGAAGTCTCCACCGCACTTGCTGTTTATTGAAGGCTCCACCGCAATTGCTGTTTAATGAATTCTCCACCACTCTCACTGTTTAATGAAGTCTCCACCACTCTCACTGTTTAATGAAGACTCCACTGCTCTTGCTGTTTAAAGAATTCTCCACCACTCTCACTGTTTAATGAAGACTGCACTGCTCTTGCTGTTTAATGAAGTCTCCACCGCTCCTGATGTTTAATGAAGTCTCCACCGCTCTTGCTGTTTAATGAAGTCTCCACCACTCTTGCTGTTTAATGAAGTCTCCACCACTCTTGTTGTTTAATGAAGTCTCTACGGCTTTTGCTGTTTAATGAAGTCTCCATCTCTCTTGCTGTTTATGAAGTCTCCACCGCTCTTGTAGTTTCATGAAGTCTCCGCCTCTCTTGCTGTTTAATGAAGTCTCCACCCTCTGCTGTTTAATGAAGGCTCCACCGCTCTTGTTGTTTAATGCAGTCACCACCACTCTAGCTGTTCAATGAAGTGTCCAACTTTCTTACTGTTTAATGAAGTCTCCACCGGTCTTGCTGTTTAATGAAAACTCCACCAGTCTTGTTGTTTAATGAAGGCTCCACCGCAATTGCTGTTTAATGAAGTCTCCACCGCTCTTGCTGTTTAATGAAGTCTCCACCGCTCTTGCTGTTTAATGAAGTCTCCACCACTCTCATTGTTTAATAAAGGCTCCACCACTCTCACTGTTTAATGATTTCTCCCTCACTCACTGTTTAATGAAGTCTCCACCGCTTTTGCTGTTTAATGAAGACTCCATCACTCTTGTTGTTTAATGAAGTCTCCACCGCTCTTGCTGTTTAATGAAGTCCCCACTGCTCTTGCTTTCCAATGAAGTCTCCACCGCTCTTGCTGTTTAATGAAGTCTCCACCGCTCTTGCTTTATAACGAAGACTCCACCGCTTTTGCTGTTTAATGAAGTCTGCACCTCTCTTGTTGTTTAATGAAGACTCCACCGCTCTTCCTGTTTAATGGAGTCTCCACCGCTCTTGCTGTTTATTGGAGTCTCCACCGCTCTTGATGTTGAATGAAATCTCCAACGCTTTTGTTGCTTAATGAAGGCTCCACCGCACTTCCTGTTTTATGAAGTCTCCGCCGCTCTTGATGTTCAACGAAGTCTCCACCGCTCTTGCTGGTTAATGAAGTCTCCACTGCTCTTGATATTTAATGAAGTCTCCACCGCTCTTGCTGTTTAATGAAGGCTCTGCTGCTCTTGCTGTTCAATGAGGTCTCCAACGATCTGACTTTTTAATGAATTCTCCACCGCTCGTGATGTTTAACGAAGTCTCCGCCGCTCTTGCTGTTTAATGAAGTCTCCACCGCTCTTGCTGTTTAATGACGTCTCCACCGCACTTGCTGTTTAATGAAGACTCCACTGCTCTTGCTGTTTAATGAAATCTCCACCGTTCTTGTTGTTTACTGAAGTCTCCTCCGATCTTGTTGTTTAATGAAGGCTCCTGCTCTTGCTGTTTAATGTAATCTCCACCGCACTTGCTGTTTAATGAAGTCTCCGTCAATCTTGCTGTTTAATAAAGTCTCCACCACTCCTGCTGTTCAATGAAGTCTCCACCGCTCTTGCTGTTGAATGAAGTCTCCACTGCTCTTGCTGTTTAATGAAGACTCCACCGCTGTTGTTGTTTAATGAAGTCTCCACCGCTCTTGCTGTTTAATGAAGTCTCCACCGCTCTTGCTGTTTAATGAAGTCTCCATCGCTCTTGCTGTTTAATGAAGTCTCCACCACTCTCACTGTTAAATGATGTTTCCACCGCTCTTGCTGTTTAATGAAGTCTCCACCGCTCTTGCTGTTTAATGAAGTCTCCACTGCTCTTGCTGTTTAATGAAGTCTCCACCGCTCTTGCTGTTTAATGAAGTCTCCACCGCTCTTGCTGTTTAATGAAGTCTCCGCCGCTCTTGCTGTTTAATGAAGTCTCCGCCTCTCTTGCTGTTTAATGAAGTCTCCACCTTCTGCTGTTTAATGAAGGCTCCACCGCTCTTGTTGTTTAATGCAGTCACCACCACTCTAGCTGTTCAATGAAGTGTCCAACTTTCTTACTGTTTAATGAAGTCTCCACCGGTCTTGCTGTTTAATGAAAGCTCCACCAGTCTTGTTGTTTAATGAAGTCTCCACGGCTCTTGCTTTACAATGAAGTCTCCACCGCTTTTGCTGCGTTTAATGAAGTCTCCACCGCTCTTGCTGTTTAATGAAGTCTCCAACGCTCTTGCTGTTTAATGAAGTCTCCGTCGCTCTTGCTGTTTAATGAAGTCTCCACGACTCTCACTGTTAAATGATGTTTCCACCGCTCTTGCTGTTTAATGAAGTCTTCTCCGCTATTGCTTTTTAATGAAGTCTCCGTCGCTCTTGCTGTTTAATGAAGTCTCCATCGTTCTTGCGGTTTAATGAAGTCTCCACCATCTCACCTTTTAATGTAGTCTCCACCGCTCTTGCTGTTTAATGAAGTCTCCACGGCTCTTGCTGTTTAATGAAGTCTCCACCACTCTCACTGTTTAATGAAGTCTCCACCGCTCTTGCTGTTTAATGAAGTCTCTACAGCTCTTGCTGTTTAATGTAGTCTCCACCGCTCTTGCTGTTTAATGAATTCTCCAAAGCTCTTGCTGTTTAATGAAGTCTCCACTCCTCTCACTGATTAATGAAGGCTCCAAAGGTCTTGCTCTTTAATGAAGACTCCGCCACCCTCACTGTTTAATAAAGACTCCGCCACTCTCACTGTTTAATGTAGTCTCCACTGCTCTTGCTGTTTAAGGAAGACTCCACTGCTCTTGCTGTTTAAGGAAGTCTCCTCCGCTCTTGCTGTTTAATGAAAGCTCCACCGCAATTGCTGTTTAATGAAGTCTCCACCGCTCTTGCTGTTTAATGAAGTCTCCACCGCTCTTGTTGTTTAATGAAGTCTCCACGGCTCTTGCTTTTTAATGAAGTCTCCACCACTCTTTCTGTTTAATGAAGTCTCCACCGCTCTTGCGGTTTAATAATTTCTCCACCTCTCTTGCTGTTTAAGGAAGTCTCCACCGCTCTTGCTATGTTTAATGAAGTCTCCACCGCTCTTGCTGTTTAATGAAGTCTCTGCCGCTCTTGCTGTTTAATGAAGGCTCCACCGCTCTTTCTGTTTAATGAAGGCTCCACCGCTCCTGTTGTTTAATGCAGTCACCACCGCTCTTGCTGTTTCATAAAGTCTCCACCGCTCTTGCTGTTTAATGAAGTCTCCACCGGTCTTGCTGTTTAATGAAGTCTCCTCCGATCATTGCTGTTTAATGAAGTCTCCACCGGTCTTGCTGTTTAATGAAGTCTCCACTGCTCTTGTTGTTTAATGAAGACTCCATCGCTTTTGGGGTTTAATGAAGTCTTCATCACTCTCACTGTTTAATGAAGTCTCCACTGATCTAGCGGGTTAATGAAATCTCCACCGCTCTTGCTGTTTAATGAGGTCTCCACCGCTCTTGCTGCTTAATGAAGTCTCCACCACTCTCACTGTTTAATGAATTCTCCACCGCTATTGCGGTTTAATGAAGTCTCCACCCCTCTCACTGTTTAATGTAGTCTCCACTGCTCTTGCTGTCTAATGAAGTCTCCACCACTCTCACTGCTTAATGAAGTCTCCACTGCTCTTGCTGTTTAATGAAGTCTCCACCGCTCTTGTTGTTTAATGAAGTCTCCACGGCTCCTGCTTTTTAATGAAGTCTCCAGCACTCTTTCTGTTTAATGAAGTCTCCACCGCTCTTGCGGTTTAATAAATTCTCCACCTCTCTTGCTGTTTAATGAAGTCTCCACCGCTCTTGCTGTGTTTAATGAAGTCTCCACTGCTCTTGCTGTTTAATGAAGTCTCCACCGCTCTTGCTGTTTAATGAAGTTTCCGCCGCTCTTGCTGTTTAATGAAGTCTCCATCGTTCTTGCGGTTTAATGAACTCTCCACCGGTCTCACTTTTTAATGTAGTCTCCTCCGCTCTTGCTGTTTAATGAAGTCTCCACCGCTCTTGTTGTTTAATGAAGTCTCCACGGCTCTTGCTTTTTAATGAAGTCTCCACCACTCTTTCTGTTTAATGAAGTCTCCACCGCTCTTGCGGTTTAATAATTTCTCCACCTCTCTTGCTGTTTAAGGAAGTCTCCACCGCTCTTGCTATGTTTAATGAAGTCTCCACCGCTCTTGCTGTTTAATGAAGTCTCCGCCGCTCTTGCTGTTTAATGAAGGCTCCACCGCTCTTTCTGTTTAATGAAGGCTCCACCGCTCCTGTTGTTTAATGCATTCACCACCGCTCTTGCTGTTTCATAAAGTCTCCACCGCTCTTGCTGTTTAATGAAGTCTCCACCGGTCTTGCTGTTTAATGAAGTCTCCTCCGATCATTGCTGTTTAATGAAGTCTCCACCGGTCTTGCTGTTTAATGAAGTCTCCACTGCTCTTGTTGTTTAATGAAGACTCCATCGCTTTTGGGGTTTAATGAAAGTCTTCATCACTCTCACTGTCTAATGAAGTCTCCACTGATCTAGCGGGTTAATGAAATCTCCACCGCTCTTGCTGTTTAATGAGGTCTCCACCGCTCTTGCTGCTTAATGAAGTCTCCACCACTCTCACTGTTTAATGAATTCTCCACCGCTATTGTGGTTTAATGAAGTCTCCACCCCTCTCATGTTTAATGTAGTCTCCACTGCTCTTGCTGTCTAATGAAGTCTCCACCACTCTCACTGTTTAATGAAGTCTCCACTGCTCTTGCTGTTTAATGAAGTCTCCACCGCTCTTGTTGTTTAATGATGTCTCCACGGCTCCTGCTTTTTAATGAAGTCTCCAGCACTCTTTCTGTTTAATGAAGTCTCCACCGCTCTTGCGGTTTAATGAAGTCTCCGCCGCTCTTGCTGTTTAATGAAGTCTTCTCCACTATTGCTGTTTAATGAAGTCTCCGTCGCTCTTGCTGTTTATTGAAGTCTCCATCGTTCTTGCGGTTTAATGAAGTCTCCACCATCTCACCTTTTAATGTAGTCTCCACTGCTCTTGCTGTTTAATGAAGTCTCCACGGCTCTTGCTGTTTAATGAAGTCTCCACCACTCTCACTGTTTAATGAAGTCTCCACCGCTCTTGCTGTTTAATGAAGTCTCTACCGCTCTTGCTGTTTAATGTAGTCTCCACCGCTCTTGCTGTTTAATGAATTCTCCAACGCTCTTGCTGTTTAATGAAGTCTCCACCCCTCTCACTGATTAATGAAGGCTCCAAAGGTCTTGCTCTTTAATGAAGACTCCGCCACCCTCACTGTTTAATAAAGACTCCGCCACTCTCACTGTTTAATGTAGTCTCCACTGCTCTTGCTGTTTAATGAAGACTCCACTGCTCTTGCTGTTTAAGGAAGTCTCCACCGCTCTTGCTGTTTAATGAAGGCTCCACCGCAGTTGCTGTTTAATGAAGTCTCCACCGCTCTTGTTGTTTAATGAAGTCTCCACCACTCTTGCTTTTTAATGAAGTCTCCACCGCTCTTGCTGTTAAATGAAGTCTCCACCGCTCTTGTTGTTTAATGAAGTCTCCACCACTCTCACTGTTTAATAAAGTCTCCACCGCTATTTCGGTTTCATGAAGTCTCCACCCCTCTCACTGTTTAATGTAGTCTCCACTGCTCTTGCTGTTTAATGAAGTCTCCACCACTCTCACTGTTTAATGAAGACTCCACCGCTCTTGCTGTTTAAAGAATTCTCCACCACTCTCACTGTTTAATGAAGACTGCACTGCTCTTGCTGTTTAATGAAGTCTCCACCGCTCCTGATGTTTAATGAAGTCTCCACCGCTCTTGCTGTTTAATGAAGTCTCCACCACTCTTGCTGTTTAATGAAGTCTCCACCACTCTTGTTGTTTAATGAAGTCTCTACGGCTTTTGCTGTTTAATGAAGTCTCCATCTCTCTTGCTGTTTATGAAGTCTCCACCGCTCTTGTAGTGTCATGAAGTCTCCGCCTCTCTTGCTGTTTAATGAAGTCTCCACCCTCTGCTGTTTAATGAAGGCTCCACCGCTCTTGTTGTTTAATGCAGTCACCACCACTCTAGCTGTTCAATGAAGTGTCCAACTTTCTTGCTGTTTAATGAAGTCTCCACCGCTCTTGTTGTTTAATGAAGTCTCCACCCCTCTTGCTTTTTAATGAAGTCTCCACCGCTCTTGCTGTTAAATGAAGTCTCCACCGCTCTTGTTGTTTAATGAAGTCTCCACCACTCTCACTGTTTAATAAAGTCTCCACCGCTATTGCGGTTTAATGAAGTCTCCACCCCTCTCACTGTTTAATGTAGTCTCCACTGCTCTTGCTGTTTAATGAAGTCTCCACCACTCTCACTGTTTAATGAAGACTCCACCGCTCTTGCTGTTTAAAGAATTCTCCACCACTCTCACTGTTTAATGAAGACTGCACTGCTCTTGCTGTTTAATGAAGTCTCCACCGCTCCTGATGTTTAATGAAGTCTCCATCTCTCTTGCTGTTTATGAAGTCTCCACCGCTCTTGTAGTTTTTGAAGTCTCCGCCTCTCTTGCTGTTTAATGAAGTCTCCACCCTCTGCTGTTTAATGAAGGCTCCACCGCTCTTGTTGTTTAATGCAGTCACCACCACTCTAGCTGTTCAATGAAGTGTCCAACTTTCTTACTGTTTAATGAAGTCTCCACCGGTCTTGCTGTTTAATGAAAACTCCACCAGTCTTGTTGTTTAATGAAGGCTCCACCGCAATTGCTGTTTAATGAAGTCTCCACCGCTCTTGCTGTTTAATGAAGTCTCCACCGCTCTTGCTGTTTAATGAAGTCTCCACCACTCTCATTGTTTAATAAAGGCTCCACCACTCTCACTGTTTAATGATTTCTCCCTCACTCACTGTTTAATGAAGTCTCCACCGCTTTTGCTGTTTAATGAAGACTCCATCACTCTTGTTGTTTAATGAAGTCTCCACCGCTCTTGCTGTTTAATGAAGTCCCCACTGCTCTTGCTTTCCAATGAAGTCTCCACCGCTCTTGCTGTTTAATGAAGTCTCCACCGCTCTTGCTTTATAACGAAGACTCCACCGCTTTTGCTGTTTAATGAAGTCTGCACCTCTCTTGTTGTTTAATGAAGACTCCACCGCTCTTCCTGTTTAATGGAGTCTCCACCGCTCTTGCTGTTTATTGGAGTCTCCACCGCTCTTGATGTTGAATGAAATCTCCAACGCTTTTGTTGCTTAATGAAGGCTCCACCGCACTTCCTGTTTTATGAAGTCTCCGCCGCTCTTGATGTTCAACGAAGTCTCCACCGCTCTTGCTGGTTAATGAAGTCTCCACTGCTCTTGATATTTAATGAAGTCTCCACCGCTCTTGCTGTTTAATGAAGGCTCTGCTGCTCTTGCTGTTCAATGAGGTCTCCAACGATCTGACTTTTTAATGAATTCTCCACCGCTCGTGATGTTTAACGAAGTCTCCGCCGCTCTTGCTGTTTAATGAAGTCTCCACCGCTCTTGCTGTTTAATGACGTCTCCACCGCACTTGCTGTTTAATGAAGACTCCACTGCTCTTGCTGTTTAATGAAATCTCCACCGTTCTTGTTGTTTACTGAAGTCTCCTCCGATCTTGTTGTTTAATGAAGGCTCCTGCTCTTGCTGTTTAATGTAATCTCCACCGCACTTGCTGTTTAATGAAGTCTCCGTCAATCTTGCTGTTTAATAAAGTCTCCACCACTCCTGCTGTTCAATGAAGTCTCCACCGCTCTTGCTGTTGAATGAAGTCTCCACTGCTCTTGCTGTTTAATGAAGACTCCACCGCTGTTGTTGTTTAATGAAGTCTCCACCGCTCTTGCTGTTTAATGAAGTCTCCACCGCTCTTGCTGTTTAATGAAGTCTCCATCGCTCTTGCTGTTTAATGAAGTCTCCACCACTCTCACTGTTAAATGATGTTTCCACCGCTCTTGCTGTTTAATGAAGTCTCCACCGCTCTTGCTGTTTAATGAAGTCTCCACTGCTCTTGCTGTTTAATGAAGTCTCCACCGCTCTTGCTGTTTAATGAAGTCTCCACCGCTCTTGCTGTTTAATGAAGTCTCCGCCGCTCTTGCTGTTTAATGAAGTCTCCGCCTCTCTTGCTGTTTAATGAAGTCTCCACCTTCTGCTGTTTAATGAAGGCTCCACCGCTCTTGTTGTTTAATGCAGTCACCACCACTCTAGCTGTTCAATGAAGTGTCCAACTTTCTTACTGTTTAATGAAGTCTCCACCGGTCTTGCTGTTTAATGAAAGCTCCACCAGTCTTGTTGTTTAATGAAGTCTCCACGGCTCTTGCTTTACAATGAAGTCTCCACCGCTTTTGCTGCGTTTAATGAAGTCTCCACCGCTCTTGCTGTTTAATGAAGTCTCCAACGCTCTTGCTGTTTAATGAAGTCTCCGTCGCTCTTGCTGTTTAATGAAGTCTCCACCACTCTCACTGTTAAATGATGTTTCCACCGCTCTTGCTGTTTAATGAAGTCTCCACCGCTCTTGCTGTTTAATGAAGTCTCCACTGCTCTTGCTGTTTAATGAAGTCTCCACCGCTCTTGCTGTTTAATGAAGTCTCCACCGCTCTTGCTGTTTAATGAAGTCTCCGCCGCTCTTGCTGTTTAATGAAGTCTTCTCCGCTATTGCTTTTTAATGAAGTCTCCGTCGCTCTTGCTGTTTAATGAAGTCTCCATCGTTCTTGCGGTTTAATGAAGTCTCCACCATCTCACCTTTTAATGTAGTCTCCACCGCTCTTGCTGTTTAATGAAGTCTCCACGGCTCTTGCTGTTTAATGAAGTCTCCACCACTCTCACTGTTTAATGAAGTCTCCACCGCTCTTGCTGTTTAATGAAGTCTCTACAGCTCTTGCTGTTTAATGTAGTCTCCACCGCTCTTGCTGTTTAATGAATTCTCCAAAGCTCTTGCTGTTTAATGAAGTCTCCACTCCTCTCACTGATTAATGAAGGCTCCAAAGGTCTTGCTCTTTAATGAAGACTCCGCCACCCTCACTGTTTAATAAAGACTCCGCCACTCTCACTGTTTAATGTAGTCTCCACTGCTCTTGCTGTTTAAGGAAGACTCCACTGCTCTTGCTGTTTAAGGAAGTCTCCTCCGCTCTTGCTGTTTAATGAAAGCTCCACCGCAATTGCTGTTTAATGAAGTCTCCACCGCTATTGCTGTTTAATGAAGTCTCCACCGCTCTTGTTGTTTAATGAAGTCTCCACGGCTCTTGCTTTTTAATGAAGTCTCCACCACTCTTTCTGTTTAATGAAGTCTCCACCGCTCTTGCGGTTTAATAATTTCTCCACCTCTCTTGCTGTTTAAGGAAGTCTCCACCGCTCTTGCTATGTTTAATGAAGTCTCCACCGCTCTTGCTGTTTAATGAAGTCTCTGCCGCTCTTGCTGTTTAATGAAGGCTCCACCGCTCTTTCTGTTTAATGAAGGCTCCACCGCTCCTGTTGTTTAATGCAGTCACCACCGCTCTTGCTGTTTCATAAAGTCTCCACCGCTCTTGCTGTTTAATGAAGTCTCCACCGGTCTTGCTGTTTAATGAAGTCTCCTCCGATCATTGCTGTTTAATGAAGTCTCCACCGGTCTTGCTGTTTAATGAAGTCTCCACTGCTCTTGTTGTTTAATGAAGACTCCATCGCTTTTGGGGTTTAATGAAGTCTTCATCACTCTCACTGTTTAATGAAATCTCCACCGCTCTTGCTGTCTAATGAGGTCTCCACCGCTCTTGCTGCTTAATGAAGTCTCCACCACTCTCACTGTTTAATGAATTCTCCACCGCTATTGCGGTTTAATGAAGTCTCCACCCCTCTCACTGTTTAATGTAGTCTCCACTGCTCTTGCTGTCTAATGAAGTCTCCACCACTCTCACTGTTTAATGAAGTCTCCACTGCTCTTGCTGTTTAATGAAGTCTCCACCGCTCTTGTTGTTTAATGAAGTCTCCACGGCTCCTGCTTTTTAATGAAGTCTCCAGCACTCTTTCTGTTTAATGAAGTCTCCACCGCTCTTGCGGTTTAATAAATTCTCCACCTCTCTTGCTGTTTAATGAAGTCTCCACCGCTCTTGCTGTGTTTAATGAAGTCTCCACTGCTCTTGCTGTTTAATGAAGTCTCCACCGCTCTTGCTGTTTAATGAAGTTTCCGCCGCTCTTGCTGTTTAATGAAGTCTCCATCGTTCTTGCGGTTTAATGAACTCTCCACCGGTCTCACTTTTTAATGTAGTCTCCTCCGCTCTTGCTGTTTAATGAAGTCTCCACCGCTCTTGTTGTTTAATGAAGTCTCCACGGCTCTTGCTTTTTAATGAAGTCTCCACCACTCTTTCTGTTTAATGAAGTCTCCACCGCTCTTGCGGTTTAATAATTTCTCCACCTCTCTTGCTGTTTAAGGAAGTCTCCACCGCTCTTGCTATGTTTAATGAAGTCTCCACCGCTCTTGCTGTTTAATGAAGTCTCCGCCGCTCTTGCTGTTTAATGAAGGCTCCACCGCTCTTTCTGTTTAATGAAGGCTCCACCGCTCCTGTTGTTTAATGCAGTCACCACCGCTCTTGCTGTTTCATAAAGTCTCCACCGCTCTTGCTGTTTAATGAAGTCTCCACCGGTCTTGCTGTTTAATGAAGTCTCCTCCGATCATTGCTGTTTAATGAAGTCTCCACCGGTCTTGCTGTTTAATGAAGTCTCCACTGCTCTTGTTGTTTAATGAAGACTCCATCGCTTTTGGGGTTTAATGAAAGTCTTCATCACTCTCACTGTTTAATGAAGTCTCCACTGATCTAGCGGGTTAATGAAATCTCCACCGCTCTTGCTGTTTAATGAGGTCTCCACCGCTCTTGCTGCTTAATGAAGTCTCCACCACTCTCACTGTTTAATGAATTCTCCACCGCTATTGTGGTTTAATGAAGTCTCCACCCCTCTCATGTTTAATGTAGTCTCCACTGCTCTTGCTGTCTAATGAAGTCTCCACCACTCTCACTGTTTAATGAAGTCTCCACTGCTCTTGCTGTTTAATGAAGTCTCCACCGCTCTTGTTGTTTAATGATGTCTCCACGGCTCCTGCTTTTTAATGAAGTCTCCAGCACTCTTTCTGTTTAATGAAGTCTCCACCGCTCTTGCGGTTTAATGAAGTCTCCGCCGCTCTTGCTGTTTAATGAAGTCTTCTCCGCTATTGCTGTTTAATGAAGTCTCCGTCGCTCTTGCTGTTTATTGAAGTCTCCATCGTTCTTGCGGTTTAATGAAGTCTCCACCATCTCACCTTTTAATGTAGTCTCCACTGCTCTTGCTGTTTAATGAAGTCTCCACGGCTCTTGCTGTTTAATGAAGTCTCCACCACTCTCACTGTTTAATGAAGTCTCCACCGCTCTTGCTGTTTAATGAAGTCTCTACCGCTCTTGCTGTTTAATGTAGTCTCCACCGCTCTTGCTGTTTAATGAATTCCCCAACGCTCTTGCTGTTTAATGAAGTCTCCACCCCTCTCACTGATTAATGAAGGCTCCAAAGGTCTTGCTCTTTAATGAAGACTCCGCCACCCTCACTGTTTAATAAAGACTCCGCCACTCTCACTGTTTAATGTAGTCTCCACTGCTCTTGCTGTTTAATGAAGACTCCACTGCTCTTGCTGTTTAAGGAAGTCTCCACCGCTCTTGCTGTTTAATGAAGGCTCCACCGCAGTTGCTGTTTAATGAAGTCTCCACCGCTCTTGTTGTTTAATGAAGTCTCCACCACTCTTGCTTTTTAATGAAGTCTCCACCGCTCTTGCTGTTAAATGAAGTCTCCACCGCTCTTGTTGTTTAATGAAGTCTCCACCACTCTCACTGTTTAATAAAGTCTCCACCGCTATTTCGGTTTAATGAAGTCTCCACCCCTCTCACTGTTTAATGTAGTCTCCACTGCTCTTGCTGTTTAATGAAGTCTCCACCACTCTCACTGTTTAATGAAGACTCCACCGCTCTTGCTGTTTAAAGAATTCTCCACCACTCTCACTGTTTAATGAAGACTGCACTGCTCTTGCTGTTTAATGAAGTCTCCACCGCTCCTGATGTTTAATGAAGTCTCCACCGCTCTTGCTGTTTAATGAAGTCTCCACCACTCTTGCTGTTTAATGAAGTCTCCACCACTCTTGTTGTTTAATGAAGTCTCTACGGCTTTTGCTGTTTAATGAAGTCTCCATCTCTCTTGCTGTTTATGAAGTCTCCACCGCTCTTGTAGTGTCATGAAGTCTCCGCCTCTCTTGCTGTTTAATGAAGTCTCCACCCTCTGCTGTTTAATGAAGGCTCCACCGCTCTTGTTGTTTAATGCAGTCACCACCACTCTAGCTGTTCAATGAAGTGTCCAACTTTCTTGCTGTTTAATGAAGTCTCCACCGCTCTTGTTGTTTAATGAAGTCTCCACCACTCTTGCTTTTTAATGAAGTCTCCACCGCTCTTGCTGTTAAATGAAGTCTCCACCGCTCTTGTTGTTTAATGAAGTCTCCACCACTCTCACTGTTTAATAAAGTCTCCACCGCTATTGCGGTTTAATGAAGTCTCCACCCCTCTCACTGTTTAATGTAGTCTCCACTGCTCTTGCTGTTTAATGAAGTCTCCACCACTCTCACTGTTTAATGAAGACTCCACCGCTCTTGCTGTTTAAAGAATTCTCCACCACTCTCACTGTTTAATGAAGACTGCACTGCTCTTGCTGTTTAATGAAGTCTCCACCGCTCCTGATTTTTTATGAAGTCTCCACCGCTCTTGCTGTTTAATGAAGTCTCCACCACTCTTGCTGTTTAATGAAGTCTCCACCACTCTTGTTGTTTAATGAAGTCTCTACGGCTTTTGCTGTTTAATGAAGTCTCCATCTCTCTTGCTGTTTATGAAGTCTCCACCGCTCTTGTAGTGTCATGAAGTCTCCGCCTCTCTTGCTGTTTAATGAAGTCTCCACCTTCTGCTGTTTAATGAAGGCTCCACCGCTCTTGTTGTTTAATGCAGTCACCACCACTCTAGCTGTTCAATGAAGTGTCCAACTTTCTTACTGTTTAATGAAGTCTCCACTGGTCTTGCTGTTTAATGAAAGCTCCACCAGTCTTGTTGTTTAATGAAGTCTCCACGGCTCTTGCTTTACAATGAAGTCTCCACCGCTTTTGCTGCGTTTAATGAAGTCTCCACCGCTCTTGCTGTTTAATGAAGTCTCCACCGCTCTTGCTGTTTAATGAAGTCTCCATCGCTCTTGCTGTTTAATGAAGTCTCCACCACTCTCACTGTTAAATGATGTTTCCACCGCTCTTGCTGTTTAATGAAGTCTCCACCGCTCTTGCTGTTTAATGAAGTCTCCACTGCTCTTGCTGTTTAATGAAGTCTCCACCGCTCTTGCTGTTTAATGAAGTCTCCTCCGTTCTTGCTGTTTAATGAAGTCTCCGCCGCTCTTGCTGTTTAATGAAGTCTCCGCCTCTCTTGCTGTTTAATGAAGTCTCCACCCTCTGCTGTTTAATGAAGGCTCCACCGCTCTTGTTGTTTAATGCAGTCACCACCACTCTAGCTGTTCAATGAAGTGTCCAACTTTCTTACTGTTTAATGAAGTCTCCACCGGTCTTGCTGTTCAATGAAAGCTCCACCAGTCTTGTTGTTTAATGAAGTCTCCACGGCTCTTGCTTTACAATGAAGTCTCCACCGCTTTTGCTGCGTTTAATGAAGTCTCCACCGCTCTTGCTGTTTAAGGAAGTCTCCACCGCTCTTGCTGTTTAATGAAGTCTCATCGCTCTTGCTGTTTAATGAAGTCTCCACCACTCTCACTGTTAAATGATGTTTCGACCGCTCTTGCTGTTTAATGAAGTCTCCACCGCTCTTGCTGTTTAATGAAGTCTCCACTGCTCTTGCTGTTTAATGAAGTCTCCACCGCTCTTGCTGTTTAATGAAGTCTCCACCGCTCTTGCTGTTTAATGAAGTCTCTGCCGCTCTTGCTGTTTAATGAAGTCTCCGCCTCTCTTGCTGTTTAATGAAGTCTCCACCCTCTGCTGTTTAATGAAGGCTCCACCGCTCTTGTTGTTTAATGCAGTCACCACCACTCTAGCTGTTCAATGAAGTGTCCAACTTTCTTACTGTTTAATGAAGTCTCCACCGGTCTTGCTGTTTAATGAAAGCTCCACCAGTCTTGTTGTTTAATGAAGTCTCCACGGCTCTTGCTTTACAATGAAGTCTCCACCGCTTTTGCTGCGTTTAATGAAGTCTCCACCGCTCTTGCTGTTTAATGATGTCTCCACCGCTCTTGCTGTTTAATGAAGTCTCCGTCGCTCTTGCTGTTTAATGAAGTCTCCACCACTCTCACTGTTAAATGATGTTTCCACCGCTCTTGCTGTTTAATGAAGTCTCCACCGCTCTTGCTGTTTAATGAAGTCTCCACTGCTCTTGCTGTTTAATGAAGTCTCCACCGCTCTTGCTGTTTAATGAAGTCTCCACCGCTCTTGCAGTTTAATGAAGTCTCCGCCGCTCTTGCTGTTTAATGAAGTCTTCTCCGCTATTGGTGTTTAATGAAGTCTCCGTCGCTCTTGCTGTTTATTGAAGTCTCCATCGTTCTTGCGGTTTAATGAAGTCTCCACCATCTCACCTTTTAATGTAGTCTCCACTGCTCTTGCTGTTTAATGAAGTCTCCACGGCTCTTGCTGTTTAATGAAGTCTCCACCACTCTCACTGTTTAATGAAGTCTCCACCGCTCTTGCTGTTTAATGAAGTCTCTACCGCTCTTGCTGTTTAATGTAGTCTCCACCGCTCTTGCTGTTTAATGAATTCTCCAACGCTCTTGCTGTTTAATGAAGTCTCCACCCCTCTCACTGATTAATGAAGGCTCCAAAGGTCTTGCTCTTTAATGAAGACTCCGCCACCCTCACTGTTTAATAAAGACTCCGCCACTCTCACTGTTTAATGTAGTCTCCACTGCTCTTGCTGTTTAATGAAGACTCCACTGCTCTTGCTGTTTAAGGAAGTCTCCACCGCTCTTGCTGTTTAATGAAGGCTCCACCGCAGTTGCTGTCTAATGAAGTCTCCACCGCTCTTGTTGTTTAATGAAGTCTCCACCACTCTTGCTTTTTAATGAAGTCTCCACCGCTCTTGCTGTTAAATGAAGTCTCCACCGCTCTTGTTGTTTAATGAAGTCTCCACCACTCTCACTGTTTAATAAAGTCTCCACCGCTATTTCGGTTTAATGAAGTCTCCACCCCTCTCACTGTTTAATGTAGTCTCCACTGCTCTTGCTGTTTAATGAAGTCTCCACCACTCTCACTGTTTAATGAAGACTCCACCGCTCTTGCTGTTTAAAGAATTCTCCACCACTCTCACTGTTTAATGAAGACTGCACTGCTCTTGCTGTTTAATGAAGTCTCCACCGCTCCTGATGTTTAATGAAGTCTCCACCGCTCTTGCTGTTTAATGAAGTCTCCACCACTCTTGCTGTTTAATGAAGTCTCCACCACTCTTGTTGTTTAATGAAGTCTCTACGGCTTTTGCTGTTTAATGAAGTCTCCATCTCTCTTGCTGTTTATGAAGTCTCCACCGCTCTTGTAGTGTCATGAAGTCTCCGCCTCTCTTGCTGTTTAATGAAGTCTCCACCCTCTGCTGTTTAATGAAGGCTCCACCGCTCTTGTTGTTTAATGCAGTCACCACCACTCTAGCTGTTCAATGAAGTGTCCAACTTTCTTGCTGTTTAATGAAGTCTCCACCGCTCTTGTTGTTTAATGAAGTCTCCACCACTCTTGCTTTTTAATGAAGTCTCCACCGCTCTTGCTGTTAAATGAAGTCTCCACCGCTCTTGTTGTTTAATGAAGTCTCCACCACTCTCACTGTTTAATAAAGTCTCCACCGCTATTGCGGTTTAATGAAGTATCCACCCCTCTCACTGTTTAATGTAGTCTCCACTGCTCTTGCTGTTTAATGAAGTCTCCACCACTCTCACTGTTTAATGAAGACTCCACCGCTCTTGCTGTTTAAAGAATTCTCCACCACTCTCACTGTTTAATGAAGACTGCACTGCTCTTGCTGTTTAATGAAGTCTCCACCGCTCCTGATGTTTAATGAAGTCTCCACCGCTCTTGCTGTTTAATGAAGTCTCCACCACTCTTGCTGTTTAATGAAGTCTCCACCACTCTTGTTGTTTAATGAAGTCTCTACGGCTTTTGCTGTTTAATGAAGTCTCCATCTCTCTTGCTGTTTATGAAGTCTCCACCGCTCTTGTAGTGTCATGAAGTCTCCGCCTCTCTTGCTGTTTAATGAAGTCTCCACCTTCTGCTGTTTAATGAAGGCTCCACCGCTCTTGTTGTTTAATGCAGTCACCACCACTCTAGCTGTTCAATGAAGTGTCCAACTTTCTTACTGTTTAATGAAGTCTCCACTGGTCTTGCTGTTTAATGAAAGCTCCACCAGTCTTGTTGTTTAATGAAGTCTCCACGGCTCTTGCTTTACAATGAAGTCTCCACCGCTTTTGCTGCGTTTAATGAAGTCTCCACCGCTCTTGCTGTTTAATGAAGTCTCCACCGCTCTTGCTGTTTAATGAAGTCTCCATCGCTCTTGCTGTTTAATGAAGTCTCCACCACTCTCACTGTTAAATGATGTTTCCACCGCTCTTGCTGTTTAATGAAGTCTCCACCGCTCTTGCTGTTTAATGAAGTCTCCACTGCTCTTGCTGTTTAATGAAGTCTCCACCGCTCTTGCTGTTTAATGAAGTCTCCTCCGTTCTTGCTGTTTAATGAAGTCTCCGCCGCTCTTGCTGTTTAATGAAGTCTCCGCCTCTCTTGCTGTTTAATGAAGTCTCCACCCTCTGCTGTTTAATGAAGGCTCCACCGCTCTTGTTGTTTAATGCAGTCACCACCACTCTAGCTGTTCAATGAAGTGTCCAACTTTCTTACTGTTTAATGAAGTCTCCACCGGTCTTGCTGTTCAATGAAAGCTCCACCAGTCTTGTTGTTTAATGAAGTCTCCACGGCTCTTGCTTTACAATGAAGTCTCCACCGCTTTTGCTGCGTTTAATGAAGTCTCCACCGCTCTTGCTGTTTAAGGAAGTCTCCACCGCTCTTGCTGTTTAATGAAGTCTCATCGCTCTTGCTGTTTAATGAAGTCTCCACCACTCTCACTGTTAAATGATGTTTCGACCGCTCTTGCTGTTTAATGAAGTCTCCACCGCTCTTGCTGTTTAATGAAGTCTCCACTGCTCTTGCTGTTTAATGAAGTCTCCACCGCTCTTGCTGTTTAATGAAGTCTCCACCGCTCTTGCTGTTTAATGAAGTCTCTGCCGCTCTTGCTGTTTAATGAAGTCTCCGCCTCTCTTGCTGTTTAATGAAGTCTCCACCCTCTGCTGTTTAATGAAGGCTCCACCGCTCTTGTTGTTTAATGCAGTCACCACCACTCTAGCTGTTCAATGAAGTGTCCAACTTTCTTACTGTTTAATGAAGTCTCCACCGGTCTTGCTGTTTAATGAAAGCTCCACCAGTCTTGTTGTTTAATGAAGTCTCCACGGCTCTTGCTTTACAATGAAGTCTCCACCGCTTTTGCTGCGTTTAATGAAGTCTCCACCGCTCTTGCTGTTTAATGATGTCTCCACCGCTCTTGCTGTTTAATGAAGTCTCCGTCGCTTTTGCTGTTTAATGAAGTCTCCACCACTCTCACTGTTAAATGATGTTTCCACCGCTCTTGCTGTTTAATGAAGTCTCCACCGCTCTTGCTGTTTAATGAAGTCTCCACTGCTCTTGCTGTTTAATGAAGTCTCCACCGCTCTTGCTGTTTAATGAAGTCTCCACCGCTCTTGCTGTTTAATGAAGTCTCCGCCGCTCTTGCTGTTTAATGAAGTCTTCTCCGCTATTGCTGTTTAATGAAGTCTCCGTCGCTCTTGCTGTTTAATGAAGTCTCCATCGTTCTTGCGGTTTAATGAAGTCTCCACCATCTCACCTTTTAATGTAGTCTCCACCGCTCTTGCTGTTTAATGAAGTCTCCACGGCTCTTGCTGTTTAATGAAGTCTCCACCACTCTCACTGTTTAATGAAGTCTCCACCGCTCTTGCTGTTTAATGAAGTCTCTACCGCTCTTGCTGTTTAATGTAGTCTCCACCGCTCTTGCTGTTTAATGAATTCTCCAACGCTCTTGCTGTTTAATGAAGTCTCCACCCCTCTCACTGATTAATGAAGGCTCCAAAGGTCTTGCTCTTTAATGAAGACTCCGCCACCCTCACTGTTTAATAAAGACTCCGCCACTCTCACTGTTTAATGTAGTCTCCACTGCTCTTGCTGTTTAATGAAGACTCCACTGCTCTTGCTGTTTAAGGAAGTCTCCACCGCTCTTGCTGTTTAATGAAGGCTCCACCGCAGTTGCTGTTTAATGAAGTCTCCACCGCTCTTGTTGTTTAATTAAGTCTCCACCGCTCTTGCTGTTTAATGAAGTCTCTACCGCTCTTGCTGTTTAATGTAGTCTCCACCGCTCTTGCTGTTTAATGAAGGCTCCACTGCTCTTGCTGTTTAATGAAGTCTCCATCTCTCTTGCTGTTTATGAAGTCTCCACCGCTCTTGTAGTTTCATGAAGTCTCCGCCTCTCTTGCTGTTTAATGA
Organism: Isurus oxyrinchus; assembly: GCA_026770705.1. Classification (NCBI taxonomy): domain Eukaryota; kingdom Metazoa; phylum Chordata; class Chondrichthyes; order Lamniformes; family Lamnidae; genus Isurus; species Isurus oxyrinchus. The sequence continues at coordinate 107,571,988 of JANJGN010000019.1, read as the reverse complement.
AGTCTCCACCCTCTGCTGTTTAATGAAGGCTCCACCGCTCTTGTTGTTTAATGCAGTCACCACCACTCTAGCTGTTCAATGAAGTGTCCAACTTTCTTACTGTTTAATGAAGTCTCCACCGGTCTTGCTGTTTAATGAAAGCTCCACCAGTCTTGTTGTTTAATGAAGTCTCCACGGCTCTTGCTTTACAATGAAGTCTCCACCGCTTTTGCTGCGTTTAATGAAGTCTCCACCGCTCTTGCTGTTTAATGAAGTCTCCACCGCTCATGCTGTTTAATGAAGTCTCCATCGCTCTTGCTGTTTAATGAAGTCTCCACCACTCTCACTGTTAAATGATGTTTCGACCGCTCTTGCTGTTTAATGAAGTCTCCACCGCTCTTGCTGTTTAATGAAGTCTCCGCCGCTCTTGCTGTTTAATGAAGTCTTCTCCGCTATTGCTGTTTAATGAAGTCTCCGTCGCTCTTGCTGTTTAAAGAAGTCTCCATCGTTCTTGCGGTTTAATGAAGTCTCCACCATCTCACCTTTTAATGTAGTCTCCACCGCTCTTGCAGTTTAATGAAGTCTCCACGGCTCTTGCTGTTTAATGAAGTCTCCACCACTCTCACTGTTTAATGAAGTCTCCACCGCTCTTGCTGTTTAATGAAGTCTCTACCGCTCTTGCTGTTTAATGTAGTCTCCACCGCTCTTGCTGTTTAATGAATTCTCCAACGCTCTTGCTGTTTAATGAAGTCTCCACCCCTCTCACTTATTAATGAAGGCTCCAAAGGTCTTGCTCTTTAATGAAGACACCGCCACCCTCACTGTTTAATAAAGACTCCGCCACTCTCACTGTTTAATGTAGTCTCCACTGCTCTTGCTGTTTAATGAAGACTCCACTGCTCTTGCTGTTTAATGAAGTCTCCACCGCTCTTGCTGTTTAATGAAGTCTCCACCGCTCTTGCTGTTTAATGAAGTCTCCACCGTTCTTGCTGTTTAATGAAGTCTCCACCGCTCTTGCTGTTAAATGAAGTCTCCACCGCTCTTGTTGTTTAATTAAGTCTCCACCGCTCTTGCTGTTTAATGAAGTCTCTACCGCTCTTGCTGTTTAATGTAGTCTCCACCGCTCTTGCTGTTTAATGAAGGCTCCACTGCTCTTGCTGTTTAATGAAGTCTCCATCTCTCTTGCTGTTTATGAAGTCTCCACCGCTCTTGTAGTTTCATGAAGTCTCCGCCTCTCTTGCTGTTTAATGAAGTCTCCACCCTCTGCTGTTTAATGAAGGCTCCACCGCTCTTGATGTTTAATGCAGTCACCACCACTCTAGCTGTTCAATGAAGTGTCCAACTTTCTTACTGTTTAATGAAGTCTCCACCGGTCTTGCTGTTTAATGAAGTCTCCGTCGCTCTTGCTGTTTAATGAAGTCTCCACCACTCTCACTGTTAAATGATGTTTCCACCGCTCTTGCTGTTTAATGAAGTCTCCACCGCTCTTGCTGTTTAATGAAGTCTCCACCGCTCTTGCTGTTTAATGAAGTCTCCACCGCTCTTGCTGTTTAATGAAGTCTCCACCGCTCTTGCTGTTTAATGAAGTCTCCGCCGCTCTTGCTGTTTAATGAAGTCTTCTCCGCTATTGCTGTTTAATGAAGTCTCCGTCGCTCTTGCTGTTTAATGAAGTCTCCATCGTTCTTGCGGTTTAATGAAGTCTCCACCATCTCACCTTTTAATGTAGTCTCCACTGCTCTTGCTGTTTAAAGAATTCTCCACCACTCTCACTGTTTAATGAAGACTGCACTGCTCTTGCTGTTTAATGAAGTCTCCACCGCTCCTGATGTTTAATGAAGTCTCCACTGCTCTTGCTGTTTAATGAAGTCTCCACCACTCTTGCTGTTTAATGAAGTCTCCACCACTCTTGTTGTTTAATGAAGTCTCTACGGCTTTTGCTGTTTAATGAAGTCTCCATCTCTCTTGCTGTTTATGAAGTCTCCACCGCTCTTGTAGTTTCATGAAGTCTCCGCCTCTCTTGCTGTTTAATGAAGTCTCCACCCTCTGCTGTTTAATGAAGGCTCCACCGCTCTTGTTGTTTAATGCAGTCACCACCACTCTAGCTGTTCAATGAAGTGTCCAACTTTCTTACTGTTTAATGAAGTCTCCACCGGTCTTGCTGTTTAATGAAAGCTCCACCAGTCTTGTTGTTTAATGAAGTCTCCACGGCTCTTGCTTTACAATGAAGTCTCCACCGCTTTTGCTGCGTTTAATGAAGTCTCCACCGCTCTTGCTGTTTAATGAAGTCTCCACCGCTCATGCTGTTTAATGAAGTCTCCATCGCTCTTGCTGTTTAATGAAGTCTCCACCACTCTCACTGTTAAATGATGTTTCCACCGCTCTTGCTGTTTAATGAAGTCTCCACCGCTCTTGCTGTTTAATGAAGTCTCCACTGCTCTTGCTGTTTAATGAAGTCTCCACCGCTCTTGCTGTTTAATGAAGTCTCCACCGCTCTTGCTGTTTAATGAAGTCTCCGCCGCTCTTGCTGTTTAATGAAGTCTTCTCCGCTATTGCTGTTTAATGAAGTCTCCGTCGCTCTTGCTGTTTAATGAAGTCTCCATCGTTCTTGCGGTTTAATGAAGTCTCCACCATCTCACCTTTTAATGTAGTCTCCACCGCTCTTGCTGTTTAATGAAGTCTCCACGGCTCTTGCTGTTTAATGAAGTCTCCACCACTCTCACTGTTTAATGAAGTCTCCACCGCTCTTGCTGTTTAATGAAGTCTCTACCGCTCTTGCTGTTTAATGTAGTCTCCACCGCTCTTGCTGTTTAATGAATTCTCCAACGCTCTTGCTGTTTAATGAAGTCTCCACCCCTCTCACTTATTAACGAAGGCTCCAAAGGTCTTGCTCTTTAATGAAGACTCCGCCACCCTCACTGTTTAATAAAGACTCCGCCACTCTCACTGTTTAATGTAGTCTCCACTGCTCTTGCTGTTTAATGAAGACTCCACTGCTCTTGCTGTTTAATGAAGTCTCCACCGCTCTTGCTGTTTAATGAAGGCTCCACCGCAATTGCTGTTTAATGAAGTCTCCAACGCTCTTGCTGTTTAATGAAGTCTCCACCGCTCTTGCTGTTTAATGAAGTCTCCACCGTTCTTGCTGTTTAATGAAGTCTCCACCGCTCTTGCTGTTAAATGAAGTCTCCACCGCTCTTGTTGTTTAATTAAGTCTCCACCGCTCTTGCTGTTTAATGAAGTCTCTACCGCTCTTGCTGTTTAATGTAGTCTCCACCGCTCTTGCTGTTTAATGAAGGCTCCACTGCTCTTGCTGTTTAATGAAGTCTCCATCTCTCTTGCTGTTTATGAAGTCTCAACCGCTCTTGTAGTTTCATGAAGTCTCCGCCTCTCTTGCTGTTTAATGAAGTCTCCACTCTCTGCTGTTTAATGAAGGCTCCACCGCTCTTGTTGTTTAATGCAGTCACCACCACTCTGGCTGTTCAATGAAGTGTCCAACTTTCTTACTGTTTAATGAAGTCTCCACCGGTCTTGCTGTTTAATGAAAGCTCCACCAGTCTTGTTGTTTAATGAAGTCTCCACCGCTCTTGCTGTTTAATGAAGTCTCCACCGCTCATGCTGTTTAATGAAGTCTCCATCGCTCTTGCTGTTTAATGAAGTCTCCACCACTCTCACTGTTAAATGATGTTTCCACCGCTCTTGCTGTTTAATGAAGTCTCCACCGCTCTTGCTGTTTAATGAAGTCTCCACTGCTCTTGCTGTTTAATGAAGTCTCCGCCGCTCTTGCTGTTTAATGAAGTCTCCACCGCTCTTGCTGTTTAATGAAGTCTCCGCCGCTCTTGCTGTTTAATGAAGTCTTCTCCGCTATTGCTGTTTAATGAAGTCTCCGTCGCTCTTGCTGTTTAATGAAGTCTCCATCGTTCTTGCGGTTTAATGAAGTCTCCACCATCTCACCTTTTAATGTAGTCTCCACCGCTCTTGCTGTTTAATGAAGTCTCCACGGCTCTTGCTGTTTAATGAAGTCTCCACCACTCTCACTGTTTAATGAAGTCTCCACCGCTCTTGCTGTTTAATGAAGTCTCTACCGCTCTTGCTGTTTAATGTAGTCTCCAACGCTCTTGCTGTTTAATGAAGTCTCCACCCCTCTCACTTATTAATGAAGGCTCCAAAGGTCTTGCTCTTTAATGAAGACTCCGCCACCCTCACTGTTTAATAAAGACTCCGCCACTCTCACTGTTTAATGTAGTCTCCACTGCTCTTGCTGTTTAATGAAGACTCCACTGCTCTTGCTGTTTAATGAAGTCTCCACCGCTCTTGCTGTTTAATGAAGGCTCCACCGCAATTGCTGTTTAATGAAGTCTCCACCGCTCTTGCTGTTTAATGAAGTCTCCACCGCTCTTGCTGTTTAATGAAGTCTCCACCGTTCTTGCTGTTTAATGAAGTCTCCACCGCTCTTGCTGTTAAATGAAGTCTCCACCGCTCTTGTTGTTTAATTAAGTCTCCACCGCTCTTGCTGTTTAATGAAGTCTCTACCGCTCTTGCTGTTTAATGTAGTCTCCACCGCTCTTGCTGTTTAATGAAGGCTCCACTGCTCTTGCTGTTTAATGAAGTCTCCGCCACCCACACTGTTTAATAAAGACTCCGCCACTCTCACTGTTTAATGTAGTCTCCACTGCTCTTGCTGTTTAATGAAGACTCCACTGCTCTTGCTGTTTAATGAAGTCTCCACCGCTCTTGCTGTTTAATGAAGGCTCCACCGCAATTGCTGTTTAATGAAGTCTCCACCGCTCTTGCTGTTTAATGAAGTCTCCACCGCTCTTGTTGTTTAATGAAGTCTCCACCACTCTTGCTTTTTAATGAAGTCTCCACCGCTCTTGCTGTTAAATGAAGTCTCCACCGCTCTTGTTGTTTAATTAAGTCTCCTCCGCTCTTGCTTTTTAATGAAGTCTCCACCGCTCTTGCTGTTTAATGAATTCTCCACTGCTCTCCCTGTTTAATGAAGGCTCCACTGCTCTTGCTGTTTAATGAAGTCTCCGCCACCCACACTGTTTAATAAAGTCTCCGCCACTCTCACTGTTTAATGAACGCTCCAGCATTCTTGCTGTTTAATGAAATCTCCACTGCTCTTGTTGTTTAATGAAGTCCCCACTGCTCTTGCTGTTTAATGAAGTCTCCACCGCTCTTGCTGTTGAATGAATTCTCCACCGCTCTTGCTGTTTAATAAAGTCTCCTTTGCTCTTACTGGTTCCTGAAGTCTCCACCGCTCTTGCGGTTTAATGAAGTCTCCACCACTCTCACCGTTTAATGTAGTCTCCACCGCTCTTGCGGTTTAATGAAGTCTCCACCGCTCTCACTGTTTAATGAAGTCTCCGCCGCTCTTGCTATTTAACTAAGTCTCCGCCGCTCTTGCTGTTTAATGAAGTCTCCGCCGCACTTGCTGTTTAATGAAGTCTCCACCGTTTTTGCGGTTAAAAGAAGTGTCCACCGGTCTCACTTATAATGTCGTCTCCACCGCTCTTGCTGTTTAATGACGTCTCCATCACTCTCCCTGTTTAATGAAGGCTCCACTGCTCTTGCTGTTTAATGAAGTCTCCGCCACCCACACTGTTTAATAAAGTCACGCCACTCTCACTGTTTAATGAACGCTCCAGCGCTCTTGCTGTTTAATGAAGGCTCCACTACTCTAATTGTTTAATGAAGTCTGCAACGCTCTTGCTGTTTAATGAAGTCCAAACCGCTCTTGCTGTTTAATGAAGGCTCCACAGCTCTTGCTGTTTAATAAAGGCTCTGCCACTCTCGCTGTTTAAAGAAGTCTCCACCGCTCCTGCCATTTAAGGAAGTCTCCACCGTTCTTGTTGTTTCCTGAAGTCTCCACCGCTCTTGCTGTTTAATGAAGTCTCAACCGCTCTTGCGGTGTAATGAAGTCTCAACCGCTCTTGCTGTTGAATGAATTCTCCAGCGCTCTTGCTGTCCAATGAAGTCTCCACCGCACTTGCTGTTTAATGAAGTCTCCATCCCTCTAGCTGTGTAATGAAGGCTCCACCGCTCTTCCTGTTTAATGGAGTCTCCACCGCTCTTGCTGTTTCCTGAATTCTCCACCGCTCTTTCTCTTTAATGACGTCTCCACCGCTCTTCTTCTTTAATGAAGTCTCCACCGCTCTTGCTGTTTAATGAAGTCTCCAACGCTCTTGCTGTTTAATGAAGACTCCACCGATCTTGCTGTTTAATGAAGTCTCCACTGTTCTTGTTGTTTGTGAGGTCTCCACCACCCTTGATGTTTAATGAAGGCTCCACCGCTTTTGCAGTTTAATGAAGTCTCCAACGCTCTGGCTGTTTCCTGAAGTCTCCACCGCTCTTGCTGTTTAATGAAGTCTCCGCCACTCTCACTGTTTAATAAAGGCTCTGCCACTCTCGCTGTTTAATGAAGTCTCCACCGCTCCTGCTGTTTAAGGAGGTCTCCACCGTTCTTGTTGTTTCCTGAAGTCTCCACCGCTCTTGCTATTTAATGAAGTCTCCACCATTCTTGCTTTTTAATGAAGTCTCCACCGCTCTTGCTGTTTAATGAAGTCTCAACCGCTCTTGCGATATAATGAAGTCTCCACCGCTCTTGCTGTTTAATGAAGTCTCTGCCGCTCTTGCTGTCCAATGAAGTCTCCACCGCTCTTGCTGTTTAATGAAGTCTGCACCATTCTTGCTGTTTAATGAAGCTCCTCCGCTCTTGCTTTTTAATGAATTCTCCACGCTCCTGCTGCTCAATGAAGTCTCCATCGCCCTGGCTGTTTCCTGAAGTCTCCACCGCTCTTCCTGTTTAATGGAGTCTCCACCGCTCTTGCTGTTTAATGAAGTCTCAACCGCTCTTGCAGTATAATGAAGTCTCCACCGCTCTTGCTGTTTAATGAAGTCTCTGCCGCTCTTGCTGTCCAATGAAGTCTCCACCGCTCTGGCTGTTTCCTGAAGTCTCCACCGCTCTTGCTGTGTAATGAAGGCTCCACCCCTCTTCCTATTTAATGGAGTCTCCACCGCACTTGCTGTTTAATGAAGTCTCTGCCGCTCTTGCTGTCCAATGAAGTCTCCACCGCTCTAGCTGTTTAATGAAGACTCCACCACTCTTGTTGTTTAATGAAGTCTCCACCGCTCTTGCTGTTTAATGAAGACTCCACCACTCTTGTTGTTTAATGAAGTCTCCACAGATCTTGCTGTTTAATAAAGACTCCACCGCTCTTGTTTAATGAAGTCTCCACTGCTCTTGCTGTTTAACGAAGTCTCCACCGCTCTTGATATTTAATGAAGGCTCCACCGCTCTGGCTGTTTAATGAAGTCTCCACCACTCTCACTGTTTAATAAAGGCTCCACCACTCTCACTGTTTAATGATTTCTCCCTCACTCACTGTTTAATGAAGTCTCCACCGCTCTTGCTGTTTAATGAAGACTCCACCACTCTTGTTGTTTAATGAAGTCTCCACAGATCTTGCTGTTTAATGAAGTCCCCACTGCTCTTGCTTTCCAATGAAGTCTCCACCGCTCTTGCTGTTTAATGAAGTCTCCACCGCTCTTGCTTTATAACGAAGACTCCACCGCTTTTGCTGTTTAATGAAGTCTGCACCTCTCTTGTTGTTTAATGAAGACTCCACCGCTCTTCCTGTTCAATGGAGTCTCCACCGCTCTTGCTGTTTATTGGAGTCTCCACCGCTCTTGCTGTTGAATGAAATCTCCAACGCTTTTGTTGCTTAATGAAGGCTCCACTGCACTTCCTGTTTTATGAAGTCTCCGCCGCTCTTGATGTTCAACGAAGTCTCCACCGCTCTTGCTGGTTAATGAAGTCTCCACTGCTCTTGATATTTAATGAAGTCTCCACCGCTCTTGCTGTTTAATGAAGGCTCTGCTGCTCTTGCTGTTCAATGAGGTCTCCAACGATCTGACTTTTTAATGAATTCTCCACCGCTCGTGATGTTTAACGAAGTCTCCGCCGCTCTTGCTGTTTAATGAAGTCTCCACCGCTCTTGCTGTTTAATGACGTCTCCACCGCACTTGCTGTTTAATGAAGACTCCACTGCTCTTGCTGTTTAATGAAATCTCCACCGTTCTTGTTGTTTACTGAAGTCTCCTCCGATCTTGTTGTTTAATGAAGGCTCCTGCTCTTGCTGTTTAATGTAATCTCCACCGCACTTGCTGTTCAATGAAGTCTCCGTCAATCTTGCTGTTTAATAAAGTCTCCACCACTCCTGCTGTTCAATGAAGTCTCCACCGCTCTTGCTGTTGAATGACGTCTCCACCGCTCTTGCTGTTTAATGAAGACTCCACCGCTGTTGTTGTTTAATGAAGTCTCCACCGCTCTTGCTGTTTAATGAAGTCTCCACCGCTCTTGATATTTAATGAAGGCTCCACCGCTCAGGCTGTTTAATGAAGTCTCCACCACTCTCACTGTTTAATAAAGGCTCCGCCACTCTCACTGTTTAATGATTTCTCCCCCACTCTCACTGTTTAATGAAGTCTACATCGCTCTTGCTGTTTAATGAACTCTCCACCGCTCTTGCTGTTTCCTGAATTCTCCACCGCTCTTTCTTTTTAATGACGTTTGCACCGCTCTTCTTCTTTAATGAAATCTTCACCGCTCTTGCTGTTTAATGAAGTCGAAACCGCTATTGCTGTTTAATTAATTCTCCACAGCTCTTGCTGTTTAATGAAGTCTCCACCGTTCCTGTTGTTTAGTGAAGTCTCCACCGCCCTTGTTGTTTAACGAAGGCTCCACCGCTCTTGCAGTTTAATGTAGTCTCCACCGCTCTTACTGTTCATTGAAGCCTCCATCAATGTTGCTGTTTAATTAAGTCTCCACCGCTCCTGCTGTTCATAGAAGTCTCCACCGCTCTGGCTGTTTAATGAAGTCTCCACCGCTCTTGCTGTTTAATGAAGTCCCCACCGCTCTTGCTGTTTAATGAAGTCTCCACCGCTCTTCCTGTTTAATGTAGTCTCCACCGCTCTTGCTGTTCAATGAAGTCTCCACTGTTCTTGCTGTTTAATGAATGCTCCACCGCTCCTGCTGTTCAATGAAGTCTCCACCGCTCTGGCTGTTTAATGAAGTCTCCACCGCTCTTGCTGTTGAATGAAGTCCCCACCGCTCTTGCTTTCCAATGACGTCTCCACCGCTCTTGCTGTTTAATGAAGTCTCCACCGCTCTTGCTGTTCAATGAAGTCTCCACCGCTCTTGCTTTTTAATGAAGTCGTCACCGCTCTTGCAGTTTAATGAAGTCTCCTCCGCTCTGGCTGTTTCCTGAAATCTCCACCGCTCTTGCTGTTTCATGAAGTCTCCGCCAATCTCACTGTTTATTAAAGGCTCCGCCACTCTCACTGTTTAATGATTTCTCTGTCACTCTTGCTGTTTAATGACGGCTCCACCGTTCTTTATGTTTCATGAAGTCTCCGCCACTATCACTGTTTATTAAAGGCTCCGCAACTCTCAAAGTTTAATGTTTATCCGCCACTCTCACTGTTTATTGAATTCTCCACCGTTCTTGTTGTTTAATGAAGTCTCCAACGCTCTTGTTGTTTAATGAAGGCTCCACCGCTCTTGTTGTTTAATGAAGGCTCCACCGCACTTCCTGTTTATTGGAGTCTCCACCGCTCTTGATGTTTAATGAAGTCTCCACTGCTCTTGCTGCTTAATGATGACGCCATCGCTCTTGATATTTAATGAAGTCACCACCACTCTTGCTGTTTAATGAAGTCTCTGCCGCTCTTGCTGTCCAATGAAGTCTCCACCGCTCTGGCTGTTTCCTGAAGTCTCCACCGCTCTTGCTGTGTAATGAAGGCTCCACCTCTCTTCCTATTTAATGGAGTCTCCACCGCACTTGCTGTTTAATGAAGTCTCTGCCGCTCTTGCTGTCCAATGAAGTCTCCACCGCTCTAGCTGTTTAATGAAGACTCCACCACTCTTGTTGTTTAATGAAGTCTCCACCGCTCTTGCTGTTTAATGAAGACTCCACCACTCTTGTTGTTTAATGAAGTCTCCACAGATCTTGCTGTTTAATGAAGTCCCCACTGCTCTTGCTTTCCAATGAAGTCTCCACCGCTCTTGCTGTTTAATGAAGTCTCCACCGCTCTTGCTTTATAACGAAGACTCCACCGCTTTTGCTGTTTAATGAAGTCTGCACCTCTCTTGTTGTTTAATGAAGACTCCACCGCTCTTCCTGTTTAATGGAGTCTCCACCGCTCTTGCTGTTTATTGGAGTCTCCACCGCTCTTGCTGTTTAATGAAGACTCCACTGCTCTTGCTGTTTAATGAAATCTCCACCGTTCTTGTTGTTTACTGAAGTCTCCTCCGATCTTGTTGTTTAATCTCCAACGCTTTTGTTGCTTAATGAAGGCTCCACCGCACTTCCTGTTTAATGAAGTCTCCGCCGCTCTTGATGTTCAACGAAGTCTCCACCGCTCTTGCTGGTTAATGAAGTCTCCACTGCTCTTGATATTTAATGAAGTCTCCACCGCTCTTGCTGTTTAATGAAGGCTCTGCTGCTCTTGCTGTTCAATGAGGTCTCCAACGATCTGACTTTTTAATGAATTCTCCACCGCTCGTGATGTTTAACGAAGTCTCCGCCGCTCTTGCTGTTTAATGAAGTCTCCACCGCTCTTGCTGTTTAATGACGTCTCCACCGCACTTGCTGTTTAATGAAGACTCCACTGCTCTTGCTGTTTAATGAAATCTCCACCGTTCTTGTTGTTTACTGAAGTCTCCTCCGATCTTGTTGTTTAATGAAGGCTCCTGCTCTTGCTGTTTAATGTAATCTCCACCGCACTTGCTGTTTAATGAAGTCTCCGTCAATCTTGCTGTTTAATAAAGTCTCCACCACTCCTGCTGTTCAATGAAGTCTCCACCGCTCTTGCTGTTGAATGAAGTCTCCACCGCTCTTGCTGTTTAATGAAGACTCCACCGCTGTTGTTGTTTAATGAAGTCTCCACCGCTCTTACTGTTTAATGAAGTCTCCACCGCTCTTGCTGTTTAATGAAGTCTCCACCGCTCTTGCTGTTTAATGAAGTCTCCACCGCTCTTGATATTTAATGAAGGCTCCACCGCTCTGGCTGTTTAATGAAGTCTCCACCACTCTCACTGTTTAATAAAGGCTCCGCCACTCTCACTGTTTAATGATTTCTCCCCCACTCTCACTGTTTAATGAAGTCTACACCGTTCTTGCTGTTTAATGAACTCTCCACCGCTCTTGCTGTGTCCTGAATTCTCCACCGCTCTTTCTTTTTAATGACGTTTGCACCGCTCTTCTTCTTTAATGAAATCTTCACCGCTCTTGCTGTTTAATGAAGTCGAAACCGCTATTGCTGTTTAATTAATTCTCCACTGTTCTTGCTGTTTAATGAAGACTCCACCGCTCTTGTTGTTTAATGAAGTCTCCACCGTTCCTGTTGTTTAGTGAAGTCTCCACCGCCCTTGTTGTTTAACGAAGGCTCCACCGCTCTTGCAGTTTAATGTAGTCTCCACCGCTCTTACTGTTCATTGAAGTCTCCATCAATGTTGCTGTTTAATTAAGTCTCCACCGCTCCTGCTGTTCATAGAAGTCTCCACCGCTCTGGCTGTTTAATGAAGTCTCCACCGCTCTTGCTGTTTAATGAAGTCCCCACCGCTCTTGCTGTTTAATGAAGTCTCCACCGCTCTTGCTGTTTAATGTAGTCTCCACCGCTCTTGCTGTTCAATGAAGTCTCCACTGTTCTTGCTGTTTAATGAATGCTCCACCGCTCCTGCTGTTCAATGAAGTCTCCACCGCTCTGGCTGTTTAATGAAGTCTCCACCGCTCTTGCTGTTGAATGAAGTCCCCACCGCTCTTGCTTTCCAATGACGTCTCCACCGCTCTTGCTGTTTAATGAAGTCTCCACCGCTCTTGCTGTTCAATGAAGTCTCCACCGCTCTTGCTTTTTAATGAAGTCGTCACCGCTCTTGCAGTTTAATGAAGTCTCCTCCGCTCTGGCTGTTTCCTGAAATCTCCACCGTTCTTGCTGTTTCATGAAGTCTCCGCCACTCTCACTGTTTATTAAAGGCTCCGCCACTCTCACTGTTTAATGATTTCTCTGCCACTCTTGCTGTTTAATGAAGGCTCCACCGTTCTTGATGTTTCATGAAGTCTCCGCCACTATCACTGTTTATTAAAGGCTCCGCAACTCTCAAAGTTTAATGTTTATCCGCCACTCTCACTGTTTAATGAATTCTCCACTGTTCTTGTTGTTTAATGAAGTCTCCAACGCTCTTGTTGTTTAATGAAGGCTCCACCGCTCTTGTTGTTTATTGGAGTCTCCACCGCTCTTGATGTTTAATGAAGTCTCCACTGCTCTTGCTGCTTAATGATGACGCCATCGCTCTTGATATTTAATGAAGTCACCACCACTCTTGCTGTTTAATGATGTCTCCACCGCTTATGCTGTTTAATGATGTCTCCGCCACTCTTGCTGTTTAATGAAGTCTCTGCCACTCTTGCGGTTTAATGAAGTTTCCACTGCTCTTGCTGTTTATTGAAGGCTCCACTGCTCTTGCTGTTCAATGAAGTCTCCAATGGTCTGGCTTTTTAATGAAGTCTCCACCGCTCGTGATGTTTAATGAAGTCTCCGCCGCTCTTGCTGTCCAATGAAGTCTCCGCCACTCTTGCTGTTTAAGGAACGCTCCACCTTTCTTGCTGTTTAATAACGGCTAAACCGCTCTGGCTGTTTCATGAAGTCTCCACTGCTGTTGCTGTTTAATGTGAAGTCTCCACCGCTCTTGCTTTTCAATGAAGTCTCCACTGCTCTTGTTGTTTAATGAAGACTCCACCGCTCTTGCTGTTTAATGAAGTCCCCACCGCTCTTGCTGTTCAATGAAGTCTCCACCGCTCTTGCTGTTTAATGAAGGCTCCACCACTCTTGTTGTTTAATGAAGTCTCCATCGCTCTTGTTGTTTAATGAAGGCTCCACCGCTCTTCCTGTTTAATGGAGACTTCACCGCTCTTGCTGTCTAATGAATGCTCCACCGTTCTTGTTGTTTCATACAGTCTCCGCCAATCTCACTGTTTATTAAAGGTTCCGCCACTCTCACAGTTTAATGATTTCTCCGCCACTCTCACTGTTTAATGAAGTCTCCACCGCTTTTGCTGTTTAATGAAGTCTCCACCGTTTTTGTTGTTTAATGAAGTCTCCACCATTCTTGTTGTTTAATGAAGGCTCCACCGCTCTTCCTGTTTAATGCAGTCTCAACCGCACTTGTTGTTTAATGAAGTCTCTGCCAAACTTGCAGTATAATGAAGGCTCCACTGCTGTTGATGTTTAATGAAGCCTCCACCGCTCTTGCTGTTCAATGAAATCTCCAACGGTCTGGCTTTTTAATGAAGTCTCCACCGCTCGTGCTGTTTAATGAAGTCGCTGCCACTCTTACTGACCAATGAAGTCTCCGCCACTCTTTCTGTTTAATGAACGCTCCACCGCTCTTGCTGTTTAATGAACGCTCCACCGCTCTTGCTGTTCAATGAAGTCTCCACCGCTCTGGCTGTTTAATGAAGTCTCCACCGCTCTTGCTGTTTAATGAAGACTCCACCGCTCTTGCTGTTTTATGAATACTCCACCGCTCTTGCTGTTTAATGAAATCTCCACCATTCTTGTTGTTTAGTGAAGTCTCCACCGCTCTTGTTGTTTATTGGAGTCTCCACCGCTCTTGATGTTTAATGAAGTCTCCACTGCTCTTGCTGCTTAATGATGACGCCATCGCTCTTGATATTTAATGAAGTCACCACCACTCTTGCTGTTTAATGATGTCTCCACCGCTTATGCTGTTTAATGATGTCTCCGCCACTCTTGCTGTTTAATGAAGTCTCTGCCACTCTAGCGGTTTAATGAAGTTTCCACTGCTCTTGCTGTTTATTGAAGGCTCCACTGCTCTTGCTGTTCAATGAAGTCTCCAATGGTCTGGCTTTTTACTGAAGTCTCCACCGCTTGTGATGTTTAATGAAGTCTCCGCCGCTCTTGCTGTCCAATGAAGTCTCCGCCACTCTTGCTGTTTAAGGAACGCTCCACCTTTCTTGCTGTTTAATAACGGCTAAACCGCTCTGGCTGTTTCATGAAGTCTCCACTGCTGTTGCTGTTTAATGTGAAGTCTCCACCGCTCTTGCTTTTCAATGAAGTCTCCACTGCTCTTGTTGTTTAATGAAGGCTCCACCACTCTTGTTGTTTAATGAAGTCTCCACCGCTCTTGCTGTTTAATGAAGACTCCACCACTCTTGCTGTTTTATGAATACTCCACCGCTCTTGCTGTTTAATGAAATCTCCACCATTCTTGTTGTTTAGTGAAGTCTCCACCGCTCTTGTTGTTTAATGAAGGCTCCACCGCTCTTGTTGTTTAATGTAGTCTCCACCACTCTTGCTGTATAATGAAGTCTCCACCGCTCTTGCTGTTTAATGAAGTCTCCACCGCTCTTGCTTTTTAATGAAGTCTCCACTGCTCTTGTTTTTTAATGAAATCTCCACCGCTGTTGTTGTTTATTGAGGTCTCCACTGCTTTTGCTGTTTATTGAAGTCTCCACCGCTCTTGCTCTTTAATGAAGTCTCCACCGCTCTTGCTGTTTCATGAATTCTCAGCCAAACTCACTGTTTATTAAAGGCTCCACCACTCTCACTGTTTAATGATTTCTCTACCACTCTCTTTGTTTAATGAAGTCTCCATCGCTGTTGCTGTTTAATGAAGTCTTCTCCGCACTTGCTGTTTAATGAAGTCTCCACCACTCTTGCTGTTTAATGAAGTCTCCACTGCTCTTGCTGTTTAATGAAGGCTCCACCACTCCCACCGTTAAATGAAGTCTGCAACGTTCTTGCTGCTTAATGAAGTCTCCGCCGCTGTTATTGTTTAATGAAGTCACCACCGCTCTTGCTGTTTAATGAATTCTCCACAGTTCTTCCTGTTTAATGAAGTCTCTACCATTCTTGCTGTTTAATGAAGTCTCCACCGCTCTTGCTGTTTAATGAATTCTCCACCGCTCTTGCCGTTTAATGTAGTCTCCACTGCTCTTGCTGTTTAATTAAGGCTCCACTGCTCTTGCTGTTTATTGAAGTCTCCACCACTCTTGCTGTTTTCCGAAGTCTCCACTGCACTTGCTCTTTAATGAAGTCTCCACTGCTCTTGCTGTTTAATGAAGGCTCCACTGCTCTTGCTGTTTAATGAAGGCTACACCACTCCCACCGTTTAATGTAGTCCGCAATGTTCTTGCTGCTTAATGAAGTTTTCGCCGCTCTTGTTGTTTAATGAAGTCTCCACCGCTCTTGCGGTTTAATGAAGTCTCCACCATTCTTGTTGTTTAATGAATTCTCCACCGCTCTTGCTGTTTAATGAAGACTCCAGCGCTCTTGCTGGTTAATGTAGTCTCCACCGCTCTTGTTTTTTAATGAAATCTCCACCGCTGTTGTTGTTTATTGAGGTCTCCACTGCTTTTGCTGTTTATTGAAGTCTCCACCGCTCTTGCTCTTTAATGAAGTCTCCACCGCTCTTGCTGTTTCATGAATTCTCAGCCAAACTCACTGTTTATTAAAGGCTCCACCACTCTCACTGTTTAATGATTTCTCTACCACTCTCTTTGTTTAATGAAGTCTCCATCGCTGTTGCTGTTTAATGAAGTCTTCTCCGCACTTGCTGTTTAATGAAGTCTCCACCACTCTTGCTGTTTAATGAAGTCTCCACCGCTCTTGCTGTTTAATGAAGTGTCCACTGTTCTTGTTGATTAATGAAGTCTCAACCGCTCTTGTTGTTTAATGAACGCTACAATGCTCTTCCTGTTTACTGGAGTCTCCAACGGTCTGTCTGTTTAATGAAGTCTCCACCGCTCGTGCTGATTAATGAAGTCCCCGCCACTCTTGCTATTTAATGAAGGCTCCACCTCTCTTGCTGTTTAATGAAGTCTCCACCGCTCTTGCTGTTTAATGAAGGCTCCACCGCTCTTGTTGTTTAATGAAGTCTCCACTGCTCTTGTGGTTCAATGAAGTCTCCACTGATCTTGGTGTTTAATGAAGTCTCCGCCGCTCTTGCTGTTTAATGAAGACTCCACTTCTCTTGCTGTTTAATGAAGTCTCTACCGCTCTTGCTGTTTCAAGAAGTCTCCGCCACTGTCACTGTTTATTAAAAGCTCCGCCACTCTCACTGTTTAATGAAGTCTCCACTGCTCTTGCTGTTTCCTGAATTCTCCACCGTTTGTTCTCTTTAATGATGTCTCCACTGCACTTCTTCTTTAATGAATTCTCCACCGCACTTGCTGTTTAATGAAGTCTCCACCGCTCTTGCTGTTTAATGAAATCCCCACCGCTCTT
Organism: Isurus oxyrinchus; assembly: GCA_026770705.1. Taxonomy (NCBI): domain Eukaryota; kingdom Metazoa; phylum Chordata; class Chondrichthyes; order Lamniformes; family Lamnidae; genus Isurus; species Isurus oxyrinchus. Next base: position 107,555,704 of record JANJGN010000019.1, on the reverse strand, counting down.
GCTGTTTAATGAAGACTCCACCGCTCTTGCTGTTTAATGAAGTCTCCACCGCTCTTGCTGTTTAATGAAGGCTCCACCGCTCTTGCTGTTTAATGAATTCTCCACTGCTCTTGCTTTCTAATGAAGGCTCCACCGGTTTTGCTGCTTCATGAAGTCTCCGCCACTGTCACTGTTTATTAAAGGCTCCGCCACTCTCACTGATTAATAAAGTCTCCACCACTCTTGCTGTTTAATGAAGACTCCACCGCTCTTGCTGTTTAATGAAGTCTCCACCGTTCTTGATGATTACTTAAGTCTCCACCGCTCTTGTTGTTTAATGAAGGCTCCAACGCTCTTCCTGTTTATGGCGTCTCCAAAGCTCTTGCTGTTCAATGAAGTCCCCGCCACTCTTGCTGTCCAATGAAGTCTCCGCCACTCTTGCTGTTTAATGAATGCTCCACCGCTATTGCTGTTTAATGAAGGCTCCACCACTCTTGCTGTTCAATTAAGTCTCCACTGCTCTTGCTGTTTAAAGAAGTCTCCACTGCTCTTGCTGTTTAATGATGTCTCCACCGCTCTTGCCGTTTAATGAAGTCTCCATCGCTCCTGCTGTTTCATGAAGTCTCCACCGCTCTTGCCGTTTAATGATGTCTCCACCCCTCTTGCTGTTTAATGAAGTCTCTATCGCTCTTGCTGTTTAATGAAGGGTTCACGGCTCTTGCTTTTTAATGAAGGCTCTAATGCTCTTCCTGTTCAATTAACTCTCCAACGGTCTGGCTGTTTCATGAAGTCTCCATCGCTCTTGCTGTTTAATGAATTCTCCACCGATCTTGCCGTTTAATGATGTCTCCACCGCTCTTGCCGTTTAATGAAGGGTTCACGGCTCTTGCTTTTTAATATAGTCTCCACCGCTCTTGCTGTTTAAAGAAGTCTCCACTGCTCTTGCTGTTTAATGATGTCTCCACCGCTCTTGCGTTTAATGAAGTCTCCATCGCTCTTGCTGTTTCATGAAGTCTCCACCACTCTTGCCGTTTAATGATGTCTCCATCGCTCTTGCTGTTTCATGAAGTCTCCACCGCTCTTGCCGTTTAATGAAGGGTTCACGGCTCTTGCTTTTTAATGAAGGCTCTAACGCTCTTCCTGTCCAACGGTCTGGCTGTTTAATGAAGTCTCCATCGCTCTTGCTGTTTAATGAATTCTCCACGATCTTGCCGTTTAATGATGTCTCCACCCCTCTTGCTGTTTAATGAAGTCTCTGGCACTCTTGCTGTTTAATGAAGCCTCCACCGCTCTTGTTGTTTAATGAAGGCTCCAACTCTCTTGCTGTTCAATGAAGTCTCCACCGCTCTGGCTGTTTAATGAAGTCTCCACTGGTATTGCTTTTTAATGAAGTCTCCACTGCTCTTGCTGTTCAATGAAGTCCCCACCGCTCTAACTGATTAATGAAGTCTCCACTGCTCTTGCCGTTTAATGAAGTCTCCACCTCTCTTGCTGTTCAATGAAGTCTCCACCGCTCTGGCTGTTTAATGAAGTCTCCACTATTCTTGCTGTTTAATGAAGGGTCCAGCGCTCTTGATGTTTAATGAAGTCTCCACCGTTCTTGCTGTTTAATGAAGTCTCCGCCACTCTCAGTGTTTGTTAAGGGCTCCGCCACTTACACTGTTGAATGATTTCTCGGCCACTCTCACTGTTTAATGAAGTCTCCACCGCTCTTGCTGTTTAATGAAGTCACCACCGCTCTTGCTGTTTCCTGAATTCTCCACCGCCCGTTCTCTTTAATTCAGTCTCCACTGCACTTCTTCTTCAATGAAGTCTCCACCGCACTTGCTGTTTAATGAAGTCTGCACCGCTCTTGCTGTTTAATGAAGTCTCTGCCGCTCTTGCTGTTTAAAGAAAACTACACCACTCTTGCTCTTTAGTGAAGTCTCCACCGCTCTTGCTGTTTAATGAAGTCTCCACAGCTCTTGTTCTTTAATTAAGTCTCCACCGCTCTTGCTGTTTCCTGAAGTCTCCTCCGTTCTTGCTCTTTAATGATGTCTCCACCGCTCTTGCTGTTTAATGAAGGCTCCACCATGCTCACCGTTTAATGAAGTCTGCAACGTTCTTGCTGCAAAATGAAGTCTCCTCCGCTCTTGTTGTTTAATGAAGTCTCCACCGCTCTTGAGGTTTAATGAAGTCTCCACCGCTCTTGTTGTTTAATGAAGTCTCCACCGCTCTTGTGGTTTAATGAAGTCTCCACTGCTCTTGGTGTTTAATGATGTCTCCGCCGCTCTTGCTGTTTAATGAAGACTCCACCGCTCTTGCTGTTTAATGAATTCTCCACCGTTCTTGCTGTTTAATGAAGTCTCTACCATTCTTGCTGTTTAATGCAGTCTCCACCGCTCTTGCTGTTTAATGAATTCTCCACCGCTCTTGCCGTTTAATGAACTCTCCACCGCTCTTGCTGTTTAATTAACTCTCCACTGCTCTTGTCATTTAATGAAGTCACCACCGCTCTTGCTGAATAATGAAGTCTCCATCGCTCTTGCTGTTTAATGTAGTCTCCACTGCTCTTGCTGTTTAATGAAGGCTCCACTGCTCTTGCTGTTTATTGAAGTCTCCACCACTCTTGCTCTTTAATGAAGTCTCCACTGCTTTTGCTGTTTAATGAAGGATCCACTGCTCTTGCTGTTTAAAGAAGGCTCCACCACTCCCACCATTTAATGAAGTCTGCAATGTTCTTGCTGCTTAATGAAGTCTCCGCCGCTCTTGTTGTTTAATGAAGTCTCCACCGCTCTTGCGGTTTAATGAAGTCTCCACCATTCTTGTTGTTTAATGAATTCTCCACCACTCTTGCTGTTTAATGAAGACTCCACCGCTCTTGCTGGTTAATGAAGTCTCCACCGCTCTTGTTTTTTAATGAAGTCTCCACCGCTCTTGTTGTTTATTGAGGTCTCCACCGCTTTTGCTGTTTATTGAAGTCTCCACCGTTCTTGCTCTTTAATGAAGTCTCCACCGCTCTTGCTGTTTAATGAACGCTCCAATGCTCTTCCTGTTTACTGGAGTCTCCAACGGTCTGTCTGTTTAATGAAGTCTCCACCGCTCATGCTGATTAATGAAGTCCCCGCCACTCTTGCTATTTAATGAAGGCTCCACCTCTCTTGCTGTTTAATGAAGTCTCCACCGCTCTTGCTGTTTAATGAAGGCTCCACCGCTCTTGTTGTTTAATGAAGTCTCCACTGCTCTTGCGGTTCAATGAAGTCTCCACTGATCTTGGTGTTTAATGAAGTCTCCGCCGCTTTTGCTGTTTAATGAAGACTCCACTTCTCTTGCTGTTTAATGAAGTCTCTACCGCTCTTGCTGTTTCAAGAAGTCTCCGCCACTGTCACTGTTTATTAAAAGCTCCGCCACTCTCACTGTTTAATGAAGTCTCCACCACTCTTGCTGTTTAATGAAGTCTCCACTGCTCTTGCTGTTTCCTGAATTCTCCACCGCTTGTTCTCTTTAATGATGTCTCCACTGCACTTCTTCTTTAATGAATTCTCCACCGCACTTGCTGTTTAATGAAGTCTCCACCGCTCTTGCTGTTTAATGAAATCCCCACCGCTCTTGCTGTTTAATGAAGACTCCACCGCTCTTGCTGTTTAATGAATTCTCCACTGCTCTTGCTTTCTAATGAAGGCTCCACCGGTTTTGCTGTTTCATGAAGTCTCCGCCACTGTCACTGTTTATTAAAGGCTCCGCCACTCTCACTGATTAATAAAGTCTCCACCACTCTTGCTGTTTAATGAAGACTCTACTGCTCTTGCTGTTTAATGAAGTCTCCACCGTTCTTGTTGATTACTGAAGTCTCCACAGCTCTTGTTGTTTAATGAAGGCTCCAACGCTCTTCCTGTTCAATGAAGTCCCCGCCGCTCTTGCTGTCCAATGAAGTCTCCGCCACTCTTTCTGTTTAATGAATGCTCCACCGCTATTGCTGTTTAATGAAGGCTCCACCGCTCTGGGTGTTTAATGATGTCTCCACTGCTATTGCTGTTTAATGAAGTCTCCACCGCTCTTGCTGTTCAATTAAGTCTCCACTGCTCTTGCTGTTTAAAGAAGTCTCCACTGCTCTTGCTGTTTAATGATGTCTCCACCCCTCTTGCCGTTTAATGAAGTCTCCATCGCTCTTGCTGTTTCATGAAGTCTCCACCGCTCTTGCTGTATAATGAAGGGTTCACGGCTCTTGCTTTTTAATGAAGGCTCTAACGCTCTTCCTGTTCAATTAACTCTCCAACGGTCTGGCTGTTTAATGAAGTCTCCACAGCTCTTGTTGTTTAATGAAAGCTCCACCGCTCTTGCTGTGTAATGTCGTCTCCACCACTCTTGCTGTTCAATGAATTCTCCACCACTCTTGCTGTTTAAAGAAGTCTCCACCGCTCTTGCTGCTTAATGAAGTCTCCACCGCTCTGGCTGTTTAATGAAGTCTCCACCGCTCTTGCTGTTCAATGTAGTCTCCACCACTCTTGCTGTTTAATGAATGCTCCACCCCACTTGCTGTTTGATGAAATCTCCACCTTTGTTGTTCAGTGAAGTCTCCACAGCTCTTGTTGTTTAATGAAGGCTCCACCGCTCTTGCTGCGTAATGTCGTCTCCACCGCTCTTGCTGTCCAATGAAGTCTCCGCCACTCTTGCTGTTGAATGAACGCTCCACCGCTATTGCTGTTTAATGAAGGCTCCACCGCTCTGGCTGTTTAATGAAGTCTCCACCGCTCTTGCCGTTTAAAGAAGTCTCCATCACTCTTGCTGTTTAATGAAGTCTCCACCGATCTTGCTGTTTAATGATGTCTCCACCGCTCTTGCTGTTTAATGAAGTCTCTATCACTCTTGCTGTTTAATGAAGTCTCCACCGATCTTGCTGTTTAATTATGTCTCCACTGCTCTTGCTTTTTAATGAAGGCTCCAACGCTCTTCCTGTTGAATTAACTCTCCAACGGTCTGGCTGATTAATGAAGTCTCCGGCACTCTTGCTGTTTAATGAAGCCTCCACCGCTCTTGCTGTTTAATGAATGCTCCAACTCTCTTGCTGTTCAATGAATTCTCCACCGCTCTGGCTGTTTAATGAAGTCTCCACTGGTATTGCTTTTTAATGAAGTCTCCACCGCTCTTGCTGTTCAATGAAGTCCCCACCGCTTTAACTGTTTAATGAAGTCTCCACCGCTCTTGCCGTTTAATGAAGTCTCCACCTCTCTTGCTGTTCAATGAAGTCTCCACCGCTCTGGCTGTTTAATGAAGTCTCCACCATTCTTGCTGTTTAATGAAGGGTCCATCGCTCTTGCTGTTTAATGAAGTCTCCATCGCTCTTGCTGTTTAATGATGTCTCCACCGCTCTGGCTTTTTCCTGAAGTCTCCACTGCTCTTGCTGTTTAATGAAGTCTCCGCCACTCTCAGTGTTTGTTAAGGGCTCCGCCACTTACACTGTTGAATGATTTCTCGGCCACTCTCACTGTTTAATGAAGTCTCCACCGCTCTTGCTGTTTAAAGAAGTCTCCACCGCTCTTGCTGTTTAATGAAGTCTCCACCGCTCTTGACGTTTAATGAAGTCTCCATCGCTCTTGCTGTTTAATGATGTCTCCACCGCTCTTGCTGCTTAATGAAGTCTCTATCGCTCTTGCCGTTTAATGAAGTGTCCACTGCTCTTGCTTTTTAATGAAGGCTCCACCGCTCTTCCTGATCAATTAAGTCTCCAACGGTCTGGCTGTTTAATGAAGTCTCCACCTCTCTTGCTGTTTAATGAAGTCTCTGGCACTCTTGCTGTTTAATGAAGCCTCTTCCGCTCTTGCTGTTTAATGAAGGCTCCAACTCTCTTGCTGTTCAAAGAAGTCTCCACCGCTCTGGCTGTTTAATGAAGTCTCCACTGGTATTGCTTTTTAATGAAGTCTCCACCGCTCTTGCTGTTCAATGAAGTCCCCACCGCTCTAACTGATTAATGAAGTCTCCACTGCTCTTGCCGTTTAATGAAGTCTCCACCTCTCTTGCTGTTCAATGAAGTCTCCACCGCTCTGGCTGTTTAATGAAGTCTCCACCATTCTTGCTGTTTAATGAAGGGTCCAGCGCTCTTGATGTTTAATGAAGTCTCCATCGCTCTTGCTGTTTAATGAAGTCTCCGCCACTCTCACTGTTTGTTAAGGGCTCCGCCACTTACACTGTTGAATGATTTCTCGGCCACTCTCACTGTTTAATGAAGTCTCCACCGCTCTTGCTGTTTAATGAAGTCACCACCGCTCTTGCTGTTTCCTGAATTCTCCACCGCCCGTTCTCTTTAATTCAGTCTCCACTGCACTTCTTCTTTAATGAATTCTCCACCGAACTTGCTGTTTAATGAAGTCTGCACCGCTCTTGCTGTTTAATGAAGTCTCCACCGCTCTTGCTGTTTAAAGAAGTATCTGCCGCTCTTGCTGTTTAAAGAAAACTACACCACTCTTGCTCTTTAGTGAAGTCTCCACCGCTCTTGCTGTTTAATGAAGTCTCCACAGCTCTTGTTCTTTAATGAAGTCTCCACCGTTCTTGCTGTTTAACGAAGTTTCCGCCGCTCTTGTTGTTTAATGAAGTCTCCACCCCTCTTGCAGTTTAATGATGTCTCCACCGCTCTTGCTGTTTAATGAATGCTCCACCCCACTTGCTGTTTGATGAAATCTCCACCTTTCTTGTTGTTTAGTGAAGTCTCCACAGCTCTTGTTGTTTAATGAAAGCTCCACCGCTCTTGCTGTGTAATGTCGTCTCCACCGCTCTTGCTGTACAATGAAGTCTCCGCCACTCTTGCTGTGTAATGAACATTCCACCGCTCTTGCTGTTTAATGAAGGCTCCAACGCTCTTGCTGTTTAATGAAGTCTCCACTGCTATTGCTGTTTAATGAAGTCTCCACCGCTCTTGCTGTTCAATGAAGTCTCCACCACTCTTGCTGTTTAAAGAAGTCTCCACCGTTCTTGCTGCTTAATGAAGTCTCCACCGCTCTTGACGTTTAATGAAGTCTCCACCGCTCTTGCTGTTTAATGAATGCTCCACCCCACTTGCTGTTTGATGAAATCTCCACCTTTGTTGTTCAGTGAAGTCTCCACAGCTCTTGTTGTTTAATGAAGGCTCCACCGCTCTTGCTGTTGAATGAATGCTCCACCGCTATTGCTGTTTAATGAAGGCTCCACCGCTCTGGCTGTTTAATGAAGTCTCCACTGCTATTGCTGTTTAATGAAGTCTCCACCGCTCTTGCTGTTCAATGAAGTCTCCACCGCTCTTGCCGTTTAAAGAAGTCTCCACCGCTCTTGCTGTTTAATGATGTCTCCACCACTCTTGCCGTTTAATGAAGTCTCCATCACTCTTGCTGTTTAATGAAGTCTCCACCGATCTTGCTGTTTAATGATGTCTCCACCGCTCTTGCTGTTTAATGAAGTCTCTATCACTCTTGCTGTTTAATGAAGTCTCCACCGATCTTGCTGTTTAATGATGTCTCCACTGCTCTTGCTTTTTAATGAGGGCTCCAACGCTCTTCCTGTTCAATTAAGTCTCCAACGGTCTGGCTGTTTAATGAAGTCTCCAACGCTCTTGCTGTTTAATGAATGCTCCAACTCTCTTGCTGTTCAATGAATTCTCCACCGCTCTGGCTGTTTAATGAAGTCTCCACTGGTATTGCTTTTTAATGAAGTCTCCACCGCTCTTGCTGTTCAATGAAGTCCCCACCGCTTTAACTGTTTAATGAAGTCTCCACCGCTCTTGCCGTTTAAAGAAATCTCCACCTCTCTTGCTGTTCAATGAAGTCTCCACCGCTCTGGCCGTTTAATGAAGTCTCCACCTCTCTTGCTGTTCAATGAAGTCACCACCGCTCTGGCTGTTTAATGAAGTCTCCACCTCTCTTGCTGTTCAATGAAGTCTCCACCGCTCTGGCTGTTTAATGAAGTCTCCACTGGTATTGCTTTTTAATGAAGACTCCACCGCTCTTGCTGTTCAATGAAGTCCCCACCGCTTTAACTGTTTAATGAAGTCTCCACCGCTCTTGCCGTTTAATGAAGTCTCCACCTCTCTTGCTGTTCAATGAAGTCTCCACCGCTCTGGCCGTTTAATGAAGTCTCCACCTCTCTTGCTGTTCAATGAAGTCTCCACCGCTCTTGCTGTTTAATGAAGTCTCCACCTCTCTTGCTGTTCAATGAAGTCTCCACCGCTCTTGCCGTTTAATGAAGTCTCCACCTCTCTTGCTGTTCAATGAAATCTCCACCGCTCTGGCTGTTTAATGAAGTCTCCACCATTCTTGATGTTTAATGAAGGGTCCAGCGCTCTTGATGTTTAATGAAGTCCCCATCGCTCTTGCTGTTTAATGATGTCTCCACCGCTCTGGCTTTTTCCAGAAGTCTCCACCGCTCTGGCTTTTTCCAGAAGTCTCCACCGTTCTTGCTGTTTAATGAAGTCTCCGCCACTCTCAGTGTTCGTTAAGGGCTCCGCCACTTACACTGTTGAATGATTTCTCGGCCATTCTCACTGTTTAATGAAGTCTCCACCGCACTTGCTGTTTAATGAAGTCTGCACCGCTCTTGCTGTTTAATGAAGTCTCCACCACTCTTGCTGTTTAAAGAAGTCTCTGCCGCTCTTGCTGTTTAAAGAAAATTACACCACTCTTGCTCTTTAGTGAAGTCTCCACCGCTCTTGCTGTTTAATGAAGTCTCCACAGCTCTTGTTCTTTAATGAAGTCTCCACCGTTCTTGCTGTTTAACGAAGTTTCCGCCGCTCTTGTTGTTTAATGAAGTCTCCACCGCTCTTGCAGTTTAATGAAGTCTCCACCGCTCTTGCTGTTTAATGAATGCTCCACCCCACTTGCTGTTTGATGAAAACTCCACCTTTCTTGTTGTTCAGTGAAGTCTCCTCCGCTCTTGTTGTTTAATGAATGCTCCACCGCTCTTGCTGTGTAATGTCGTCTCCACCGCTCTTGCTGTCCAATGAAGTCTCCGCCACTCTTGCTGTTTAATGAACATTCCACCGCTATTGCTGTTTAATGAAGGCTCCAACGCTCTGGCATTTTAATGAATTCTCCACTGCTATTGCTGTTTAATGAAGTCTCCACCGCTCTTGCTGTTCAATGAAGTCTCCACCACTCTTGCTGTTTAAAGAAGTCTCCACCGCTCTTGCTGCTTAATGAAGTCTCCACCGCTCTTGACGTTTAATGAAGTCTCCACCGCTCTTGCTGTTTAATGAATGCTCCACCCCACTTGCTGTTTGATGAAATCTCCACCTTTGTTGTTCAGTGAAGTCTCCACAGCTCTTGTTGTTTAATGAAGGCTCCACCGCTCTTGCTGTGTAATGTCGTCTCCACCGCTCTTGCTGTCCAATGAAGTCTCCGCCACTATTGCTGTTGAATGAGCGCTCCACCGCTATTGCTGTTTAATGAAGGCTCCACCGCTCTTGCTGTTTTATGAAGTCTCCACCGCTCTTGCTGTTCAATGAAGTCTCCACCGCTCTTGCCGTTTAAAGAAGTCTCCACCGCTCTTGCTGTTTAATGATGTCTCCACCACTCTTGCCGTTTAATGAAGTCTCCATCACTCTTGCTGTTTAATGAAGTCTCCACCGATCTTGCTGTTTAATGATGTCTCCACCGCTCTTGCTGTTTAATGAAGTCTCTATCACTCTTGCTGTTTAATTTAGGGTCCACTGCTCTTGCTTTTTAATGAAGGCTCCAACGCTCTTCCTGTTCAATTAACTCTCCAACGGTCTGGCTGTTTAATGAAGTCTCCAACGCTCGTGCTGATTAATGAAGTCTCCGGCACTCTTGCTGTTTAATGAAGCCTCCACCGCTCTTGCTGTTTAATGAATGCTCCAACTCTCTTGCTGTTCAATGAATTCTCCACCGCTCTTGCTGTTTAATGAAGTCTCCACTGGTATTGCTTTTTAATGAAGTCTCCACCGCTCTTGCTGTTCAATGAAGTCCCCACCGCTTTAACTGTTTAATGAAGTCTCCACCGCTCTTGCCGTTTAATGAAGTCTCCACCTCTCTTGCTGTTCAATGAAGTCTCCACCGCTCTGGCTGTTTAATGAAGTCTCCACCATTCTTGCTGTTTAATGAAGGGTCCAGCGCTCTTGATGTTTAATGAAGTCCCCATCGCTCTTGCTGTTTAATGATGTCTCCACCGCTCTGGCTTTTTCCAGAAGTCTCCACCGCTCTTGCTGTTTAATGAAGTTTCCACCGCTCTTGTTGTTTAATGAAGTCTCCACCGCTCTTGCTGTTTAATGAAGTCGCCACCGCTCTTGCCATTTCCTGAATTCTCCAATGCCCGTTCTCTTTAATTCAGTCTCCACTGCACTTCGTCTTTAATGAAGTCTCCACCGCACTTGCTGTTTTATGAAGTCTGCACCGCTCTTGCTGTTTAATGAAGTCTCCACCGCTCTTGCTGTTTAAAGAAGGCTCCGCCGCTCTTGCTGTTTATTGAAGTCTCCACCGCTGTTGCTGTTTAATGAAGTCTCCATCGCTCTTGCTGTTTAATGAAGTCTCTACCGCTCTTGCTGATCAATGAAGTCTCCACCGCTGTTACTGTTTACTGAAGTCTCCACCGCTCTTGAATTTAATGAAGTCTCCATTGCTCTTCCTGTTCCATGAAGTCTCCACCGCTCTAACTGTTTAATGAAGTCTCCACCGCTCTTGCTCTTTAATGAAGTCTCCTCCTCTCTTGCTGTTTAATGAAGGCTCCAGCTCTCTTCCTGTTTATTGAAGTCTCCACCCCTCTTGCTGTTTCCTGAAGTCTCCACCACTCTTGCTCTTTAATGAAGTCTCCACTGCGTTGCTGTATAAAGAAGACTCCACTGCTTTGCTGTTCAATGAAGGCTCCACCGCTCTCTCTGTTTAATGAAGGCTCCACCTCTCTTGCTGTTCAATGAAGTCTCCACCGCACTTGCTGTTTCATGAAGTCTCCGCCACTCTCAATGTTTATTAAAGGCTCCGCCACTCTCACTGTTTAATGAAGTCTCCACCTCTCTTGCTGTTTAATGAAGACTCCACCGCTCTTGCTGTTTAATGAATGCTCCACCCCACTTGCTGTTTGATGAAATCTCCACCTTTCTTGTTGTTCAGTGAAGTCTCCACAGCTCTTGTTGTTTAATGAAGGCTCCACCGCTCTTGCTGTGTAATGTCGTCTCCACCGCTCTTGCTGTCCAATGAAGTCTCTGCCACTCTTGCTGTTTCATGAATGCTCCACCGTTCTTGCTGTTTATTGAAGTATCCACCGTTCTTGCTGTTTAATGAAGTCTCCACCGCTCTTGCTCTTTAATGAAGTCTCCACCGCGTTGCTGTATAATGAAGTCTCCACCACTCTTGCTGTTTAATGAAGTCTCCACCACTCTCACTGTTTATTGAAGTCTGCAACGCTCTTGCTGTTTAATGAAGTCTGCGCCGCTATTGCTGTTTAATGATGTCTCCACCGCTCTTGCTGTTTCCTGAATTCTCCACCGCTCGTTCTCCTTAACGAGTTCTCCACTGCACTTCTTCTTAAATGAAGTCTCCACCGCACTTGCTGTTTAATGAATTCTCCACAGCTCTTCCTGTTTAATGAAGACTCCACCGCTCTTGCTGTTTAATGAAGTCGCCACCGCTCTTGCTGTTTTCTGAATTCTCCACTGCCCGTTCTCTTTACTTCTTCTTATATGACGTCTCCACCGCACTTGCTGTTTAATGAAGTCTGCACCGCTCTTGCTGTTTAATGTAGTCTCCACCGCTCTTGCTGTTTAAAGAAGGCTCCACCGCTCTTGCTGTTTATTGAAGTCTCCACCGCTGTTGCTGTTTAATGAAGTCTCCATCGCTCTTGCTGTTTAATGAAGTCTCTACCGCTCTTGCTGATCAATGAAGTCTCCACCGCTCTTACTGTTGAATGAAGTCTCCACCGCTCTTGCTCTTTAATGAAGACTCCTCCTCTCTTAAGTTTAATGAAGGCTCCACCGCTCTCTTCCTGTTTATTGAAGTCTCCACCCCTCTTGCTGTTTCCTGAAGTCTCCACCACTCTTGCTCTTTAATGAAGTCTCCACCGCGTTGCTGTATAAAGAAGACTCCACCGCTTTGCTGTTCAATGAAGGCTCCACCGCTCTCCCTGTTTAATGAAGGCTCCACCTCTCTTGCTGTTCAATGAAGTCTCCACCGCTCTGGCTGTTTAATGAAGTCTCCACCGCTATTGCTTTTTAATGAAGTCTCCACCGCTATTGCTTTTTAATGAAGTCTCCACCGCTCTCCCAGTTTAATGAAGTCTCCAGCGCCCTTACTGTTCAATGAAGTCTCCGCCATTCTTGCTGTTTAATGAAGTCTCCATCGCTCTTGCTGTTTAATGAAGTCTCCACCGCTCTTGCTGTTTAATGAAGTCTCCACCGCTGCTGCTGTTTAATGAAGACTCCACTGCTTTTAATGTTTAATGAAGTCTCCACTACTCTTGCTGTTTAATGAACGGACCTCTGCTCTTGCTGTTTCGTGAAGGCTCCATCTCTCTTGCTGTTCAATGAAGTCTCCAACGCTCTTGCTGTTTAATGAAGTCTCCAGCGCTCTTGCTGTTTAATGAGGGTTCCACCTCTGTTGCTGTTCAATGAAGTCTCCACAGTTCTGGCTGTTTAATGAAGTCTCCACCGCTCTTGCTGTTTCCTGAATTCTCCACCGCCCGTTCTCTTTAATGCAGTCTCCACTGCACTTCTTCTTTAATGAAGTCTCCACCGCACTTGCTGTTTTATGAAGTCTGCACCGCTCTTGCTGTTTAATGAAGTCTCCACCGCTCTTGCTGTTTAAAGAAGGCTCCGCCGCTCTTGCTGTTTATTGAAATCTCCACCACTGTTGCTGTTTAATGAAGTCTCCATCGCTCTTACTGTTTAATGAAGTCTCCAACGCTCTTGAATTTAATGAAGTCTCCATTGCTCTTGCTGTTCAATGAAGTCTCCACCGCTCTTGAATTTAATGAAGTATCCATTGCTCTTGCTTTTTAATGAAGTCTCCACCGCTCTTGCTCTTTAATGAAGTCTCCACCTCTCTTGCTGTTTAATGAAGTCTCCACCGCACTTGCTGTTTCATGAAGTCTCCGCCACTCTCACTGTTTATTAAAGGCTCCGCCACTCTCACAGTTTAATGAAGTCTCCACCTCTCTTGCTGTTTAAGGAAGACTCCACCGCTCTTGCTGTTTAAGGAATGCTCCACCCCACTTGCTGTTTGATGAAATCTCCACCTTTCTTGTTGTTCAGTGAAGTCTCAACAGCTCATGTTGTTTAATGAAGGCTCCACTGCTCTTGCTGTGTAATGTCGTCTCCACCGCTCTTGCTGTCCAATGAAGTCTCCGCCACTCTTGCTGTTTAATGAACGCTCCACGGCTTTTGCTGTTTATTGAAGTATCCACCGCTCTTGCTGTTTAATGAAGCCTCCACCGCTCTTGCTGTTTAATGAAGTCTCCACCGCTCTTGCTGTTTAATGAAGTCTCCACCGCTCTTGCTCTTTAGTGAAGTCTCCACAGCGTTGCTGTATAATGAAGTCTCCACCGCTCTTGCTGTTTAATGAAGGCTCCACCACTCTCACTGTTTAATGAAGTTTGCAACGCTCTTGCTGTTTAATGAAGTCTGCGCCGCTATTGTTGTTTATTGATGTCTCCACCGCTCTTGCTGTTTCCTGAAGTCTCCACTGCTCGTTCTCCTTAACGAGGTCTCCACTGCACTTCTTCTTAAATGTAGTCTCCACCGCACTTGCTGTTTAATGAAGTCTCCACGGTTCTTGAAGTTCAGTGAAGTCTCCACCGCTCTAGTTGTTTAATGAAGGCTCCACCGCTCTTGCTCTTTAATGTCATCTCCACCGCACTTGCTGTTCAATGAAGTCTCCATCAATCTTGCTGTTTAATAAAGTCTCCACCGCTCCTGCTATTCAATGAAGTCTCCACCGCTCTTGCCGTTTAATGAAGTCTCCACCGCTCTTGCTGTATAATGAAGTCTCCATCGCTCTTGCTGTTTAATGAAGTCTCCACCGCTCTTGCTGTTTAATGAAGTCTCCATCGCTCTTGCTGTTTAATGAAGGCTCCACCGCTCTTGCTGATCAATGAATTCTCCACCGCTCTTACTGTTCAATGAAGTCTCCACCGCTCTTGCTGTTTAGTGAACGCTCCACTGCTCTTGCGGTTTCGTGAAGGCTCCATCTCTCTTGATGTTCAATGAAGTCTCCATCTCTCTTGATGTTCAATGAAGTCTCCACCGCTCTTGCTCTTTAATGAAGACTCCTCCTCTCTTAAGTTTAATGAAGTCTCCACCGCTCTTGCTCTTTAGTGAAGTCTCCACAGCGTTGCTGTATAATGAAGTCTCCACCGCTCTTGCTGTTTAATGAAGGCTCCACCACTCTCACTGTTTAATGAAGTTTGCAACGCTCTTGCTGTTTAATGAAGTCTCTACCGCTCTTGCTGATCAATGAATTCTCCACCGCTCTTACTGTTCAATGAAGTCTCCACCGCTCTTGCTCTTTAATGAAGTCTCCTCCTCTCTTGCTGTTTAATGAAGGCTCCAGTTCTCTTCCTGTTTATTGAAGTCTCCACTCCTCTTGCTGTTTCCTGAAGTCTCCACCACTCTTGCTCTTTAATGAAGTCTCCATCGCGTTGCTGTATAAAGAAGACTCCACCGTTTTGCTGTTCAATGAAGGCTACACCGCTCTCCCTGTTTAATGAAGGCTCCACCTCTCTTGCTGTTCAATGAAGTCTCCACCGCTCTTGCTGTTCAATGAAGTCTCCACCGCTCTGGCTGTTTAATGAAGTCTCCACCGCTCTTACTCTTTAATGAAGACTCCACTGCTTTTAATGTTTAATGAAGTCTCCACTGCTCTTGCTGTTTCGTGAAGGCTCCATCTCTCTTGATGTTCAATGAAGTCTCCAACGCTCTTGCTGTTTATTGAAGTCTCCACCGCTCTTGCTGTTTAATGAGGGTTCCACCTCTGTTGCTGTTCAATGAAGTCTCCACCGCTCTGGCTGTTTAATGAAGTCTCCGCCACTGTCACTGTTTATTAAAGGCTCAGCCACTCTCACTGTTTAATGATTTCTCCGCCACTCTCACTGTTTAATGAAGTCTCCACCGCTCTTGCTGTTTCATGAAGTCTCCGACACTGTCACTGTTTATTAAAGGCTCAGCCACTCTCACTGTTTAATGATTTCTCCGCCATTCTCACTGTTTAATGAAGTCTCCACCGCTCTTGCTGTTTAATGAAGACTCCACCGCTCTTGCTGTTTAATGAAGTCTCCACAGTTCTTGTTGATTAATGAAGTCTCCACCACTCTTGATGTTTAATGAAGGCTCCAACGCTCTTCCTGTTTAATGGAGTCTCCACAGCTCTTGCTGTTTAATGAAGTCTCCACCGCTCCTGATATTTAATGAAGTCTACGCCACTCTTGCTGTTCAATGAAGTCTCCACCGCTCTGGCTATTTAACGAAGTCTCCACCATTCTTGCTGTTTAATGAAGGGTCCAACACTCTTGTTGTTTAATGAAGTCTCCACCGCTCTTGATGTTTAATGATGTCTCCACCGCTCTGGCTTTTTCCTGAAGTCTCCACCGCTCTTGCTGTTTAATGAATTCTCCGCCACTCTCACTGTTTAATAAAGTCTCCGCCGCTCTCACTGTTTATTAAGGGCTCCGCCACTTACACTGTTGAATGATTTCTCGGCCTCTCTCACTGTTTAATGAAGTATCCACCGCTCTTGCTGTTTAATGAAGTCGCCACTGCTCTCGCTGTTTCCTGAATTCTCCACCGCCCGTTCTCATTAATGCAGTCTCCGCTGCACTTCTTTAATGAAGTCTCCACCACTCTCACTGTTTAATGAAGTCACCACCGCTCTTGCTGTTTAATGATGCCTCCACCGCTCTTGCTGTTTGCTGAAGTCTCCACCGCACTTGCTGTTTAATGAAGTCTCCACCGCTCTTGCTGTTTAATGAAGTCTCCACCGCTCTTGCTGTTTAATGAAGTCTCCACTGCTCTTGCTGTTTAATGAAGTGTCCACCGTTCTTGCTGTTTAGTGAAGTCTCCACCGCTCTTGCTGTTTAATGATGTCTCCACCGCTCTTGCTGTTTGCTGAAGTCTCCACCGCTCTTGCTGTTTAATGAAGTCTCCACCGCTCTTGCTGTTTAATGAAGTCTCCATCGCTCTTGTTGTTTAATGAAGTCTCCACCACTCTTGCTGTTTAATGAAGTCTCCACCGCTCTTGCTGTTTAATGAAGTCTCCACCGCTTTTGCTGTTTAATGAAGGCTCCACCGCTCTTGTTGTTCAATGACGTCTCCACCGCTCTTGTTGTTTAATGAAGTCTCAACCGCTCATGCTGTTTAATGAAGTCTCCACCGCTCTTGCTGTTTAATGAAGGCTCCACCGCTTTTGTTGTTTAATGAAGTCTCCAACGCTCTTGCTGTTTAAAGAAGTCTCCAACGCTTTGCGGTTTAATGAACTCTCCATCACTCTCACTGTTTAATGAAGTCTCCACCGATCTCGCTGTTTAATGGAATCTCCACCAACTTTGCTGTTTAATGAAGTCTCCACCACTCTCACTGTTCAATGAAGTCTACGGCACTCTCACTGTTAAATGAAGTCTCAACCGCTCTTTTTTTTTTGTTTTTTTTGTTTTTTTTGTTTTTTTTTTGTTCTTTTTGTTGTTTTTTTTGGTTTTTTTCTGGTTTTTTTTTGTTTTTATCTCCTCCACTCTTGCTGTTTCCTGAAGTCTCAACTGCTCTTGCGGTTTAATGAAGACTCCACCACTCTCACTGTTTAATGTAGACTCCACCGCTCTTGCTGTTTCAGAAGTCTCCGCCACTCTCACTGTTTAATTAAGTCTCCGCCACTCACACTGTTTAATAAATGCTAAAACGCTCTTGCTCTTTAATGAAGTCTCCGGCACTCGCACTGTTTAATAATGTCTCCTCCGCTCTTGCTGTTTAATGAATTCTCCACTGCTCTTGCTGTTTAATGAAGTCTCCACCGCTCTTGTTGTTTAATGAAGTCTCCACTGCTGTTGTTGTTTATTGAAGTCTCCTCCGCTTTTGCTGTTTAATGAAGTCTCCACCGCTCTTGCGGTTTAATAAAGTCTCAATCATTAAACTGTTTAATGAAGTCTCCACTGCTCTTGCGGGATAATGAAATCTTCACCGGAGCTGCTGTTTAATGAAGTCTCCACCACTCTTGCTGATTAATGAAGTCTCCACCACTCTCACTGTTTAATGAAGTCACCACCGCTCTTGCTGTTTAATGATGCCTCCACCGCTCTTGCTGTTTGCTGAAGTCTCCACCGCTCTTGCTGTTTAATGAAGTCTCCACTGCTTTTGCTGTTTAATGAAGTCTCCACCGCTCTTGCTGTTTAATGAAGTCTCCACCGCTCTTGCTGTTTAATGAAGTCTCCATCGCTCTTGTTGTTTAATGAAGTCTCCACCGCTCTTGCTGTTTAATGAAGTCTCCACCGCTCTTGCTGTTTAATGAAGTCTCCACCGCTCTTGTTGTTCAATGATGTCTCCACCGCTCTTGCTGTTTAATGAAGTCTCCATCGCTCTTGCTGTTAAATGAAGTCTCCACCGCTCCTGCTGCTTAATGAAGTCTCCAACACATTGCGGTTTAATGAAGTCTCCACCACTCTCACTGTTTAATGAAGTCACCACCACTCTGGCTGTTTAATGATGTCTCCACCGCTCTTGCTGTTTGCTGAAGTCTCCACCGCTCTTGCTGTTTAATGAAGTCTCCACCGCTCTTGCTGTTTAATGAAGTCTCCATCGCTCTTGCTGTTAAATGAAGTCTCCACCGCTCCTGCTGCTTAATGAAGTCTCCAACACATTGCGGTTTAATGAAGTCTCCATCACTCTCACTGTTTAATGAAGTCTCCAACGATCTGGCAGTTTAATGAAATCTTCACCGACTTTGCTGTTTAATGAAGTCTCCACCGCTCTTGCGGTTTAATGAAGTCTCCACCACTCTCCCTGTTTAATGTCGTCTCCACTGCTCTTGCTGTTTAATGAATTCTCAGCCACTCTCACTGTTTAATTAAGTCTCCGCCACTCTCACTGTTTAATGAAGGCACCAACGCTCTTGCTCTTTAATGAAGTCTCCATCGCTCTTGTTGTTTAATGAAGTCTCAACCGCTCTTGCTGTTTAATGAAGTCTCCACCGCTCTTGCTGTTTAATGAAGTCTCCACCGCTTTTGCTGTTTAATGAAGGCTCCACCGCTCTTGTTGTTCAATGATGTCTCCACCGCTCTTGTTGTTTAATGAAGTCTCCACCGCTCATGCTGTTTAATGAAGTCTCCACCGCTCTTGCTGTTTAATGAAGTCTCCACCGCTCTTGCTGTTTAATGGAGTCTCCACCGCTCTTGCTGTTTAATGAAGTCTCCAATGCTTTGCGGTTTAATGAAGTCTCCATCACTCTCACTGTTTAATGAAGTCTCCACCGATCTGGCGGTTTAATGAAATCTCCACCGACTTTGCTGTTTAACGAAGTCTCCTCCGCTCTTGCTGTTTAATGAAGTCTCCACCACTCTCACTGTTTAATGAAGTCTACCGCACTCTCACTGTTAAATGAAGTCTCAACCGCTCTTTTTTTTTGTTTTTTTGGTTTTTTTGGGGTTTTTTTTGTTTTTTTGTTTTTTTTTGGTTTTTTTTGTTGTTTTTTTGTTGTTTTTTGTTTTTTTTTGTTTTTTTTCTTTTTATCTCCTCCACTCTTGCTGTTTCCTGAAGTCTCAACCGCTCTTGAGGTTTAATGAAGACTCCACCACTCTCACTGTTTAATGTAGACTCCACCGCTCTTGCTGTTTCAGAAGTCTCTGCCACTCTCACTGTTTAATTAAGTCTCCGCCACTCTCACTGTTTAATAAATGCTAAAAAGCTCTTGCTCTTTAATGAAGTCTCCGGCACTCGCACTGTTTAATAATGTCTCCTCCGCTCTTGCTGCTTAATGAATTCTACACTGCTCTTGCTGTTTAATGAAGACTCCACCGCTCTTGCTGTTTAATGAAGACTCCACTGCTCTTGCTCTTTAATGAAGTCTCCACCGCTCTTGCGGTTTAATAAAGTCTCCTTCCAACATTGCTGTTTAATGAAGTCTCCACTGCTCTTGCGGTATATTAAAGTCTCAATCACTTACACTGTTTAATGAAGTCTCCACTGCTCTTGCGGGTTAATGAAACCTTCACCGGAGCTGCTGTTTAGTGAAGTCTCCACCACTCTTGCTGTTTAATGAAGTCTCCACCACTCTCACTGTTTAATGAAGTCACCACCGCTCTTGCTGTTTAATGATGCCTCCACCGCTCTTGCTGTTTACTGAAGTCTCCACCGCTCTTGCTGTTTAATGAAGTCTCCACTGCTTTTGCTGTTTAATGAAGTCTCCACCGCTCTTGCTGTTTAATGAAGTCTCCATCGCTCTTGCTGTTTAATGAAGTGTCCACCGCTCCTGCTGTTTAATGAAGGCTCCACCGCTCTTGCTGTTTATTGAAGTCTCCACCGCTCTTGCTGTTTAATGAAGTCTCCACCACTCTCACTGTTTAATGAAGTCACCACCGCTCTTGCTGTTTAATGATGCCTCCACCGCTCTTGCTGTTTGCTGAAGTCTCCACCGCTCTTGCTGTTTAATGATGTCTCCACCGCTCTTGCTGTTTAATGAAGGCTCCACCGCTCTTGCTGTTTATTGAAGTCTCCACCGCTCTTGCTGTTTAATGAAGTCTCCACCACTCTCACTGTTTAATGAAGTTACCACCGCTCTTGCTGTTTAATGATGCCTCCACCGCTCTTGCTGTTTGCTGAAGTCTCCACCGTTCTTGCTGTTTAATGAAGTCTCCACCGCACTTGCTGTTTAATGAAGTCTCCACCACTCTCACTGTTTAATGAAGTCACCACCGCTCTTGCTGTTTAATGATGCCTCCACCGCTCTTGCTGTTTGCTGAAGTCTCCACCGCTCTTGCTGTTTAATGAAGTCTCCACTGCTCTTGCTGTTTAATGAAGTGTCCACCGCTCTTGCTGTTTAGTGAAGTCTCCACCGCTCTTGCTGTTTAATGAAGTCTCCACCACTCTTACTGTTTAATGAAGTCACCACCGCTCTTGCTGTTTAATGATGTCTCCACTGCTCTTGCTGTTTGCTGAAGTCTCCACCGCTCTTGCTGTTTAATGAAGTCTCCACCGCTCTTGCTGTTTAATGAAGTCTCCATCGCTCTTGTTGTTCAATGAAGTCTCCACCACTCTTATTGTTTAATATAGACTCCACCGCTCTTGCTTTTTAATGAAGTCTCCACCGCTCTTGTTGTTTAATGAAGTCTCCAACGCTCTTGCTGTTTAATGAAGTCTCCAACGCTTTGCGGTTTAATGAAGTCTCCATCACTCTCACTGTTTAATGAAGTCTCCACCGATCTGGCGGTTTAATGGAATCTCCACCGACTTTGCTGTTTAATGAAGTCTCCACCACTCTCACTGTTTAATGAAGTCCACCGCACTCTCACTGTTAAATGAAGTCTCAACCGCTCTTTTTTTATTGTTTTTTTGTTTTTTTTTGTTTTTTTTTGTTTTTTTTGTTGTTTTTTTTGGTTTTTTTCTGGTTTTTTTTTGTTTTTTTTTGTTTTTATCTCCCCCACTCTTGCTGTTTCCTGAAGTCTCAACCGCTCTTGCGGTTTAATGAAGACTCCACCACTCTCACTGTTTAATGTAGACTCCACCGCTCTTGCTGTTTCAGAAGTCTCCGCCACTCTCACTGTTTAATTAAGTCTCCGCCACTCTCACTGTTTAATAAATGCTAAAAAGCTCTTGCTCTTTAATGAAGTCTCTGGCACTCGCACTGTTTAATAATGTCTCCTCCGTTCTTGCTGTTTAATGAATTCTCCACTGCTCTTGCTGTTTAATGAAGACTCCGCAGCTGTTGCTGTTTAATGAAGTCTCCACCGCTCTTGTTGTTTAATGAAGTCTCCACTGCTGTTGTTGTTTATTGAAGTCTCCTCCGCTTTTGCTGTTTAATGAAGTCTCCACCACTCTCACTGTTTAATGAAGTCACCACCGCTCTTGCTGTTTAATGATGCCTCCACCGCTTTTGATTTTTGCTGAAGTCTCCACCGCTCTTGCTGTTTAATGAAGTCTCCACCACACTTGCTGTTTAATGAAGTCTCCACCGCTCTTGCTTTTTATTGAAGTCTCCACCGCTCTTGCTGTTTAATGAAGGCTCCACCGCACTTGCTGTTTAATGAAGTCTCCACCGCTTTTGCTGTTTAATGAAGTCTCCACCACTATTATTGTTTAATGAAGTCTCCACCGCTCTTGCTTTTTAATGAACTCTCCTCCGCTCTTGCTGTTAAATGAAGTCTCCACTGCTCTTGTTGTTTAATGAAGTCTCCACCGCTCTTGCTTTTTAATAAAGTCTCCAACGATCTTGCTGTTTAATGAAGTCTCCACCGCTCTTGCTGTTTAATGAAGTCTCCTCCCATCATGCTGTTTAATGATGTCTCCACCGCTCTTGCGGTTTAATAAAGTCTCAATCACTTACACTGTTTAATGAAGTCTCCACTACTGTTGCGGGTTAATGAAATCTTCACCGGAGCTGCTGTTTAGTGAAGTCTCCACCGCTCTTGCTGTTTAATGAAGTCTCCACCACTCTCACTGTTTAATGAAGTCACCACCGCTCTTGCTGTTTAATGATGTCTCCACCGCTCTTGCTGTTTGCTGAAGTCTCCACCGCTCTTGCTGTTTAATGAAGTCTCCACCGCTCTTGCTGTTTAATGAAGTCTCCATCGCTCTTGCTGTTAAATGAAGTCTCCACCGCTCCTGCTGCTTAATGAAGTCTCCAACACATTGCGGTTTAATGAAGTCTCCACCGCTCTTGCTGTTTAATGAATTCTCCATCGCTCTTGCTGCTTAATGAAGTCTCCAACACATTGCGGTTTAATGAAGTCTCCACCACTCTCACTGTTTAATGAAGTCACCACCGCTCTTGCTGTTTAATGATGTTTCCACCGCTCTTGCTGTTTCCTGAAGTCTCCACCGCTCTTGCTGTTTAATGAAGTCTCCACCGCTCTTGCTGTTTAATGAAGTCTCCATCGCTCTTGCTGTTAAATGAAGTCTCCACCGCTCCTGCTGCTTAATGAAGTCTCCAACACATTGCGCTTTAATGAAGTCTCCATCACTCTCACTGTTTAATGAAGTCTCCAACGATCTGGCAGTTTAATGAAATCTCCACCGACTTTGCTGTTTAATGAAGTCTCCTCCACTCTTGCGGTTTAATGAAGTCTCCACCACTCTCCCTGTTTAATGTAGTCTCCACTGCTCTTGCTGTTTAATGAATTCTCCGCCGCTCTCACAGTTTAATGAAGGCACCAACGCTCTTGCTCTTTAATGAAGTCTCCGGCACTCTCACTGTTTAATTAAGTCTCCGCCACTCTCACTGTTTAATGAAGGCACCAACGCTCTTGATCTTTAATGAATTCTCCGGCACTCTCACTGTTTAATAATGTCTCCTCCGCTCTTGCTGTTTAATGAATTCTCCACTGCTCTTGCTGTTTAATGATGACTCCACCGCTCTTGCTGTTTAATGAAGTCTCCACCGCTCTTGTTGTTTATTGAAGTCTCCACTGCTCTTGTTGTTTATTGAGGACTCCACCGTTTTTGTTGTTTAATGAAGTCTCCATCGCCATTGCTCTTTAATGATGTCTCCACCGATCTTGCTGTTTAATGAAGTCTCCACAGTTCTTGCTGTTTAATGAAGTCTCCTCCCATCATTGCTGTTTAATGAAGTCTCCACCGCTCTTGCTGTTTAATGTAGTCTCCACCGCTCTTGCGGTTAAATGAAGTCTCAATCACTCTCACTGTTTAATGAAGTCTCCAAAGATCTTGCGGGTTAATTAAATCTCCTAAGGACTTGCTGTTTAATGAAGTCTCCACCGCTCTTGCTGTTTAATGAAGTCTCCACCGCTCTCGCTGTTTAATGAAGTCTCCACCAATCTCACTGTTTAATGTAGTCTCCACCGCTCTTGCTGTTTGCTGATGTCTCCACCGCTCTTGCGGTTTAATGAAGTCTCCACCAATCTCACTGTTTAATGAAGTCTCCACCGCTCTTGCTGTTTAATGAATTCTCCACCACTCTCACTGTTTAATGAAGGCTCCACCGCTCTTGCTGTTTCATGAAGTCTCCGCCACCCTCACTGTTTAATAATGTCTCCACCACTCTCACTGTTTCATGTAGTCTCCACCCCTCTTGCTGTTTAATGAAGTCTCCACCCCTCTTGCTGTTTAATGAAGTCTCCACCGCTCTTGCTGTTTAATGAAGTCTCCTCCGCTCTTGCTGTTTATTGAATTATCCACCGCTCTTGCTGTTTAATGAAGTCTCCACCATTCTTGCTGTTTAATGAAGTCTCCACCGCTCTTGCTGTTTAATGAAGTCTCCACCGCTCATGCTCTTTAATGGAGTCTCCACCGCGTTGCTGTATAATGAAGTCTCCACCGCTCTTGCTGTTTAATGAAGTCTGCAACGCTCTTGCTGTTTAATGAAGTCTCCAATGCTCTTGCTGTTTAATGAAGTCTCCACCGCTGTTGTTGTTTAATGAAGTCTCCACCACTCTTGCTGTTTAATGAAGTCTCCACCGCTCTTGCTGTTTAATGAAGTCTCCACCAATCTCACTGTTTAATGTAGTCTCCACCGCTCTTGCTGTTTGCTGATGTCTCCACCGCTCTTGCGGTTTAATGAAGTCTCCACCAATCTCACTGTTTAATGAAGTCTCCACCGCTCTTGCTGTTTAATGAATTCTCCACCACTCTCACTGTTTAATGAAGGCTCCACCGCTCTTGCTGTTTAATGAAGTCTCCGCCACCCTCACTGTTTAATAATGTCTCCACCACTCTCACTGTTTCATGTAGTCTCCACCCCTCTTGCTGTTTAATGAAGTCTCCACCCCTCTTGCTGTTTAATGAAGTCTCCACCGCTCTTGCTGTTTAATGAAAACTCCTCCGCTCTTGCTGTTTATTGAATTATCCACCGCTCTTGCTGTTTAATGAAGTCTCCACCGTTCTTGCTGTTTAATGAAGTCTCCACCGCTCTTGCTGTTTAATGAAGTCTCCACCGCTCTTGCTCTTTAATGGAGTCTCCACCGCGTTGCTGTATAATCAAGTCTCCACCGCTCTTGCTGTTTAATGAAGTCTGCAACGCTCTTGCTGTTTAATGAAGTCTCCAATGCTCTTGCTGTTTAATGAAGTCTCCACCGCTGTTGTTGTTTAATGAAGTCTCCACCACTCTTGTTGTTTAATGAAGTCTGCAACGGTCTTGCTGTTTAATGAAGTCTCCACCGCTCTTGCTGTTTAATTAAGTCTCCACCGCTCTTGCTGTTTCATGAAGGCTCCATCGCTCTTGTTGTTTAATGAAGTCTCCAACGCTCTTTCTGTTTAATGAAGTCTCCAACGCTTTGCGGTTTAATGAAGTCTCCATCACTCTCACTGTTTAATGAAGTCTCCACCGATCTTTCGGTTTAATGAAATCTCCACCGACTTTGCTGTTTAATGAAGTGTCCTCTGCTCTTGCTGTTTACTGAAGTCTACCGCACTCTCACTGTTTAATGAAGTCTCCACTGCTGTTGCGGGTTAATGAAATCTTCACCGGAGCTGCTGTTTAGTGAAGTCTCCACCGCTCTTGCTGTTTAATGAAGTCTCCACCACTCTCACTGTTTAATGAAGTCACCACCGCTCTTGCTGTTTAATGATGCCTCCACCGCTCTTGCTGTTTGCTGAAGTCTCCACCGCTCTTGCTGTTTAATGAAGTCTCCACCGCTCTTGCTGTTTAATGAAGGCTCCACCGCTCTTGTAGTTCAATGATGTCTTTACCGCTCTTGTTGTTTAATGAAGTCTCCACCGCTCATGCTGTTTAATGAAGTCTCCACCGCTCTTGCTGTTTAATGAAGTCTCCACCGCTCTTGCTGTTTAATGGAGTCTCCACTGCTCTTGCTGTTTAATGAAGTCTCCAACGCTTTGCGGTTTAATGAAGACTCCATCACTCACACTGTTTAATGAAGTCTCCACCTATCTGGCGGTTTAATGAAATCTCCACCGACTTTGCTGTTTAACGAAGTCTCCTCCGCTCTTGCTGTTTAATGAAGTCTCCACCGCTCTTGCTGTTTAATGAAGTCTCCATCGCTCTTGCTGTTTATTGAAGTCTCCACCGCTCTTGCTGTTTAATGAAGTCTCCACCACTCTCACTGTTTAATGAAGTCACCACCGCTCTTGCTGTTTAATGATGCCTCCACCGCTCCTGCTGTTTGCTGAAGTCTCCACCGCTCTTGCTGTTTAATGATGTCTCCACCGCTCTTGCTGTTTAATGAAGGCTCCACCGCTCTTGCTGTTTATTGAAGTCTCCACCGCTCTTGCTGTTTAATGAAGTCTCCACCACTCTCACTGTTTAATGAAGTCACCACCGCTCTTGCTGTTTGCTGAAGTCTCCACCGATCTTGCTGTTTAATGAAGTCTCCACCGCTCTTGCTGTTTAATGAAGTCTCCACTGCTCTTGCTGTTTAATGAAGTGTCCACCGCTCTTGCTGTTTAGTGAAGTCGCCACCGTTTGCTGTTTAATGAAGTCTCCACCACTCTCACTGTTTAATGAAGTCACCACCGCTCTTGCTGTTTAATGATGTCTCCACCGCTCTTGCTGTTTGCTGAAGTCTCCACCTCTCTTGCTGTTTAATGAAGTCTCCACCGCTCTTGCTGTTTAATGAAGTCTCCACCGCTCTTGCTGTTTAATGAAGTCTCCATCGCTCTTGTTGTTCAATGAAGTCTCCACCACTCTTGCTGTTTAATGAAGACTCCACCGCTCTTACTGTTTAATGAAGTCTCCACCGCTTTTGCTGTTTAATGAAGTCTCCACCGCTCTTGTTGTTCAATGATGTCTCCACCGCTCTTGTTGTTTAATGAAGTCTCCACTGCTCATGCTGTTTAATGAAGTCTCCACCGCTCTTGCTGTTTAATGAAGTCTCCACCGCTCTTGCTGTTTAATGAAGTCTCCACCGCTCTTGCTGTTTAATGAAGTCTCCAACGCTTTGCGGTTTAATGAAGTCTCCTTCACTCTCACTGTTTAATGAAGTCTCCACCGATCTGGCGGTTTAATGGAATCTCCACCGACTTTGCTGTTTAATGAAGTCTCCACCACTCTCACTGTTTAATGAAGTCTACGGCACTCTCACTGTTAAATGAAGTCTCAACCGCTCTTTTTTTTTGTTATTTTGTTTTTTTTTTGGTTTTTTTTTGTTTTTTATGTTGTTTTTTTTGTTTTTTTTCTGGTTTTTTTTTGGGTTTTTTTGTTTTTATCTCCTCCACTCTTGCTGTTTCCTGAAGTCTCAACCGCTCTTGCGGTTTCATGAAGAATCCACCACTCTCACTGTTTAATGTAGGCTCCACCGCTCTTGCTGTTTCAGAAGTCTCCGCCACTCTCACTGTTTAATTAAGTCTCCACCACTCTCACTGTTTAATAAATGCTAAAAAGCTCTTGCTCTTTAATGAAGTCTCCGGCACTCGCACTGTTTAATAATGTCTCCTCCGTTCTTGCTGTTTAATGAATTCTCCACTGCTCTTGTTGCTTAATGAAGACTCCGCCGCTCTTGCTGTTTAATGAAGTCTCCACCGCTCTTGTTGTTTAATGAAGTCTCCACTGCTGTTGTTGTTTATTGAAGTCTCCACCACTATTGTTGTTTAATGAAGTCTCCACCGCTCTTGCTTTTTAATGAAGTCTCCACCGCTCTTGCTGTGAAATGAAGTCTCCACTGCTCTTGTTGTTTAATGAAGTCTCCACCGCTCTTGCTTTTTAATAAAGTCTCCAACGATCTTGCTGTTTAATGAAGTCTCCACCGCTCTTGCTGTTTAATGAAGTCTCCTCCCATCATTGCTGTTTAATGATGTCTCCACCGCTTTTGCGGTTTAATAAAGTCTCAATCACTTACACTGTTTAATGAAGTCTCCACTACTGTTGCTGGTTAATGAAATCTTCACCGGAGCTGCTGTTTAGTGAAGTCTCCACCGCTCTTGCTGTTTAATGAAGTCTCCACCACTCTCACTGTTTAATGAAGTCACCACCGCTCTTGCTGTTTAATGATGTCTCCACCGCTCTTGCTGTTTGCTGAAGTCTCCACCGCTCTTGCTGTTTAATGAAGTCTCCACCGCTCTTGCTGTTTAATGAAGTCTCCATCGCTCTTGCTGCTTAATGAAGTCTCCAACACATTGCGGTTTAATGAAGTCTCCACCACTCTCACTGTTTAATGATGTCACCACCGCTCTTGCTGTTTAATGATGTCTCCACCGCTCTTGCTGTTTGCTGAAGTCTCCACCGCTCTTGCTGTTTAATGAAGTCTCCACCGCTCTTGGTGTTTAATGAAGTCTCCATCGCTCTTGCTGCTTAATGAAGTCTCCAACACATTGCGGTTTAATGAAGTCTCCACCACTCTCACTGTTTAATGATGTCTCCACCGCTCTTGCTGTTTAATGAAGTCTCCATCGCTCTTGCTGTTAAATGAAGTCTCCACCGCTCCTGCTGCTTAATGAAGTCTCCAACACATTGCGGTTTAATGAAGTCTCCATCACTCTCACTGTTTAATGAAGTCTCCAACGATCTGGCAGTTTAATGAAATTTCCACCGACTTTGCTGTTTAATGAAGTCTCCACCGCTCTTGCGGTTTAATGAAGTCTCCACCACTCTCCCTGTTTAATGTAGTCTCCACTGCTCTTGCTGTTTAATGAATTCTCCGCCACTCTCACAGTTTAATGAAGGCACCAACGCTCTTGCTCTTTAATGAAGTCTCCGGCACTAGCACTGTTTAATAATGTCTCCTCCGTTCTTGCTGTTTAATGAATTCTCCACTGCTCTTGTTGTTTAATGAAGACTCCGCCGCTCTTGCTGTTTAATGAAGTCTCCACCGCTCTTGTTGTTTAATGAAGTCTCCACTGCTGTTGTTGTTTATTGAAGTCTCCACCACTATTGTTGTTTAATGAAGTCTCCACCGCTCTTGCTTTTTAATGAAGTCTCCACCGCTCTTGCTGTGAAATGAAGTCTCCACTGCTCTTGTTGTTTAATGAAGTCTCCACCGCTCTTGCTTTTTAATAAAGTCTCCAACGATCTTGCTGTTTAATGAAGTCTCCACCGCTCTTGCTGTTTAATGAAGTCTCCTCCCATCATTGCTGTTTAATGATGTCTCCACCGCTTTTGCGGTTTAATAAAGTCTCAATCACTTACACTGTTTAATGAAGTCTCCACTACTGTTGCTGGTTAATGAAATCTTCACCGGAGCTGCTGTTTAGTGAAGTCTCCACCGCTCTTGCTGTTTAATGAAGTCTCCACCACTCTCACTGTTTAATGAAGTCACCACCGCTCTTGCTGTTTAATGATGTCTCCACCGCTCTTGCTGTTTGCTGAAGTCTCCACCGCTCTTGCTGTTTAATGAAGTCTCCACCGCTCTTGCTGTTTAATGAAGTCTCCATCGCTCTTGCTGCTTAATGAAGTCTCCAACACATTGCGGTTTAATGAAGTCTCCACCACTCTCACTGTTTAATGATGTCACCACCGCTCTTGCTGTTTAATGATGTCTCCACCGCTCTTGCTGTTTGCTGAAGTCTCCACCGCTCTTGCGGTTTAATGAAGTCTCCACCGCTCTTGCAGTTTAATGAAGTCTCCATCGCTCTTGCTGCTTAATGAAGTCTCCAACACATTGCGGTTTAATGAAGTCTCCACCACTCTCACTGTTTAATGATGTCTCCACCGCTCTTGCTGTTTAATGAAGTCTCCATCGCTCTTGCTGTTAAATGAAGTCTCCACCGCTCCTGCTGCTTAATGAACTCTCCAACACATTGCGGTTTAATGAAGTCTCCATCACTCTCACTGTTTAATGAAGTCTCCAACGATCTGGCAGTTTAATGAAATTTCCACCGACTTTGCTGTTTAATGAAGTCTCCACCGCTCTTGCGGTTTAATGAAGTCTCCACCACTCTCCCTGTTTAATGTAGTCTCCACTGCTCTTGCTGTTTAATGAATTCTCCGCCACTCTCACAGTTTAATGAAGGCACCAACGCTCTTGCTCTTTAATGAAGTCTCCGGCACTCTCACTGTTTAATTAAGTCTCCGCCACTCTCACTGTTTAATGAAGGCACCAACGCTCTTGCTCTTTAATGAAGTCTCCGGCACTCTCACTGTTTAATAATGTCTGCTCCGCTCTTGCTGTTTAATGAATTCTCCACTGCTCTTGCTGTTTAATGATGACTCCACC